>CM071869.1:38896837-38956855 GCA_036759665.1 Gynandropsis gynandra
ACAGTTTCCGGCGATTTTCTGGCAGTTTCCGGCGATTTCTGGCAGTTTTCGGCGATTTCTAGCAGTTCCGGCAGTCGCACTGGGTCACAGGGTCGGACTGGGTCGCTGGGTCGCAGGGTCGGCAGGGTCGGACTGGGTCGCAGGGTCGGATAGGGTCGTTGGGTCGCAGGGTCGGCTGGGTCGGACAGGGTCGCAGGGTCGGCTAGGTCGGATAGGGTCGGACAGGGTCGCAGGGTCGCAGGGTCGGATTGGGTCGGTGGGTCAGACTGGGTCGGTGGGTCGGACTGGGTCGCTGGGTCGCAGGGTCGCAGGGTCACTGGGTCGCATGGTCAAACTGGTCAAACTGGGTAGAAGGGTCGCAGGGGTATTTTTGGAATTTTAACATTTATAAGGGTATTTTTGAAGCGAATTTTTTTTTTTCGGAAAGGGTATTTTTGAAGTCTTTTAGTCCTAAGACGGTATTTTTGAAATTATCGATTAATTAAATATAAATTGTTTAAATCTTTTTATTAAAATGATTTTAGTATTTAGAGTATACATATAAAATTAAAATCAATTTAAAATTATTTTTTTTTATTTTAAACTATAAAAAATTGATATTAATAATTTAAAAATAAATAAAAACAAAAAATATTTGGATGTAGATTACCAATTCGTGTTGATGACAAATATTTAATGGCTTTTAAAATTTCTGTTAACCTATTATATTCGTATTCCTTTGTTATTTGAATCGAAAATTCGAATATTCGTATATTCGTCAGCACAAATACAAATACAAATATTAGAAATTAGATATTAGACAAATACAAATATAAATGCAAACAATAGACTCAATTATCCGAACTATTCGTATTTGTAAATACTAAATAGAAATTTATTTAATATATAGATACATATATAACAAAATTAATTTTAATGATAAAATTGTAAATAAAAAACATTATTAATCTTATTATAACAGTCATTACACAAATATATAAAAATATGCAATATATTTATGATTGAAGGACTAAAATATCAAATACATTAAAATAACTAATATTGTTAAAACTTTAATTTGTACTCAAGATTGGATTCTAATCCAAATAGGTTGGATATTGTTATAAATATATTATAAGATATCGAAAAAAAACTCGCTAAATATTTAATTTTTATGCGAGTTTTATTTTAATGTATTAATTTGATATATAATCTAACAATTTATTTTATTATTCTAAGTGAATTGGCGATATTAATAGTTATCGACGAAACTAAATTTAAATGATCGATGTGGAAATGAATATGAAGATTTTGTCTCTTTTTTATTATATTATGTATTTTTATATTTTTGTGTGATTTAAATTTTATTTCAAAATTATATTTGATAATTATTGAGTTTTTTATTAATAAAATTATTTTTCTTTATATTTTTTATATTAAAAATATTTAGGTTTAAATATGAATACGAATACCTAATAAATATTTGTATATGTGACGAATATTCATATTTAGAAATATCTGAATTTAAAAATACAAATAATAAATATAAATATTTTTTTATATAAATAAAAAATAAATAATCGAATATTCGTGATATTCGATATTTGTTCATTCCAATAAATATCAACTAGTTAGTAAGTTAAATATGATGATAAGATTTTTTTAGGATTGACTTTTAAAGTTTAGACATTTCCAAACAATTAGATCATAACGATACAAGTGATTTATGACATTAATAAATACATACAATTTAAATAAAAACATGGAAAATAAAAATTTTAAAAATGGAATAGAAATTGTATTGGTGGGCCAATTTGGTTATTATAGTGAAGCCCATTACCAAACCGTTATATTAAAAACGCTGCGTTTTGATCCTACAAAGATGAATATAAAACCCCGAAACCCTAATTCCTTCTTTTTTAAAGCCCTCTTCTCATCCTCGGCTTCCAGTCGTTAAAACGATCCAGAATAGAAACATCTCGTCCTCGAATCTTCGTTTTGATTTCTTCCTTCTCCGTCGAAATTGTTCGAAATCGTTTGAGTAAGTATAAGTTTGTATGCGTTGTTGCATTTTCACCAATCTGTTTTTGTTTTCTTTTTTCGAAGAAGTTTGAAATCTGAAGAGGAATGCAAGAGGAAATGATGATGAGATCCGTAAACAATCCAACACTGAACATCTTCTTTGATGATCTCCAATCATGCACTACCATCTGATCCTTATTCCTCTCTCTCTGTTTTTCTTTTTCTTCTCAATTTCAGATTGGTATCTTCGATTTCATCGATCTTTTTTTTTCGGAATTATTATGAAACAGAGTTGGTTTTTGCTTATATTAGTCCTTTTGGGTTCTTGTTTCTTAATATCGTCTCATCAATTAACATTAAGAAAGTTGATTAATTAAGTCTAATCATGTTTAACCCTGATAGCTATTGTTGGATAGGACAATTAATACTTGATTAATGTGAATATTCAATAAACCTTGTTCATCAACAATACTACTACCCTTACGGGTTTTGTTTGGAGACTGAACTCAATAAATTTGACATCATTTTTAAAAATTTCACTTAATGTAAAAATGTTATTGTTTGTAATCTATTTCGCTGAGAAGTATCGATTTATAAGAATAATAACGTACATATTGTTGAGAAAAATGACCATCTTGCCCACGATGACAAATGACGTTTTTACCCTTTATTTAGTAAAGTCCCACATCGGTTTTGAGCAAAGTTTTTCTCCAGTATATATTAAGACTCAGGTTTTATGGGTTTCAAAAGGAGCTGATAGAGAGGGTTTTAGACTGAGGCGGGTTTTACAGAAAATACCACACTGAGTCAGGCGGACCGGGCCGGGCTCGGACCGGGCTCGGGTCGGGTCATCCGGTTTTTCTTTTAGATATTTAATTGCTTTCGTTGAGAGTCGAACTCAAGACCTCCCGCTTACTAAACGGGTGTTCTAACCAACTGAGCTACGAAAGCTTGTTTTAACGGCTGAGACTTTTTCTTTTTTGTTTATTGCGGTCGACCTTTTTTCATGGAGCCGATCTTTTTCCATGGAGCCGACCTATTTTCATGGCTGGGCGGTTAAGGGAGGCTCCTAGGTTGCCTATAAAAGGCCATTTCGGCCAAGGGAAGAAGGACACGAAAAAACCAAA
This sequence comes from Gynandropsis gynandra, assembly GCA_036759665.1. Taxonomy (NCBI): domain Eukaryota; kingdom Viridiplantae; phylum Streptophyta; class Magnoliopsida; order Brassicales; family Cleomaceae; genus Gynandropsis; species Gynandropsis gynandra. The sequence continues at coordinate 38,899,966 of CM071869.1, forward strand.
GTTTCTACAATATTTTCCTACGAGTTTTTCTATACGAGATCAAAAAGCTATTCCATCTTCCTCTTTCGCGAGTGCACGCGTTCGAGGGAGCTGCTGTGTGAACCTTGGGGAAGCGATCGGTTTTGGTTACACCACGGTCTTACCGAAATTTCGCTTTCAGGGCAGTGACATTTACCACGACACAGCTTCGGTCACGTTCATTATCTTTCTTTTAATTTACACATATAAATTAGGAAATTGAATGAAGAGTTTAGGAGTTAATTTTGGAACTGAGGGGATTTCTTGATACATGTTAAAGTCTAAGGCGAAATAAAAAAAGCATTAATGAAAATTTTCCGGTGCAAATGGTAGATGAAATGACAAAAAAAACCTTGTGAAGATGTTATTTTCCCTAAAGAATTAGAGTTCTATTGAGTCTGAGCAATGCCAATGATATGTTTTGATTTATTTTCAATTCTTTTTATGTTTCACGTTTTTATTAAGATTTATCTTCGTTAATTCTTTATGATATCATTCAAAGAATTGATTGTTCTTTTGTGTGAATTTTAATCATAAATTCTATTGTTAATTACATAAAAAATAAGATTGTGATAAAAAAATATATGATCCTCATAAATATTTATATCCATAAAATATATAATGCAACAACGAATTTAAAGTTTACATTGATTTTTACATTTTACGTGTAATTGTCGATTTTTTTACGTGAGATATATGAAGAATAATTCTTTTAGTATTTTTTTATGTTTTTGATAACCAAATGAATCACTTTATAGAAACAATCATATATATATATATAAATATATGAACCAAAGATCATATCAAAATATAACCGTTTATTATTGAAAGTTTCATGTCATTTATATGTAATATTTCAATAGTTATGGGTTTAAGTCGTAGTTATTAAAAGGTTAATAATTATAAATAAATGAAAACGAAATTTTCGTTAACACATTATTCTAAAAACCTAAAACCTTAATAGCTCTCAGTAGGAGAAAAAACCGAAGAACGAAAAACAGTTTTCGTTTTTCCGATTTTCAGATCAGAGCAATTCCGATTTCGGCGTGGATACGAGTAGAGGACTTGTGTTATGAAGTCTCGCATCCGATGACAACACATTCAACGATAGATATTACGAAATTGTTTCTTAATTTCTTCATCGTTGAATATCCGTGAAAAACTAATCCGAACATGACTAGATCTAAAATTTGGGTTGATAAAAACACGTTTCCGCAATTGAAATCAACCTTACAATTATATCATTTCAATTGTATCATTTAATTTCACTCGTCATAAAATGTTTTTATGCATATAATCTTCTATATTTATTTCAACCGATTAATTAAGTTTAAATTCGATCAAATTAATTTGGACTAAATCGAATGATAATACAAATTTCATATAAGAGTGTCAAAATTCAATTTGGTCTGCTAAAAAATTGCAGGTTTGGGTTTTAAATTTATAGGTTTATTTGGGGTTTAAGCTTTCAATAAGCAAAAAAATTTGGCTTAAATTTGGCTCGTCTTGACCGTCGGGCTCTAAACAACACCAACACCAAAAACCCTATGTCTTAGATTAAGACCTATCTTTCTTATCCTTCCCATTGTGTTGTGTCGTCTTCGTTCTTCTTTGCATCGTGTTGTCTTTGTACCATTCTGTGTTGTGTCTATGCATCGTGCCATCTTCGTTCCCATATGCGTCATGTCGTCTTCGTTCCCTTCTACGATCTGTTGTCTTCGTCCCATGACAATCACACCAAACTTCTTCATCATCGTCATCGATTTCAAGCTCAGTCGATTCCAAGGGTAGGCATTGGTCAATTCTAGGTGTCGTTGTTCCTCTTCATTGGTTCCTTTAATCGACGAGATCTGGAAGTTACTCCTTTAGTTCTGCGAGATCTAGTTAGAATCAAAGTAGAGAGGTAACGTTCATTGCTCCTCTTCGTTGATCCATCGGTTCCACGATATCTTGTTGGAATCGACAAATAGAGGTGTAACCAGATCGTTTGGCTTGGTCTTGTGGCCATGGAAAACCAGATTTGGCTGAGCTTCAACGACTTAGAAACACCTAAAAATTCGGCTCGTGGACCGCCTGAATACCGTTAGGCCGAGATGTAGGCCTAAGAATCCAGTCCTATTTAATTCTCGACCGGCCCCACCCAAACCAGTTTTTGATGGGCCAGAAGCAAGCTCGGGCCAAGCTCAATTTGGGTTGGCCCGTTTGACAACCCTAATAGGATTATCCAAGAAATCTTATAATATCCTAATTGAACCATATATGTGAAAAAAACATGAAATAACCTTAAATACATTCATTAGATTGTTGTCATTAAATTTGGTATTGACCCCAATCTCATCAATCTATTGTATTAACGTAGATCAAAAGGTATTTAATCACATTTCAACATACTTACAAATGATTACTAACGCAAATACATAATAATAACATAGATTTGAATGTGGATGCATATCATAAAGATTTAACGTAAAACAATGGATATGTGTTTATCTTCAATTGATCGTAACTTTTTTAGATCAATTTAAATTGAATCATACAAAGTGATTAATTTAAATTTAAATTGATTAGTTTCAGAACATAATACTAAAAATTGGATAAACATACATTGTTATAATCCAAAAGCAAACTAAAAAGGTACAAAACTCCCACTAAATCGAAATATCATCATAAAAGATTACTCATATGAGCAGTGTGCTTATGAAAGAATTAAGGTATAACTCCCTAAGTTAACGGATTCGCAACCATGGAGTTTATACATATATTCTCTATTGAAATGATCCCACTATGTATTCTCTCACGAACAAGAAGTATTTAATATCAATGTGCTTTGACTTCGTAGTATTCTTAAAGTACAATACTGTAGAACGATTGTCACAGTAAATTTTTAACGATCTATCCACACCCGACATAATATGTAACCCTGTGAAAAGGTTCTGCAACCACAAAGCTTGATTGGATGCCTCATAACATGCTACATATTACGCCTCTATTATGGATGATACCACGAGCATTTGCCTCATACTATGCGAAGAAATAGCTCCACCAACAAGAAATAATACATAGTCCAAAGTGGATTGAAGATTATCGAGGCACCCAACATAATCTAAATCTACATAACCAGTGATCTCGAGTTGATCTCATTATCTGTACACGAGCGTATGATCCTTTGGTTTTGAAGATATAATATCACCTGTTTTGGTTGCATTCCAATGATCAATCCTCATATTGCTTAAATACTTTCCTAAAGTGTTAACAATGTATATCAAGTGAGATCGTGTGTAAACTTGTGCATACGTTGGACTCCCTATAACCGAAGCATCAAGAATCTTCCTCCTTTCCTAAATCTTCAGTTCAATATTTGGTACCAAAGCTAAATTATCACCCTTAAAATAAAAGGTATTTATACATTTACATATTTTCATGCCAAACTGCTTTAGAATTTTTCAATGTAACTCTTTTGTGATAAACCTAGTGTACCTTAAGAATGACCTCGATGTATCTTTATATCTAATACAAAAGAGACACCACCAAGATCTTTGATCTCAAAATTGCTGCGAGAGAAATTTATTAGTTTCATTGATAAAGCTCACATTGTTAGTAGCAATAAAGATATTATCCACGTAAAGGATTATAAAGATAAAGTTTCTTCTACTCATCTTGTGGTATACATAATCATCTACCTGATTCACCTAAAAATCATATGAGATAATTACAAGATGAAACTTGTGATACCACTGATAAGATATTTACTTCAAATCATATATGAATTTCGTTAGCTTCCAAACCATTTTCTTTGGATCTTCGATCACAAAGTGTTTTTATTACACCTTATAAATAATCTATTTAGTGTCACCATTGAGAAAGTCTATCTTAACATCCATCTGATGCAGTTTTAAATCATAATGAGTTATGAGTGTCATCAATATACTCAAAGAGTTTTTTGATGTAATTGGAGATAAAGTCTCCTTATAGTATATGCCTTGTTTTAGTAAATTATTTGGCACCAAGACGTACTTTATATCTTTTCACGTTGCCATTCCATTTTCGTTTGGTTTTGAATATCTATTTGCATCCAACGTGTTTTGTACCTTAATGCAAAGAGACAAGATCCCAAACGCCATTTTCTTCTCTAGATTTAATCTCTTCTTTCATGATATCAGTCCACTTTTGAGTGTTAACACTTCGAATGTCTTGAGAGACGATTCTGGATCATCTCCCTTCAACCCAATGACATCCTCATGTGTTTAACTTAAGATTATATAGCCATAAAAATAACATTTCTCTTTTCACGAGTATATCTACATGGGACAATTTACTTATGTGATTGTTTTTTAGGTTCACGAACTTGTTTCTCATGGGTTTGTGGAAACGATATTTGGAATATCTTGATTTGTACCTCAAGCAACATGTTCTAAATCATGGCTAAATACAATACATGGAATATGAATCATTATATTTTGTTAAACAAAGGTTTCATCCTTATCCTCTCCAAAATTAAAGTTGTGTCCCTTTTCCCAAGTTTGATGTTCTCAAATTACGTTGCTACTCCCGTATTAAAGATCATGTTTTTCGTAGGATCATAAAACTTATAAATCTTATATCTTTCCAAGTATCCAACAAAGTAACAACTAATGATTCTAACATCCATTTTCTTTTCATCAAGCGGACAAGATCGAGCCTCGGTTGGACAACCCCAAATGTTAAAATGTCTTAGGTTAAGACGTCTATTTGTCCATAACTCATAAGACGTCTTAATTGTCATTTTAGTTGATATTCCGTTCATGATATAAACCGTTGTCTTCAATGTTTAACCCCACAAAGGATTTTGAGGGAGTAAAAAACGATATCATACTTCTCACCATTTTTGAAATGTACGGTTTTGTTTCTCCGCAATTCAATTCATGTTAGGTGTATTATGTATTAAGGAACGATTCCACATTACTCGAGGTATTTATCATATGGCTCTGGTAATTGTTCACATGATCTGTCATTTCTACTGTCATATTCACCACCACGGTCGGATCGAATGATCTGAAGGCATTTATTAAGTTGAAATTCAACCTCATCCTTAAATGCTTTAAAAACATTTAAAACCTCTCGTTTCTCATGAATTAGATAAAGTTATCCATATCAACTATAATCGTCTATGAATGATAGAAATTAGTGTGGACCATTCCAAGAAGCCATAGAAAAAAATCCACATACTAAGGGTTGGTCACGGGTCGTTTACCTAGATTTTTAGCGCATTTGAACCCGAAAGAGTATATAAAATTGTTTCCAAATCTGCGAGATGTAGATACCCGAGACTCGGATACCCGATCAATGAAACGGGTACCCTGGAATCCCCAAACCAAACTCCTAATTTAATATTAACGAAGCTCATATGAAAAGGGCATGTTTTGATAGTCAACAAACCATAGTACAAGGCCAAAATGATACAGATTCTGAGGTTGTAATAAAAGACAGAAAGGCATAGTACAAGGCTAAACAACATATATTAGCATAAAGAGATTTATGACATGATCCTCATGAATAGAGAGATACGGAAGACACAAATGGTCTACTTATCGTCGAGAGCTAGAGAGAGGCGGATGCTTGTCGTCGAGAGTGAGAAAGAGGCGGGTAAGGCAGAAAGGTGCGAGAGGTGAGTGAGGCGAGAAAAAGGTAGAAACAGATGGTTTGCTTATCGTCGAAAGTGAGGGAGATGCGAATGTGAGAGAAAGGACGACCGGTAATGGATGGGCTAAATGTAGCGATGAGGTGAGAATAAGACTGAGCACCGTCTCTCCTTGTTGCTGAGAATGAAATAGAGGTTGGTGTGTGTGGCGTGAAAGTGAGAGTGATACTCAGAAAGGTATAATAATTCTAATGACATTTCGTAAATTTTAATAAAAAAATGGGTATATTAGTAATTTTACATATACCCACAAGTATATACGGATACCTATTCTTAAGAATAGAAAATCCAAACCCAAATTCGAATTCACAAGTAATGAGATTTTATTACTCAAACTTGAATCCGAATTTAGGGGTTCAAATAATTTTCCGTTAGTTCGGGTCGAGACAAGTTTCTCGGATAATTTTTCCATCTTTACCATAAACATCCGTATGTATTAATTCCAAAGGCTGTGAAGTTTGATATGTACCTTTACATGTTTGGTTTGTCTGTTTTCCTTTGATACAATTGACACAATGGTCCAAAATAAAAAAAAAATCAAGAGTTTTAATAATATTGTTTAATATTAAATGTTTCATTCTGGGATTTGAGATCTGGCCTAATCGTTTACACCATAAACAATAAAATTTTTATCCATCAATTTACGCTTCACCCCACATGAACTAACTTGTAGATAAGATGAAATAATATCGAGCATATAAAATTTATCTGAAATAGATAAGAACTAGTTCCAATCATAACCAAATAAAATGAAGGGTAAGCTTAAGGTTTCCAAATGAATAAGAAAATCAAAATTTGTCAAATGTTGAAACCAAAATCAAGTTTCGTCTAAAAGATGGTACAACGAAAAATAACCTTCTAATCTAAAAATTGAACTTTTATTTGTTAAAACCTAAGCCCAATTTAATTGTGTGGTCGCTTTCACTTCCACCCTTTACCATCGTCCATAGAGAAGTATCTTTCACCATCAATCAACTTTTGGTAATAGAGACAACCTTAAATAGAAATATTTACATGAGTTGTAGTACCGAAATCACCCCACAAAATATGACGGAGTAAAGAAGCTAAATTGATATAAAAACAATCCAAAAAGAGAGTCAAAAAATTCAGTCACATGCCAAGTATGGTACTTGGTGCAAGATTTTTTCATATGACCAGTCTTATGATAAAAGAAAAATTTTGAATATTAGGTTGATCTATAGTTTTTTTTTTTGCATATGAGTTTATCTCGAATAAACGATTTTATAACATTTCTTATTTTTCTCGATCGCCCCTTGAGGTGGTAGCCACAAAAGACTATATGTCTTTTTATGTCTCAATCTCTTTGCACATTGTGGCAAATAAGCTCATTAAGAGTTCGTTTATTTCTCAGATAGTATTGTTAACCTTAAAATGATCGTTGTGCAGGGAGAGAGATTAAAATCAAGCACGCGAGGATGTCTTTTGACAACTCAAGTTCAAAATGTCTTTAACTTATAGGCATTATTTAACATTTTTATAAGTTACTACAGAATACTTATGCCGCATTTTACCTCATGGAGATAATTTCCACTATAAGCGTGATTGTTCCCGTCTTGTCATTTTTGGCAAAGCATTTCTTTAAGGCTTTAAGATATTCCTTAGTCAATGTAATTCATTGGGCACAAAGCCCCTGAAAACTGAAGGAATAGAATGTTTGATGATCATCAAACACATGCTTTGTGTTGTCCCAACGTTCGAGTTTGTTACGATCCTCAACAAAAGTTTATTCAATTATCGCTAGACGAACCTCTCTAATCGTAAGATCTTGACCCATAAAAAAACACGATCAGTAATTGCTCCTTACATTCTGAAAACAAAATATAGTTCATGTTAAACATACATTCACTAAAACATTAATTGAATAATAACACAAGATTTAATATCATCACATGATATTTGCGCAACATCTAAATTTAGTGTATGAACATTAATTTTGACTTGCAATAAATGACTCAACACATTAAATAAATAATGTAAATTAGACATCTTATGTCATGGTTAACCTTTGGATATACTCATCATAATTATGTCATACCAATGATAAACACTAATTATCTAATTATCAATGCACACACAATATTACATTGCAAAACCAATATAACCTTCAGGTCTATGAAAAATCACATTAAATATATTATTTAATTTTCTCAATGTATTTGAAATAATTAAGTTTCTCAAGATTGCACATTTTGGTATGTTGTTGAGAAATTTAATTAAATCACATTCATTAATAAATCATGTTTAATTATTAACAATTATATTTTTATTGAATAGTTTTAATTTAATAACTACAATTTAACCTTATAATTACATGATCCAAAAGTGTAATATAAAATCATAGTAAATTAAATTTGTAATTCGGAAAATGATTGGATACCTTCCATTAACGCAATAGTCAAATATATATAGTACAATATAGAGATCTATTTTAGGTAAATTAAATGGTCTAGTAAATATTCTAGGTAATTGAAATATTCTGGTAAATATTAATATTCTCTTGCAATCTAAACGGTAGATGGTCGAACGCAAAGACTAGATCAAAACTTTGTGAATAGTACAGTTGGAAGTCCCTTGGTAAATATGTTTGCAAATTGCCGGATTGATGGAACATGTATGACACGAACATAACCCAAAGCAACCTTCTTGTGAACAAATTGGATATCTATCTCGATGTGTTTCGTGCGTTGATATTGGACTATGTTGGTTGATAAGTAGACTGTAATGAAATTATCATAATAGATCGGACAATGAAGCTCTAGAATGAGGTTCCACAACCAGATAATCTCAGATAAATCATTGGCGACAACACAGTATTCGGCTTCGATGCTCGAGCCAGAGACTATAGGTTGTCATTTGGATGACCAAGAAATCAATTATCACAAAGATACACACAGTAACCTAACGTGGAATGACACATGTACGTACACTCGACCTAATCTACTTCGGTGTAGGTCGTGAGGCCCGTGGTGGTAGGCAAGCGCAACTGAAAACCCAGGCGAGAGACAACAATGGTGAAATGTTGGTTCCATACTCGGGGCCTATTTTAAGCCGTAGAGGAAGCACTTGAGATGGCAGACAAAATCATGATGTTGAGTGTCACGAAACCCTGACAATTGAAACATGTAGACGGTTTCTCGGAGATCACCGTTAAGAAAAGCATTTTTGACGTCCAACAGATGAATATGCCATTCTTGTGACACCACAATAGTAAGAATTGTCTATATCGTGGCGGGTTTGACCACATGGCAAAAGATCTCGTCGCGATCAATGTCAAATTTTTATGATTTTCTATTCACAATGAGTCGTACATTTTATCGAGCCAAGAGCAATCTAGATGAAATTGTTTTCGAAAAAAACCACATGGAGCGAACTATTTTGAAACATGGAGGACGAGGAACCAAGTACCAAGTTTCATTTTTTATTAAAGCTCAAACTCATTGCATCACAATATGCCAATGTGGATCATCTAAGGTTTGGATGTGAGATTTGGGAATGTGGGCTTGGTTTGCTATTGTCGTGGTTGCTTCGGGTTGTCATGGAGTGAGGCTGCGATGGGGGTAGGGGTCTCATGGGTGTGGGTAACCGAGAGTAGAAAAGAGATTGAAGTGTTTGTGAGAGCTCATCATTGGGGTCCAAGAATTTATATGGTTCAGTGGGTGTTGGCTGTTACGTGAAAAAAATGGAATGTGTTCTCGTCAAAGACAACATGACGTGATATAATAATCCGTCGAGATAACAAGTCGAAGCCCCGAAAACCTTTGTGATTGTCCGGATATCCAAGGAACTCACATGGGATAGATCGTGGGGTAGGTTTATGTGGTGAGGTTACTGAAAGGTTAGGGAAGCATACGCACAAAAAAAATTAAGATTTCGTAAGATGTGGGTATTTGGTGATGTTTTGTGAATGTTATGTCGTTATCAATGGTGGACGAGGATAATATGTTTGTAAGGTGCACGACAAGATTAATGGCCTTAACCCAAAAATGAAGTGGCATGAAAGAGTAGTATGCGAACGAGGTTGTTAAGGGCGTGAATCATGCGCTCGGCTTTCCCGTTTTGTTGAGATGTGTATGCACAAGAAAATCGAATGAAAATGACATTGGAATCAAGAAAGTGTACAAAAGGGTTTATTTTTGAATTCTTCCCCGTTGTCACATTGAAAGATTTTGATTTGTTTGTTTAATTGAGTTTGAACATAGGAATGGTGAAGGAATTTTGCAAAGACATCACTCTTTCGATTAAATCGATATACCCAAATAAAGTGAGAGTATTAATCAATAAAGTGGACATAATATTGAATCCCGTAAGCACTGTGTATAGGGGAGTCCAAAGATCTGAGTGTATCAGTTCAAAAGGAGAGGAAACCAACAAAATAACTTGATTGAATGAAAGGTGAATGTGTTTCCCTTGTTTACAAGCACGACAAAGAGAATGTGATTTATCTTTACTACATTGTAAAACTCCTAATGAACTTAAAGAACAAGAAACATGATCCCCGAGATTCCTAAGTCTTTGGTGCCAAAGCGAGTTCGAGATGAGAAACGTGAGTCCTGAACTGGGAGGGCGAGCACAAGGGAGCTTGGGAAGGATGGGGTAGAGAGGAATTGAGTTATCACATCGGAGTAAAGCTTGTTGTGTCACCTTTTTTATAGTGAAGCTAGAAGCGTCAAATACAGAGCAATTATTATCACATGGTAAATTTGTCTAAATGATACAAGATTTTTGAAAATTGATGGGGTGACGACGGGGTGACGAGAACATTGGCAAGGGTGTATGTATATTTGGGGTTGAGATTTTGGTCTGATCGGTTTGAGTAACATGGATAGAGGATCCATCACCAGCGTATACCGTAGGTTTAATACTTGAATTAAAAATAGTCTTGAGATTACCTAGTTGAGACGTCAGATGAGCAGAGGCTCTGGTGTCCATGTACCACGAGGCATCAAAAAGATTGTAAATAGTCATGGAATTAAAAGCCTATAACATATCAGGTGGAACGTTGATGGTGGTGGAAACACATGCCGTATGTTTCCGTTGTTGGAGCCTTTGTGAGGAAGACATAGTTATGTTGTAGTGCCTATTACTGATGAACCGAGCCTGGTTGTCGTGCAAGAAATATCGGGGGCACGATTGGAGGACCACCACGGGTCAGATATGTAAGTTGTGAGACTGACGAAGGAGGCATAATGGTACTAGGGACGAGAGAGGTATATTTGTGAGGCCCCTAGGATGTGGACATGTGGGATTGTTCGGCCGACATGTTCCAGGTGGGCGGTATTGCCGGTGCAAGATAAGGGGATTGATATTGCCACGTCTGTTAGAATTATTCCGAGGATATCTGCGATTGCCTTTGTTACCTCAACCCCATGAACGACTGTGATGATGGGAGGGAGGATACGCGGTCGGTACCGATGAAGTGTTTTTGAACCAACAAAGAAAACGAAGGGGGTTGAGTTATGATCGTGGTGAGTGGGGACGAGACGACGAGTTCTGGCCAAGCATTGTTCCTCGAATGGCTTATGGTGTTGTGTCATGTTGATGATTCCATTTGAGACCATTAATGGTGTGCATGACTAGTGCCTTAATCGTCACTGACACATCGTGGTCTGAGGAGATCGGAGATCTTGCGGATCCGTTGGCAGTAGGCGTGAATTGAAATGTCGCATTCTCGAGTTGAAGCGTGCGAGTCTCTTTGTTGTCAAAGAAGATACGTTCAAGGCGTATCCATATGGCTTGGGCCGTGGATTTAGTCTGCAATACCTCTTGGAGAAGAGGCTTCGAGATGATCCTATAGATCCAGAGCTTAACAACACTGACAACGCGCTTCTAGTCGTTAGACGAGGCGGTGGTCGGAAGGCGGATCCATTAATGTCGCTCAAAACATCAAATCTTAAACCGTGTGTTTTGAAGATATCGCGCCATGGTTCATAGTTTTGAAGATATCCATTTTTTGTTAGTAATTCACGGCAATCAACCTTGATTTTATCAAAAACTTAATAGATTCATGATTATGTAATTCCAAATTCGACGTAAATGCAATAGATCAAGATCTGATACTAATTGAAAGAATTCGATGGTTCCTTATAAGAATTCTAATCTTAAATTCTATTGTGAATTACAATAAAAAAACAAGCAGAAGATAGTCATAAATACATGTATCCATAGAATACGTAATGTAGTTGAATTGATCTACTGCTTTTACATGTAATTGCAGAATTCTTCACATGGATGGTATATGTGAAGAACAATGAGATTTTCTTTGTAGTGTTTTTTTTATATGTTTCTGATAACCGACAAATAACAGGTTAATTATATGGTTTTAGGGGTGTAAAATGAGCTGACTCGGCTCAGCTCGGCTCAGCTCGCCATGAGCTCGCCAAAAAATGAGTTGGCTTAGCTCGGCTCGTTTTCGAAACGAGCTAGAAAATCCCGGCTCGGCTTGCCTTTAGCTCATCTAAAAACGAGTTGGCTCGTGAGCCAGACTATTTGAGTTAAAAGAATTATAATATATTAATATTATATATTTTTTTTCGACAAATCAAATACAATATATATATAAAGAGTAATTTAAATACAAAGTTATTAAATATAAAAAAATACTAATTAGAAATAAATATATCGAAAAATAAATAAAATATCGAATATATAAACATATTTTTTTAATAATAGTTATTAAAATATTTTATTTCTTTATTTGTTAATAAAATTATATTAATTTGGTAAAAAAAATAATAATATTATTATGTGTAAATAATATATTAATTTTTCTTTAAATAATATTTATTAAATGCAAAGAATATGTATAATATGTAAAAATATGAAAATATGTGTTTTTATACTCAGCTTGCGAGTCAGCTCGTCTAAGCTTTAATTCATTTTGGGTTCAGTTCGTCGGTTCGTTTTCTAAACGAGGTGGAAAATACCCAGCTCGGTTCGCTCAAATATGATCCGAACTAAAACTGGTTCGCGAGCCATCAGCTCATTTTACACCATAATAGTTTTCAATTGTATCGTTTAATTTTGTCTAGTATGAAATAAATGATACTATTCTTTTGCACTCATTTCAATACCGAAATCTGATTACTTTAACCTCAAATCCGATCATATTTAATTTGATTAAACCAAATGACAACACATATTCCACAATTATTCACGTATCAATCCACAATTATAAGACTTTCCAAAAAATCTTATAATCAAAACATTTGCATTCCGTTTTCAATCGATTTTTCATCGATTTTTTCATTCTCTTTGAATCTCCTTTGTTTTGTCGGCGTTGCCTTTAATGGTGTTTCTCCTTGACCTTTGATGATATCTTTGAGAGCCAAATCTTCACACTAATGAAATCTCTTAAGTTCCACTGATCTGTTGTTTTAATGACACAGAAGAATGAAGTATGAAGCGTACATAGATACATACACTTTACAATCTGTTCATATCAAATCTAAGTTAAACTGCATCACAAGCCTATCCACTACATTCTGACCAATCACTTTGAGCGACTGCAACTCCTCAAGAACTTCTTTAGCCAGTTCAAGTTCATCCTCATGAGCTATACCCTCCACAATTATCGTATACGTTGGCTCGTTTGGCATTTGACCTTTCTCAATCATCGTCTCGAAGACCTCCAACGCCAAATCTGTCCTACGAGATTTGCAAAACCCGAGAATCAACGCGTTAAAGTTGTCCACTGTAGGCCTGCAGAACTCATTCTCCTCCATAATCACCAAAACATCAATTGCCTCCCTAAACATATCCTCCAAACACAACCCTCTGATCAGAGCAGAGTAACTGTGGCTGTCAGGCTCAAATCCGTACTTAATCATCTCGTACAAGAGCTGAAATGCACAATATGTATTTCCTTTCCTGCACAAGCTTGAGATTATACTTTTGTAGAAATCATGTGTGTTGTACTTCTGTTTATTCCCTAAGCTCTGTATTATGTTAAACGCCTCCTGCACCTTGTTCTGCTCGCAAAGTGTCGCAATGGCGTTGTATGTTCCTTCGTTAGGCTTACAACGTCGATGCATCATCTCGTCTAGGCAATTCACCACAAGATCAACCTTCCCTTCAGTACACAGACGGGCAATTATCGGATTATAACTCGTTGCAGTCGCCTTGAACCTCTGTCCCTTCATCATTTCATCCAAAACCTCCATTGCCTGCCTCGTTCTTCCCTGGAACGCAAGTGAGTTGATCAATAAGTTGTAGGTTACTACGGATGGAGCTCGATCTCCACCGTCCATCTCAGCCAAGAGCGAGTTCGCCTCCTCCCACCGCCCTTGACTGCACAAACTTCTTAACAAGATGTTATAACTCACAACATTTGGCTCAAACCCTTTTGCTGGCAAGTTCCTAAACAACATCATGGCATCATCTAATCGCCCTTCTTTGCAAAATCCGGTCAACAGAACGTTATAACTCACCAAATTTGGTTCTCCGCCTTTGGCTATGATCTCATCCAAGAGTTTCACGGCTTCATCCGCTCCTAATTCCTTATACGCAGCCTCAAGCAAGAACGAATATGTAAAGGCATTGGGTACAAGACCTTTCCGCATTAACCTTTCAACAAACTGCAAGCTTTGGCTTAAGTTCCCAAGCATACAAAGACCTCTAACAAGAGCATTGTACGTAACTGTGTTCGTAGGATAACCATGATCCTCCATTTTCTCAACGAGCAGCATCGCGTGCCCTACACTCCCTCTCTTGCATAATTGATTGACGAGATAATTGTAAGCTGCTGCATCGGGTATGATTCCAGAGCTAAGCATAAGCTCAATAACACGAATTGCCTTTTTCAATTTATTAGCTTTGCACAGATCATACAAGAGCTGAGTCGCTTGGACAGCATTGGGTTTATGACCTTCCATGACCTTACTTTCAAGATGGGAGAACGCATCATTCAACCTTGGCTCTTTGCTTCTCGGGTTATCTGAATACGAACCAGAACCCGGTTTCCATGCGGGTAAGGAAAAGGCCGAGTCTTTGGTGGATAACGTAATCTGGGTCGAAGCCAAAACCCTAGAGAAACCCTTGTCGAGAGAGAAATGGAGGGAACTGGTCGGGATATGGGAGATAAACCCTATGGGCTTTCTCATTGCTTCCGGTGATGGGTTCACCACCATGGAAGAGACTGTGTTCAACAGAGTCGCCATTGCTGCAACGGACTCAAGCAGCAGAAGCCCCAAAATCTGAGATTTCCAGCAACAGCAATCGGAGAAGGAGCTTCGTATGGAAAGATGAAAGTACCAAACTTTTCGCTAAACCCAGAAAAAGTAATGATCATAAAGCCTTCTCTCAGGCAGCCAAACATCAAAACGAAGATTGTCTTTTGGTGGGATTATCTCTCGTGAACTCCGGTCACCGCTGGTTCCTCTGTTATCCAACGCTGGGAAGAGAAGAAGATATCACGCGCTAGAATCGCGCGTGTACGATACGCTCTTTCCACTTTGAATTAGATGATCTTTCCACCGGATGTCCAATCCGGATTGCCATTTTTTCGAATTTTGATTTGAATTTGGATTTTTTTTGGGTTTTAGAAAATTGAGTCCATATGTTTTTGGATTTGGATTCTTCAAATTCTAGAATATTGGATTCCAAATATTTTAAATTAAATTTTGATAATTTTGGAAATTAGGATAGTTCGAGTCATTTGGATTTGTTAGTGGTTGCTTTTGTTTTTTGGAGTGATTTTGGTGTTAAATGGACCGTTAATTAGTCAAGGATCTAGTTGGTTGGGTAGCTTTTGCAATCTTCTTCATGTAAAACCGGCTTGATTTAGATCGGGAGAATCGTACGGTTTTATGAAACCTTATGCTATGGTTCGAATCCCCCTCCGCCCACCTTAACTTCCGAGATCACACCTAATCAGTCCCTTGAGAGCACCGGGGAAAGAGCCAAGCAGCTGCTATTTCTTCCCATCTCGAAAGATCACACATCACATGTGGATTGGTGGTTACAAAAAGCTATGGGGCCCTCATAAATCCACCACTTATCAGACTGCGAATGGTAACAGTATCACACCAGTCAGCGCCTATTCTCTTTCGAAGTGCTCACAGTTGTCGAAGGTATAAGAAATACGATAGAAAGATTTTTGTATAAAAAGGCGAAGAACACTCGCGTGCTTCCGAGTTGGAAAGAGGGGGAGTGTAGAAAATCTCCGATGTATTCTAATGCATTTTCAACAACACATTCACGAACTCAGGCATCGTTCGGAACTAATTTCATATCCCCAATCTCGGTGACCATTCCCTCACTCCCTGCCAATAAACACTCCAGCTTATCTAACGACAAGCCTCTAACAACTGAAAAGCGGTACGTACACAAAGACGTGATGAACCCGAATAAGTTGCAAGAAGGTCTTCGCTTGTGGTAATGTCTTTGTCCGATTTCTTCTTCGATCTTCTTCTTTGACTTCCTCCTCCTTCTCGATGCGAAGAATAGAACTAGTAGAAGTGCGTAGCGCTTCTTTCTTTTATTTATAATTGAACAAAAGCGCTAGACCCCTGGTCCCTAAGGTCTCCATAGGCGGCAGAGGTTACCAGCCATATGGGAGAGGCGGGGAAGCTCCTCCTGTTTATTTTGTGTATTTTCCGGGGTGAAAGAAACCCTGGAACATTCAACTGAGCGGCAGACCCAACACGACTGACAGATAAGCCTTGTCCTCTTCAATTCTTGTGGTAAGTGTGGGACTAATTTTGAAATCACCCCCGACCGAGACCTAGATGGCAACCTAACCTAGTACGTCATAATTGAGAAAGGGAACGATCTTTCTCGATCAATCTCTTTGCCCCTCATTCTTCGAGAATCAGAAAGAGACTTTTTCAAATTTGAATTTGTTCATTTTGAATCTTGGGTAGACAATATATTAAATTAATCCCCCAAACCGGAAAAAAGGCAGTGGAGTTTTCGGGTTTTTTTAAGGTTGTTTGAAGGTTTTTTCGGGTAGTTCCATTTAGAGAATTTTTAGGTTTTAATACACACAAAAAATTCAAAGGTAACACAAAAAACAACAAAAATATAATATTGAATAATTAAACTTTTAAAAAATGTTTTTAAATCCAAATTCTTACTCTTTAAATGTCAAAATAAACTAAAAAACGTCAAAATAAACTCCAAAAAATCTAAAAGTTAAATGAGTTTAAATTAAACAAGTAATTTGATTCCATACATTATAAAAATTTTAAAAAAAACCTAATTAAATTGTCGTGCAACAAAATGAAATCACATCGCATGCTCCTCTATTATTTGTGACTCATGTGCTAAAAAACAAAGATTTAACAATAAGTTCAATGTTATATAAAAAGATAAAGCGAAGTAGAGAAAACATAAGAAGTGCTGATTAACAACAATTTTGCATCAAAATCAATGTTTTAACCATTTTAGGAGTCAATGTACTCCTATATGGGTCTAGGATACGCTTCTGGTAACAAATGCCGACTTAGATGCAACCGTAGATACCGAAATCACAAAAATATATCTAACCATTTGTGCTAAAATTGAAAACTTAGGACTATTCACTTTTAACCGCAACAATATATTGAATTTTATACCGAAATTGTTAAGAGTCGGCACATTAAAGCTTTCCATCTTCTTCCTCCTTACACTCGCACACATCAACAATATCTTCTTCTTTCTTATGACTTTCACTACAACTTCCGCTATCAAAAGCTTTTATCATGCTACTAGTCCTATGTGATGCACTTCCACACGTCTTTAATTCACATTAATTGCATTTATTATAATCACTAGATTCTCTATAAAAATGTTCTCACACTTGAGATTGTTGAACATACTATTTTTGGATTTTGGAGGTAACTCATTGTTTTTGTACGTTGTTATCCTTTTGTTGTGAGATTGAACTTCACTCATATCAAATTGATCAACAACCATCATATGAATATCCATTTATCAGAAAAAACACAAGTTTTTAGATATGAAAGATATGGAGACCTGAAAGATATTCCAAAGATTCAATCACGTATTAATAAACTCAAAATGTAAGCATGAAGTCTACGGAGGAAGAAGAAGCATGAAGACGACGAACGAAGCTACCAACCAGAGAAGACTATCACTTGTGACGATGAAGATTACCACATGTGGTGATGAAACAACACAACCGACACTAACTTGAAAAGAATCATGAAGATGACAAACGAAGCTACCAACTAGAGAACACTACCACTGACAATGAAGACTACACAACCAACACTGGCCCGAGAAGAAACATGAAAACGACGAATAGAGCTACCAACTAGAGAAGACTATCATCAAGGATGAAGACTACCAATCAACACTGTTCATACGACAAAGAATACTACCAATGACATTGGCAACTAAGCAATCAAAGAAGACGACGAAGGAGATTCCAGAGAAGACGACCAAGAAGCAACCTGAGAAAAAACATACAAAAGAAGACGTTGACTCGTGAGACGAAGATAGTGGGATGAATGCGTGGGAGAAGAGAAGATTCGATGGATCTATGGTATATTACTTTGGACGACCATAGAGAAACAAAGCAAAATAGTAGGATAGGAGGAACATTACAAAACCCTAGTTTTTAATTGACTTTTTCGGATTCCTCAAGTTATACCTGAACCTGAACCTACTCGAACCTATACGGGTCTGAATTTTGAACCTATATGAGTTCCTAGAATAAATTATATTCAAAACGATTAGGATTATTCGAATCGGCCTGGTCTAGGTAACCCATATCGAAGACTCTTACTTTCCACATAACTAATTGTTTTAAAGGTTTAATTATGGATAAATTGTTGGAATATTTTGTGTGCTTAACTTTTTCTCTTTATTATTTCTTATATTTTATGTAATAAACTGACTAAATATGAATTGCATTGGTATTTAGGAATCTGTTTATAGTTGCATGGAAACAGGTATTGTGAACCTATGTTCATGTAAGAAACTATAGATTTTTATTTTACACTTGGCATCAGAGCAGCGTTTGAGTATTTAAAGACAACAATGACATCTTTGCGTCGTGATCGACGACACTTAGTAAAAGATCCTATACATTGTGGTGGGGAACGATGAGTTGCTGGTGAAGCTATTATAATCAAATGAGTAATCAAGAAAAGTTCCAATACACTGGTGTATCTGATTCTAACACGGAAAAATTACCATGAATTGTATCTGATAATGTCTGTTAACCTTCAAGCCCAAAGATTATGGACAACCTTTGAGTCTGGTATAGATGAATACCAACGTTAGAGTGCTCGGTGAGCCTGTGATCGGCGTTGGCTCTAGCAAGTAGCAATCTCCATCAAAAACCTTCTAGACCTAACCATAGTCTCGATGGAGGAAATGGTCGACCGACTTCGACCTATGGAAGAGATATACAAATTGGGATCTTCGAGTGATGAAGGAGGACAAAAAGTTCTTTTGACTGAAAATAATGAGAGACATGTCGGAGAAATATTAATGAGAAAGAAAAAAATGGTGGTTCTTCTAGTCGTCGGTAGAGAAGAAAAAAACATGACAAATGGCTGCAAAACTTTGAGCCAAATCGTGCAACCCATTGGAAAGATAAGACCAATACAGGGTCTATGGAAAATTTGGTCATTGGGCTAGAGAGTGTAAAACAAGACCCACAAAGAGGAGGTCCATGTAGCCTAAGATTAATGAACTCTCGTGATAGTGAGAGAAATTCTATCTATCACCGTCAGACCTTCCTTGACGACCGAAATGATGTGAGGCCCGTTTAAAAAAAGATTAAGTGGGTGGATACACCGACATACATGTATATATATATATATACATGATTAATGTTAGGGTGTTTAATGATTAAAATAGAGAGGGAGAGAGAAAGAATACGAAAGAAGAAAATGATGAAATAAAGAAAAGAAAGAGAAGAAAGAAGAGAAAAGAGGGAGATGAGAGAAATTAGAGAAACATATCCAATTTTTCATCACGTTTTTCGTGGTGAATTCTTATCGAGATAAAGGTAAATCTCTAAAAATATTTTTATGATTGCTCTTTAATTCAAAGATTTATATTATAGGAATTGATTAATGAGTCGTGTGGACTCTGTGTGTTATGATCCGGTGTGGTACTAGTCTTAGACTTTGGATACTCAGTCGGGTTGGGTAGAGATGTCTATATGTATTTAGTTTAGACATAGGATAGATCTTTATTTTATGTTATTCAGTTTAGAGTGGGGGATACGTGGCACAGAGTACGTACACATATTGATCTCACTGAGTATGCTTTTTGTACTCACCCTATTTGTGGCTGTCGTGGATGGACAGGATATGGCGAGGAAAAAGAGCAACGAAGTTAAGGAGTAACATGAAAACTCACAGTGGTCTAATGGGAGAGGCGTGCACGAGGTCTCGATGAGTTTTATTTTTCATTTCGTATTTATTTTATCCATTTACGGTTACTATGATGATCTTTACGTATTACATCTGCTATTTGGTTCGGACCACTTTTATTTTAGAATGAATCATTTATTTGTTTTATAAATGCGTTTGAGCGATGACAAGTAGACCTCTTGGAGGTAATGGTGGACACTCCTAGTCCCGAGATAGTTCCGGGATGGGGGTGTTACAAATTGGTATCACAACTCTGGTCGTCATTTTCGTATTTATCGTTTCATTGGATTTCAAAGTATTTTACGAAATGTTTTAATAAAGCCACGAGACCGTAGCACCCATGTTCTAAAATATGTACTGGGGTTTAGAGCTATGGAAACTAATAGTAGTTAATTGTGTGTAGCAGACACCACCGAGAAAGATAATTACTAGAGCTCTTGGTCGCGAGATGAGCGGAGACTCTCGTTCCACTAGTTGTACGCAGTCTCAATCATCTGGACGAAGATCGTGAAGTGGAATAGGTAGAGATGTAATAAAAGAAATTTTGAGAGAGCTATTAGCAGAAAGTCGACAACATGACCAAGTGGAGAGTTCGGCGACGCCATAAGTACCGTTGCACGCACCGACACCATCACCAGTACAACCACATGCTCCACCACAAATACCGTTGCCACCACCACCAACGCCTCCTCCAGTGTTTAATCTGAGGCATTTGGAGACATTAGAGTATTTCTATGTCATTAATCACATGGCTAAATTGGGTACAAAGCCATTCCGTGGCGGTGCGATACCTCCAATGAAGGCAGAGGAATGGATGTTTCGATTAGAGCGGAACTTTTAATCATCTAGATGTCCATTAGAGTTTAAGATGGATATTGCACTCCACTATTTGGAGGGAGAAGCAATGTTTTGGTGGTACGAGATTCAGAGGGAATGTCCAGAGCATATGTTTTCTTGGGCTGAGTTCAAACAACTTAAGTTGAAGTATGTACCACACGCTGCTCGTGTAGAGATAGAGTTGACATTTCTACAGCTCACATAGGGTGATTGTACTGGTGCTCAGTATTATGAGACTTATTTGGAATTATCACGATTTGGGTCCAAATCAGTAACCTCGGAAGTTCTTAAGGTCATCAAATTTTTGCAAGCACTATGACCGGAGATCAGACGCATGATTGAGCTAATCAAGCATGGATCATTGTTCAGAATGCTCATTTGGTAGAGAAGGAACTCATCGAGGAGGGCGTCTTGATGTCTTCGGATGCCAAGGGGAAACAAATTGTTTAGCATATTCGAGGGAGATCAAATCAGAGGAAAACAGTTCAGACTCGTTCTATCGTAGCAACACCAAGGTACCTATGTCAGTGTTATGGACGTGAGCATGTTGGAGCAAGCCAAAGATTTGATAGGAGAGTAGGATGCTTCCGATGTAGAAATTTAAAGCACCAGTTCCGTGATTGCCCCCAGCAAGTGAGAGGAACTATGAGGTGAGGACAGTTAGACAGATGTTTCCGCTGTGGCAGTATGGATCATTTTCAGAAGGATTGTTCGAGGCCACCACCACCACCACCACCACCACCATCGGATCTAACTCCACATGTTAGAACTAGGAAGCCTGAAGAGCATGCATCGAAACGTAGGGTTGTACAACCACGAGTATATTCCATGGGAGGTTAAGAGGACAAACGTGAGGGCCAAGAAGGAGACGTTCAACCTATCGCTAGTATGTCATTTATATATATATATATATATATATATTATTTGTGTATGCCTTACGTATAATAAATTGTCTATGTAGAGGTGGGTTTCTTGTGAGAATTAAGAAGTAGATTATTTAAAATATTTGTATCATGTAGGATTTGTAATCGTCGAATTCACATCTCGCTACCATATCGGTAGAAGAAGTGGGTCCATCTGTGCAAGTCGAGGAGATCCCAGTAGCGCGAGAGTTTGTACATGTTTTCAGAGAACCGCAGGACTTACCACCAAAGCGAGGAGATTCATTTGAGATTGAGCTAGAATAGGGTACTCCTCCAATATCAACGTCTCCATATCGAATACAACTAGCATAAATGGCAAAGTTTAGGAAGCAATTAGATGAGCTACTTAAGAAAGGTTTTGTACGACCGAGTACATCACCATCGTATGCACCAGTCCTATTTGTGAAGAAGAAATATAGGAGTTTCAGATTGTTCATTGATTATAGGGCTCTAAAAATAGAGTCACTGTAAAAAATTGTTACCCACTACCGAGGATTGATGAGTTATTAGATCAGTTAAGAGGTGCGACTTGGTTCTTAAAGATTGATTTAGCATCGGGATATCATCAGATTCCAATTGCAAAAGGTGACATTAGGAAGACCACATTTCGAATTTGATATGGGCATTATGAATTTGTGTCATGCCATCTGGTTTGACTAATGTTCCTACTGCGTTCATGAAGCTAATAAACAATGTGTTTCGGGACTACTTGGATCGTTTCGTTATTGTAATTACCGATGACATTTTGGTCTACTCCAAGAGCCCAGAGGAACACAAGGAACATATGTGCTTAGTGTTAAAGCGTCCTAGAGAACAACGATTGTTTGAGAAGTTAAAAAATGTAGTTTATGGAAGAGACGTGTGAGATTTTCGGGACATGTCGTATCTGAGGAAGGAGATTTTGTCAATCCTGAGAAGGTGTCTGTGATTGTAAGTTGGAAACAACCAAAAAATGCATTAGAGATAAGGAGTTTTCTAAGATTAGCAAGGTACTATCGAAGTTTTGTTTTGAACTTTGCTAGCCTAGCAAAGCCAATGATGAGACCTACGGGAAAAGATGTACCTTTTGTTTGGAATGAAGATTGTGAAAAGTCATTCAAATAGCTAAAAGAGAAGCTAACAGAATCCCCATTGTTAGCCTTACTACAGTCAGGGATTTTGTACATAGTTTACACAGATGCATCAAAGACAGGATTAGGATGTGTACTTATGTAGGGAGATAACGTGATTGCTTATGTATCAAGACAGTTACATAAGCATGAGAAGAATTATCAGACTCATGATCTAGAGATGGCAGTTGTGGTCTTCATGTTAAAGATTTGGAGGGCATATCTTTATAGGAGAAGGTACAGATTTTTACGAACCACAAAAGTCTAAAGTACATATTTATGCAGCCATAGTTGAATTTGCGTCAGACAAGGTGGATGGAGTTTGTCGTAGACTACGAGGTGGACATCGCGTACCATCCAGGGAAAGCAAATGTTGTTGCAGATGCGTTGAGCCATAAGAGAGTTGAAGTTTCGGCTATGCAAGAATTCAATGATTTGATTAGCCAGATAAGTGCTTTGAGACTAGAGGCAGTGCAGACTAAGTCCGAGAGTGTCGGTTTGCAAGCTGTAAATTAGACTGGTCTATTAAGTAGAATTCGTACACCACAATTATCTGATGAGAGATTACAGAAGATTCGTAGTAATCATCAAGACTCGAGGTACAAGTTGTGTCATATTAAGGAAGACGGTCTAATGATGATTAGTAATTAAGTTTGTATACCGAAGGATCTAGGGATCAAATAAGAGATTCTAAGCTAAGCTCACCAATCCAAGCTCTCGATTTATTCGGGATCGACGAAGATGTATCGGGATGTTCGTCAGCTTTATCAATGTCCAGGGATGAAGAAGGACATTGCTCGATAGGTAGCAAAAAGTCCAACATGTTAATTAATCAAAGCGGAGCAACAAGGGGCAAGCGGGAAATTGCAAATTCTACCAATTCCTAAATGGAAGTGGGACCATATTACCATGGATTTCGTGATGGGTCTTCTAAGGACGCAAAGTGGCAAGGATGCCATTTGGATGGTCGTGGATTGGCTAACTAAATCGGCTCATTTCATTGTGATAAAGAATAATTTTGATGTGAATCAGCTAGCCAAGATATATATTGTACAGATTGTGAAGTTTCATGGGGTTTCGTCAAGCATTGTGTCAGATTGAGATGGGAGATTCACGTCACGCCTTTGGCAGGCATTTCAAAAAGAGTTAGAAACTAAATTGTGCATGAGCACTGCATATGATCCACAAACAGACGGACAATCTGAGAGAACTATAAGGACACTTGAGGATATATCACGAACATGTGCGTTGGAGTGGCCTAGTAGTAGGGAGAATCATTTACCGCTTGTTGAGTTTGCATACAATAATAACTATCATGCTAACATTGTGATGCCATTATATGAAGCATTATACGGGCGACCATGTCGTACACCCTTGTGTTGGACTGAAGTGGGGGAGAGATCTATCCTCGGAGCATAGATTGTCGGTGAGACCATGGAAAAGATAAGAATTGTTAAGATTAAGTTGAAGACGGCTCAAGATCGTCAGAAGAGTTATGTTGATCTAAAAAGGAAGAATGTTGAGTTTAACATCGGAGATATGGTGTATTTACGAGTTCAAGCGAGCAAGGGAGATCAGGTGGAAGCCGAGGGAACAAGCACTACAAGAAAATTCGGATTTCGGGACTGAATTTGCGGACTGACTAATCCGTCCCTAAATTTAGGGACGGATTAGGGACTAATTAAAGACGGATTAAGAAAATCATCCCGAATCCGTCCCTAAATTTGGGGACCATTGGGAAGCCCCTAAATCGTCTGGAATTCGGGACAGAATCGGGACTTAAAAATTTTCGGTCCGAAAATTGCGGACTGCTGTTTCAGGGTTTAAAAATTTTCGGTCCGAAAATTGCGGACTGCAAATTGCGGACTGATTGCGGACTGCTGAGTCCATTTTTTATATCTCCAAGCGAGGTCTCACTCTCATTTTTTACGCCTGTTCGCCGCTCTTTCTCATTCTCTCTATCTCTCTCTGAAATTAAAGATCGTGGAAGTGCGATATGAGCATCCAATCGTTTCGATTTGTTTTCTTTGAACATCTCGCGGTTCGTATTTCCTCGAATTTGTTCCCATTATTCTTCTCCTTTGGTGAAACAAGTGATTAGATGCGTGTTCGATCCAAGTTTGGCTTTAGATTGAAATTTGAATTAGGTATTCTAATTAGGGTTCCATATGTATGGATCTCGTTTTCAAATTTATTCAATGCGAAGGTCCCAGTAGAGGAGCAAGTATACTCATAGAATGAGGCTTCTCTAACATTCATATAACCTTCGTAGAACAAATCGCCGACTATTCTAGACGCCCTACGATTATTTACAGTGGGTCGCCTTAGCTTTCGGTACAAAAATTTGTCTATTCTGAGAAATCAATCGATTTTTGAATTAAGTTATAAAAGCAGGGATTGTGTGTATCGGCTTTGTGCTGAAATCAAATGCACTTTGTACGAAAGAGTTCCCTGCGAAATCAAAAGGGGAAGATGGGCAGTTATGATTCATTATCTTCCTTTGAATTTCTTAACAATCATCTTCCCTACATCCCTCTTGTTATCAATCTTCATCTATATTTGCCGTGAAAAACTGAGCTTGGGGTTTGACCGGTGGTGTCACCTGCGTAGTTTTTTTTTAATTTTACGTTTAAATTTTTTTCAAAAAAAAATGTTCCCGACGGCAAATCTCCGTCGGGAAACTTCCCGACGACTATGCTCCGTCCGGAAATTTCCCGACGGCATTTTTCGTCCAGAATTTTGCGACGGTGTTCGGACTACCTTTTACATCCGAAATTGCGGACGGTTTGCGGACTGGAACTGGTTGCCGACGCTCGTTTGCGGGCGGGACGTGTCAGTCCCTAATCAGTCCCTAAATGCCTTTCCGGACGGATTAGGGACTGATTCTTCAGTCCCTAATCTGTGAATTTCTTGCAGTGAAGCTATCACCACGGTTCACAGGATCATTCAAAATAATTGAGCGATTTGGAGTAGTGGCCTATAGATTGGAGATTCTCTCATCTTTAGAGAGAATACATGATGTGTTTCATGTATCATTATTGCGTAAGTGTTTATCAATACCAGCGAAGATACTTGTAGAGCCACCAAAAACCTTGAGGAAGGAGTTAACATATAAAGAACGTCTAATACGCATTGTGGATCACCAAATGAAACAGTTGAGACATAAGCAAATTCCGATGATAAAGGTGGTATAGGAACGTCATGGGGTGGAAGGAGCAACATGGGAATTATAGGAGAATATGAGACATGAGTATCTCGAGTTTTTTGAAGATGAGTTGTATGGTTCTTCTATTCATTAAATACAAATCTTTCCGTAAGAATCAGAGATATAGAATTCGAGGACGAATTCCTTTGTAGTGGGGGAGAATTATGAGGCTCGTTTAAAAAACAATTAAGTCAGTGGATACACCGACATACATGTATATATATATATATGACTCATTAATGTTAGAGTTTAATAATGAAAAAAAGAGAAAGAGCAGCCACCGAGAGAAATAAGAAAAGAAGAAGAGAGAAGAAGAGAGAAGAAGAGAGAAGAAGAGAAAAGAGGGAGAGGAAAGAAATTGGAGAAACATATCCAATTTTTCATCACGTTCTTCGTGGGTGGATTCATGTCGAGATAAGGGTAAATCTCTAAAAATATTTGTGTGATTGCTCCTTAATTCGAAGAATTATATTATAGGAATTGATTAATCGAACGGATCTATAATAAGGACAAATTGATTGGTGTTGTTGCTAGCAATATTATCCAGAATCGTCAAATCATCGGGAAGCTAAGGTGATGATTTTCTCCACCCTAATAACGGATTTGTGGTTGATTTATGGAAGAGATTATACTTTTAAAACGAGGTATGATCAAGAGAGGATTTATAGGATCATAATGGGAAAGTGAAATGTTACAAGTGAAATTGGATTAAACCCTAGATATTTCGTATGAGAATTGATTACAAGTATATGGGTTGTATAAGTGACTAGAGATGATCTAGAGAATTGACGTGCGACCAAATGTTGGGGTCAGAGAACATCGATTTTTTGGTTCGCTGTTAAAGCCAAGTGAACATCTTATTAGTATGCTCGATCGAGTGATTTCACACTCAAAAACTTCAGAAGAAGGCAAGTGCCAGCGTGTCAATGAGAGTTGTCATGTGAGGAGTATCGGGTCGAAGACGTTAGTATTGGGACACTTGGATTTGGGCCGACATCGTACCGTGCTGGGGTTGTGGTAACCTTTCGAGTGACAGAGTATCGAGTTAGTCAGATCAGTGGATCTGTCAGCGTCGTTTGGTGCTGGGGTTGTGGTAACCTTTCGAGCGATGGAGCATCGAGTTAGTAAGATTAGGGGATCTGTCAGCGTCGTACCGTATTGGAGTTGTAGTGACCTTTCGAGCGACGGAGCGTTGCATGTATTGATGGCTAGGGTACATTGTGACCTTGCGAGATCTTCCGTGTGATAGGGTGCTTTGGACTTTGCGAGCGTATGCCCGAGCTAAAGTCGTGTGGACTGTGTGTTATGATCCGGTGTGGTACTAGTCTTAGACTTTGGATACTCAGTCGAGTTAGGTGGAGATGTTTGTATGTCTTTAGTTTAGACTTTGGATAGATCTTTATTTTGTGTTATTCAGTTTAGAACGGTGAATACGTGGCACAGAGTACGTACACGTATTGATCTCACTGAGTGCATATTTCGTACTCACCCTATTTATGGGTTGTCGTGGATGGACAGAATATGGCGAGGGAAAAAACAACGAGTTTGAGTAGTAACGTGAAAACTCACAGTGGTCTGATGGGAAAGGCGTGCACTAGGTTTTGATGAGATTTATTTTGCATTTTGTATTTATTTTATTCATTTATCGTTACTATGATCTTTACGTATTTCATTTGCTATTTGGTCTGAACCACTTTTATTTTGGAATAAACCGTTTATTTTGTTATATATGCGTTTGAGCGGTGACAAGTGTAGCCATCTCTTGGAGGTGATGGTGGACACTCTTAGTCCTGAGGTAGTTCCAAGATAGGGGTGTTACAAATGACACATCGTCCTTCGCAGTAATCACAGAAACTTCTCGTTGGCCATGACTCCCTTGTCGACCACTAAAATGGAAAAAAGACCATAGTATCAGCCAAATAAAGCTTCGTCTTCGCACCTAGCAACTGCACCATGAACAAAAGCAGCATTTAAAAAAAACTTAAGTTAAAAATGGCTTTGTCAACGCCGCCACCTGCTGCACCACCTTCACCTGCAACCAAGACAATTGTTTGACCAATGTCTGGGTCAAACCAAACTTTGTTGATGTGTCTCAGTCACATCTCGTGTCCTCTCAACGAATGCAGGGTTGAAGCCTAGTCAAGCCGAGCGTCACCATACTCACCTCTAACACATTGCAGATTATCCGCACATTTGTAGATGCCTATTTCAACGAAACCAGCGTGTTTGGCTGCAAAGGTCATAGCCTAGGATGAGGAAGCATGCTCGTTAAATACACCTTTTTGAAGACAATACGTTCTTCCATCTTAGTGAGGAGGAGATCAAAGTCGAGAGATGGATTCTATGGGTTTTCGACATGCATTTACGTATCAAGACAAACCATGGAAAAGATAATGTTATTCGGTGATGATTCTTTGGTAAGGATTGAAGGCTGTCGCATAGTGTGTTTTGCATGCAAGTCCAGCGAACATAAAGCACTTACGAGTGTGTACTTCATTCCTCAACTGACCACCAATATTATTAGTGTTGGAAATCTTGATGATGTCAGATATCCGGTGTAGATAAACAGTGGGGAGTTGTAGATTTGTGAGTTAGGAAAGCATTTTATTACAAAAGTCAAGTGTACATCAAATCGTTTATATGTTATTCACATCAAAATTACACAACTAGTGTGTTTTGTAGCACGAGGTGTAGAAAACGTTTGGAGGTGGCATGCCAGATTTGGTTACCTCAATTTTCTGGCACTATGTAAGATGGCTCGTTAGGAGATGGTACAAAGGCTCCCTCAAATTGAGCAAGTGGACCAACTATGTGAAGGGTGTCTCGTGGGAAACAACGTCAGACACAATTCCTGAGTGCATCCAGTTTTGAGTTGATCGTGTTTTGGGATTGGTGCATGGAGACATATGTGGCCCTATTACACCTAAATACCAAGTGGGAAGAAGTATTCTCTACTTCTTGTTAATGACCGTAGTCATTTTATGTGGATAAAGTTGGTGCAGTTAAAGGATCAAGTTGGATCCACTATCAGCTCTATTAGAATCTATCGCTTTTAGAAGTAGATGATAACATTTCGAGGATGGAACGCTCGCAAGGGGAGAAAATGATGTGGGCATCAGACTCAAAGCGGAACCAAAGGAGGGTCACATGAACGAGGAGCTACCGCAAGTAAACGAGCAGACCGAATATTCCCACGGTATACTAACACGTGGACGAGCAAGGAGCTTGCGTAACAAGGCAGCGGATATTGTGATGAAGGCATGGAAGACTCTTAACCAGAAAAAAGGATTCGGACCCAACCCAAACAAGCGTCACACCGGTCTTTTTCATTGAAGCAGGCCTCAATCCGCCCACTTAAGAACCGACGGGCTCGAGCGATACGAATAAGGAAAGACGAGAGATAAAGATCTTTCCTTATCATTTCCAAACGGCCAGAAAATCCTCTCCAATGGCTAGGAAATCTTCCAAGCCGATCTTATCCCACCGAATTAGAATCTTTCCCATTTCGAAGATTCCCAACGGCCATAAAATCTTCCCAATGACTGGTAGATCAATACGTTATCTAGCATTTACGCATTTTTCTTATTTTAAAATGGAGTCTCTCCTATGTAAAGGACTCCATTTAATTTGTAATATACACAGAAATTTGAAGTAATAAACTTTTTTCGTATTCTTCAGCAATACCAAGAACACGGTGACTTCAACTTGTTCCAGAAATAATTGAAGTCGTTACCAACTGTATCATGAGGCTTCCACACCTCTTGTAGTGTCTATCACTCCACCTTCAAATACCTGACTTTATCCATCAACCTCCATCCTCCACCTTCGTCGGAACGAACATGGAAGAGTGCCCTTAGGCCAGGCAAGGGTCCTCCAACATCCTCCACCATCACCCACCATCAACGGACAACTTTCTTGAAGAGTGCCCTTAGGCCAGTCAAGAAAATCAACCGTGACATCCCAAATCCTACTCAAGTGTTCGAGATTGACGGATTCTCTGTACGCTTCTCGAGTTCCCACCTCGAGGCGTGTATCACATCTACCTCAAGGACGATGAGCAATCGGTCTAAAGTGGGTGTTCAAGGTGAAAAAGAATGTGCATGGAATAGTGGCAAGATACAAAGCAAGGCTCGTAGTGAAGGGATATCCACAACGCCACATCATTGACTATGACAAATTCTTTGCACCAGTGGCACGTATGGAAGTTGTCCGTTTTCTCCTTGCATTGGCGGCATATGTAGAGTGAAAAGACCATCATATGTACTTCAAATATGTGTTTCTAAACTAGGATCTTCATGAAGAAGTGTATGTAGAGCAGCCACCGGACTTCGTTAACAAGGGAAATGAACACACAGTCTTCAAACTTTGCAAACCTTGTTACGTTCCTCGAGCATGGAACTAGAAGCTAGATGAGAAGTTGACATCTTTGAGATTTCAGAAGTGTCCATTGAAACATAGAATGGATGGAAATGAGAGATTTATGTTGGGTGTGTATGTTGATGATTTGTTAACCACTAGTATGAAATGAAAAAAAAACATTATGGCGTTGAAGAAGGAAATGTCCAACTTATTTAAAATGAATGATTTAAGGCTAGTACATTACCATCTTGGGATTAAGGGAAAAAACAGGATGATGGTATATCGCTTATCCAAAGAGCATATAAGGGAAAAAGACAGAAAATGTCTAATTCTGAGAGGTTTGAGTGACAATGATTTTGTCCGTGAACGCTAGAAAGAGCATATCTGGGATCATCTTTTTCCTCGGAGATAATCCATTCGGAGATAAGTAATTCGATGTTGGGTTTGGAAAACAAATCCACCATTTCGTTGAACAAAAATCGAAAAAATTTCGGGAGCTTTGCAATATGACATTTAAGAGAAAACGAGAACCATCATTGATTACTTATTGTTCCATGAAATGTGTAGAAATCCGAAGCTTTAATAATACATCAATAAGAGAATAAAAATGTCCCAACAACAAAAAAAAAATCCAACAAAAAACTGAGAGATGGGTTTCAATTCAAGACAAAACTCGAAACCTTTTAACCAACCAAACATGTAAAACACTGACATCATCTTTCTTCCTGGAACATAGATCAGCAAACTACACTCTTCTG
Source organism: Gynandropsis gynandra (assembly GCA_036759665.1). Lineage (NCBI taxonomy): Eukaryota > Viridiplantae > Streptophyta > Magnoliopsida > Brassicales > Cleomaceae > Gynandropsis > Gynandropsis gynandra. The sequence goes on from CM071869.1 coordinate 38,931,203, forward strand.
TACACCAATGCTAAATCACCACCATTTTCACACCCATCCGAAAAAGAAACAAGAACGACCCGATTGAGGAAAATTGTTGCAACCTTACGAAAATCGGGAAGACAGAAGGAAAATTGTCCAGTGGAAGAAAAATTCCTTCTTGAGGTTCTCAAATAACATCGTGTTTTGAGTGATTTAGCTGTGAAAAACGCTTGATTGGTTTATCATACAAGGAGAAGAAGCTTCTTCGTAACCAGATCCACGTACCCTTTAAAGATGCTGTATGTTCCTTACGAACCACGATTGATAGTTCATGTGTGTCTCGTTCTCAGTTACTCGGTACTTACTCCACTGTTTTTGGTTTGGTATCAACTAAAGATAGACTCAGACTTCAGGTGGCTGTCAGTTCCAGCATCCTGGCTCCCGAGCATAGACCGTTTCAAGAACTCCATTAGTATTCTCTTTTGCTGCTCGCTGATGTGTGGGAAACTGGCACGTAAAAGTTCAATGGGCATTTCCCGGACGATGGCTTGAGCAGCGGCTTCAGACATCTCGTTGGCAAAATGTGGTGGTAATTGTGAACTCAAGGACTGCATGATGCTGTCATATTTGCTTACACAATACCTCATTAGAATGTTGAAGAACTCATCAAATGAGGCACGCCAGAGGGCCATACTTGTGTTGTTGTAATTATTACCACGAAGAAGCTCAGTAGCTCGGTCGAGGATCGACTTCAAAAGAATGGAAGCCCCGTCTCCAGCAGGACTCCCGAGAGGACGAAGTGGTGGCTGCTCTGAGGAACAAGACACTGCAGCCAGACATGCACTTACCGGTCCAAGATCCATGCTATGAATGCAGAATACAACTATTTTTGCGAGCTTGTTCGTGGCTTCTGTGGTTTCACGTTCCGATGAGATGACTCCAAACAAAGACCTTAAATGACGATAAACGGCCATGCAAACTATTCTCATTAGCTCACTTCCAGGGAAAAGAAGCCGAAGGTACCTTGCAAGAAGCTTTCGTCCCTTTAAAAGCGAGATAATCCTAAGAAAGACAAAATCATCCTGCGACACAAGCCTGCCTTTCTGCCCATTCTTACCAAGAGGGTCAACCAGCTGCAGGGACGCTGCAAGTTCTTCCAGCAAAGCCTGTCGTCGTTGTCTCAACTGGTTTCCACCATCTTGAAATTGGTTGAACTCTAAGTAACGATCAATATCATCTACATCAAGGAGGAGACAAAGACTGTCTTCGATTGTTACCCTAGCTACAAGCATGGGTTCTTGTTCAAGAGGCTTATCAGAATCTTTCTGTTCCATGTTACCAGAGTTGTTCGAATTTGGAGGGTCCACTTCAAGAAGGGGGCGAGGTCTCCGGATCGAAGAAAAAGGAACCCTTCCAAGAGCATCAACCTGAAGAAAACCATGAGGCTCGTTGTTAGCACGTGCACGGGGTGGAAGATCCCTCAAATGAGTTGGACAGAAATGATGCTTCAGCTTCGCACTAGCAGATTTCTTAGCAAGGAGGGCCTGGTGGTAGTAATCATCTACATAAGGATCATTGCTGTGCGTAGCTGCAAGCTGCATTCGTAGAATATTTTCTATTTCATCAGAGGTCATGTATTTTGACCGAAACTGAGGCCACCCAAACTCTCTCCTCTGAACCATATTGTCAAAATCTTGTTGATGGAATCGTATATTATGTCTGTTCCCCTGCGCTGATCCTGGCCTTCCATCTCTCATGTCACCAAACCCAAGAACTGCATCATATTGGCCCAATGAAAGGGATCGATGAGGGTGGGAATTATATAACTGGGACTGCATACCCGGTATGCGCCCAAGAGGTGGTTGCATCGGATGTGATAACCGATTCTGTGGGCCTTGCATCTGAGGCATCATCTGTGGGGGCATCAACCCGTTTTGCTGAGGAAACTGTTGTTGAGGTAGTGGTTGTGGTGGCACATTATTTAAGATACTGGAACTATCCCCAGGAAACATATTTTGTCGACCCATCCACTGAGCTGAAGGGCGGTTATTCACAGGAAGAACAGGACGGAATTGAGACATGTTTCCAGCGAACTGGGGTGACCCATGATGCATGCCAGCCAATTGAGGCTGAGAACTCAGAAAAGGGGGAAGGTTTGGCGAGGATCCCATTTGCAGCCCACCAGAATGATAAGGCATATTTGGGTGTCCTAGATGCTGGTCTGGTGATCTTCCATCTGGCTGAGGATAAGATATGTAAGAAGACTTTGGCACAAGAATTGGTTCGCTGGAGGACTGTAAATGATGGTGGTGTTGCTGCTGCTGATGTTGCGGCTCGGGATATGATGTTGTTCTCTGTAAGTTATTTTGTTCAACAAGGTTCTGAGAAGAAAAAGGCTGTGACGACCAGCGTTTGCCATCCGGTATAATATCAGAGTCCAAAATTTGCCGGCTGTACCAATTTGGAAAATCCTCCCCTTGAGCCCACTCAGCAGCAAAAGAATCTGGAACGAAAAACATAGAAAAACAGGGTTATACTATGACTTATCGGATTGAGAAACCTTGCAACAAAAGCTAAGTGTAAAAAGGATGGAACAACAAATACAGTATTCATATAATACCACTTAAATGAGTGGACTGGAAAACAATCTCGCTAAAACCATAAGTGAATTGATGCAATAATTTCCAAAATCCAGTACTGAGAAACCCAGAAAAGCTACGATGCGCATGCCCCAAAATCAACTTAATCAATTAAAATATTAATTAATGAATCTTTTGGCATTGCAGGAGTAGAGACATCGTTCAAAGAATAAGATGTTTATATATGAACTCACTTTGTCTTGATCCTCTATCTGCAATGGGTCCGGTGTTCCTAAATCCATCAGTATCCCTATTTAACTGCAACAGAGAGAACAAGGCCCAGTGAAATAACCTCCTATTTGATCAGACAAGATAAAAACTCTACAGATCTTCATTAATCAGCAAACAAAGTTTTAGAGTATTACAAAGAACAGCTATTATACTCTTCATCAAATCATTTTAACTAGAACATGATGAGATCATACAAACTCCATCATAAATAACTGAATTAGCCGGAAACAAAGAAAACTTCAGGCACTCTCTCTCTCTGAATGCTATGGACGCATATAAATAAGCCTGAGCAAGAAAATAACGAGTGGGGGAAAAATGAAATACAGATGGCTGACTACATGCATAGCGCAACGGCCGATAATAAATGCCAGTAATCACCAGGACATCTAGAATCTTGTATAGTAGGTTCCTATTATATGTTTTAAACCACATATCAACTATATTGAAATGGGCTAACCTTTGAAAATGTAGAAGCAAGATCATCAAAGTCAGACAAAGTTCTAGAATCTTCGCCCTGTAAACATATGGGAGAAAATTACATCAGAAGAATCCTATATATAAATAAAACAAGGAAAAGCCTGCTATTTTAATCTAGAGGGTGGTGCTTGGTTTATTCTTAAGCCTTATTGAGACTTTATGATGACTACAATTTGCCACCATCAAGGAGAAGAGAAAGAAGGAATGTGTGTCAGAGAGAGAGGGATTGTTAAACTATTCCTTATCAAACAGAAATTCTTCTGTCTCTAGTCCATCTATTGGCAATTCCTCCACTTCATCCTCCAATCCACCCAACTCAACCTCCTCAACGACATCGTTCCCAAAGAAGGCGTATTGAGATGCATCAAATACAGCATCACCTGCACCCAGAAAATTATAAATTAGATTAGCTGGAAAAAGAATTTGATTTTTTTAAAACTGAAGAACATTGGGCAAATACTTCTGAAATGCAGTTTAACTGATAGAATATGATAGTTTCTTCAGAGAAGTATACAGGAACAAATCACTTCTCTACCAGAATAAGCATTTTGAGAGTTAACCCTCATTCTACCAGTCATGCCTAACTTCTTAACAAACGGTCCAACAAAGGTCTATATTCTTATGCATAACTTGTTAACATACGGCAACACAAAACTTCATCAAAGAGAGAATTACAATCTAACATGAACTGCTTCCATACACACTGCAATTTCTAAACCTTTCCAAGCATTCATGAATTCTTCATTGAAAATGAGAAACTCCAAGAGTGTAAGAGCCAATGTATAAAATTTTAACTTCAAACCAGCAACTGAATTCTCCCTCGTCTGATTCAGTCCTCTTGGAAGACGAGGCTATGTATTGATACGTATGAAACAAACTGAGGAGCAATTAAGTTTCATTGCGCATAAACCATATAAGAACTAAAGCTAGATACCGATTCAAAGTAAAAAAATCATTGAAAGAACAAACGCAGTTCTAGATTAAGAAAATCAAACCTGTAGATAAATCTCCGAATTGCTTAAGATCCTCGGTTCCTGGAGCTTGTTTAGTACGGTTCCCACTATCAAGACCATCCATAATCACTACCAACCACGAAATCCCACAATAGAACGAATCCGGAATACTAAAAGGATCGAATTAGTCTATAAACCCTAATCAGCAGCCAAACTATTCAAAATCCAGGCTGGTGAATAACGAAACAAAAAATGACTGGAAAATGACCAACCGCACTCGATAAAGCTACCTAACGATCGGAATTCAAGAAAAAAAACGTCTAAGATCGAATTCAATCAGAGGAACGAGCTACTTTTGAGTCCCCTACTTCGAAAGAAACCCATATCGGATCCCGGGCACGGAAGCAATAAGCAGAAGAAGACGAAGAGGACGAAGAACCCTAGATGAGGAGATAGGAGGAGATGGCGAATTTTATGATTGAATTGATCCCGTCTGGTTTATTATGTTTTTCTTCTTTTTCTTTTTACTTCTTTTTTATTTATAATGTAAATGTAAAATACAAAAACAAAATGTTTTCCTCGGATTAAATTAGTTTTTTTTTTCATAACTAAAAGAAATCATATTCTTCGTTGGATATTGATATTTAAACCATAATTATTATAATTAGCAATAATATATTGTAAATATATGTGTAAATTTTCTTTATTAAAATAGGGATTTCTTAAAATAAAATTTCGAAATTTACAAATAAAATTCTTTTATTATATATGTATATAATAACAGTAGTAATAATAAAAAAAGTTCTACTAAATTCGTTTTAATGTTTAAATTGTAATGCATACTTAAATATCTCGATATAAAAAATTCTCATTATGTATTTTTTTACTTAATTAATTTTTATGTAAATATAAATAACAATAACATAATGTGAATTATTGTTTGCCTAGGTATCTATATATATATATATATATGTGTGTGTGTAAATTAAAAAAAATGATAGTGGACTCAGCAACATCTTTATAATGGGTTTTATAATATGGATGGATCATATGGTCATGGTTTTTATAATTCGTATGAGATCCGTCGGTTTTCAAAACGGCGACCGACCGACCACAAATTTTTTTTTCTTTTTTTTATTATAATTTTGGTAATGGGACACATGTTACGGACCCAGAAATATACATACCACAAAATCAAAATAAAGACAAGATTTTCATATTTTGTATAATTTTTTAGAAATAACAATCAAGACAAAATTTTAATGTCGGAAATTTTTAAGATTTTATAGTTATTATTCCAAATATGTTTCATCTAATGTAATAAAACTTAAATATTCAATTTCATTTGAGCTATCATACAATCCTAAATATCCAACACAATTTTATAAATTTTGAACGGTAAAATCTCTAAATCCCTAAGTTTAAATTTAATGAAGAAGAAGAATAAACAAAAAGACAAAACTTATATAATGAAACAAAATATCAACCGAAAATTTTAAAAATCATCTATTAACTAATATTGAAACGAGCTAATAATTTTTATCGTAAAATCAAGATAAAAAATTATTATTCACCATCAATATTTTCTGTTTTACGTCAATTATCTCTCAAGTTTCCAATTTATCATATTCTTTTAGGGCGTAAAATGAGTTGGTTCGGTTCAATTCGGCTCAACTCGTCATGAATTCGCCAAAAAATGAGCTGGTTCAACTCGACTCATTTTCAAAACGAGTTAGAAAATCCCATTTCACTTCAATTCGCCCTTAACTCGTCTAAAAACGAGATAGTTCGTGAGCTAAACTATTTAAATTAAAAGAATTGTAATACATTAATATTATATATTTTTCTCTGTCAAATCAAATAAAATATATAAAATATAAAAACAATAATTTGAATACAAAGCTAATAAATATAAAAAATACTAATTAGAAAATAAATCTATTGAAAATTAAATAAAATATCAAATATATAAACATATTTTTAATAATAGTTATTAAAATATTTTATTTCTTTATTTGTTAATAAAATTATATTAATGTGGTATAAATAGAAAAAGAATAATATTATTATATGTAAATAATATATTATTTTTTCTTTAGATAATATTTAATAAATGCAAAGAATATGTATACTATGTAAAAATAGGAAAATATTGCTTTTGTACTCAGCTCGTGAGCAGCTCGTCAACTCATCTAAACTCTAATTCGTTTTCGGCTCAGCTCGTCAGCTCGTTTTTTAAACGATCTGGAAAATACCGCTCTCGGTTCGCTCAAATATGATTCGATCTAGAGCTGGCTCGCGAGCCAACACCTCATTTTACAGCCCTATGTTCTTTTAATGTCTTAGCTCTAATCGTATTCCTTTCATAATTTTCAATTTCATCCCATTATTGTTTAAATTATATATATCGATTAAATTCGATACCCTAATTATCCATCCAATTGCAATCCAGTTTTGAATCATAACCATTTAAATCAAACAATTTTGAAATTAAACCAAAAGAAAATAAACCAAACCAAGAAAAAACGAAACAACCCTATTTTTTGTCTTACTTTTTTCTTCTTTTCTCCAATTGTCTTTCACTCTTCCTCCTTTTCTCCTTCGCGTGTTCTTCTTCGCCATTTCCTCTTCGGTGATTCCTCTTTTCGCATTCATCTCTGGTTCGTCTCGTTGTTTCCACTTAGGCGGTTCCTCGTTTTGGCGTTCGTCTCCCCGTTTTCACTACGTCATTTTCTTTACGCCATCCATGGATCGTTTTCTATCTAGGTAATCCTCAATCTCGATCTCAATGGTCTCTGGTCGATCAGTAGTTGGTTGTTAGGATTATAACTTTCGTTTTTAAAATGATGCAGTGTGTTGGTTGATGATCAATATTATGCAGAATGATCTCATATATTAGTTCATTTGGAGTTAAAAAAAATTGTGATTAATTATGTCATGATAGTGACGATGAACTGAATGTGGAATTGGTTTATAGTGACAATGAGATAAAATTGATTAATTCCACCATCATAACAAGAGATTTTGGATATTGGAGGATTTCATTACTAAAAAACATGTAAATATCAACGGATTCGTCCGTTGAACTTTTACCAATGGATCATTCCGTTGAATTTTTTGCCAACGGATGGATCCATCCGTTGAAATTATTGCCAACGGATTCTATGGTGAACCGTTGAAAATCCTTAACCTTTAACAATGGATGCCCCTTGCAATTTTTTCAAATTTCCAACAGACATCTGTTGGAATTTTCAACTGACATCCCTTGAAAATTGTAATGGATGCCCCTTGGAAACAAACATAGTTACAAAATTCTGCGCATATCCGTCTTGTCTTTTCCAACGCGCATCCGTTGAAATTTTCAACGGATGCTTTGAAAAACGTCTGAATTACAAAAATTCTACGTCTAACCGTCTTCACATTTTCAATGGGCATCCATTGAAAATTTCAACAAATGCCCTTTGAAAAAAATAAAAGGTTGTGATTTGATATTCTTTGATTGGACATCGATTTCAACATATGCTCGTTGAAAATTTGGGTATTTAAGATGTTGAACAACTTATTTTCAACATATTCAACAAAGCCTCTCAAATCCTATCAAAACCTTTCCCAAAACAATTTAAACACTAAACACCATGATGAGTGAACGATTCACCAGTCATAGAGGATAGTTCGCGAGTTTTGGTGGAACTTCGCCATCACTCATTTTTGCAATGTCGAGATAGAAGAAGAAGACAATATTTTAGATGATTTGTATTCTTTGTTTAAAATATTAAATTAATTTTTTTGATAGATTTTGAATTATTATCTTAAGTTTAATATTTATTAATATTTTTTTAAAATTCTCCATTAAACCATCGGATGTTAGTAGATTATACAATTATAACATAAACGATATCCATTGATATATTTAAAATTTATGCTAAAATATTCCAACGAGAATCCATTGGCAATTTCCAATTTTTCCACGAAAAAATTCAACGGATACCTGTTAATAGTCATTCCAACAGATGTCCGTTGGAAATTTCAAAAGCTTTATCCGTTAAAATTCGTTGATATTTTTTCAACGGATTTTGGTCATTGAAACTCCGTTGAAAATTACAACGGATATGTATTTTTGATGATCAATTACTAACAGTCATTAATCCATTGAAATCTGTTGGAAATTACTGATATCAACGGAAAAACTATTATTTCCAATGGATTTAGCCGTTGGAAATTATATATTTTTTGTAGTGTTTGAGCTATATATAGGGAAAAGATTCAATATGAGTGAACAATTTAAGAATGTTTTGATAAACTTAGTTTTAAACATGAGGGAAAAACATACGACTTAATCGATGTAATACTAATGCAATCAAAGTATATGTTGTCACTACAAGAAAATCACAATTTAGGGACTAAAGATTTCGTCCATAATCCGTCCTTAATCCTGTTTAGAGACGGATTAGGGACGACCAGTGGTAGTCCACAAACGCGCGTCGCCAAATGTCATCCGTCCGCAATTAAAGACGGAAAATTCAGCCTGCAAATGGTTCGCATTTAAGGACGGAAATTTTAGTCCGCAAACGGTCCCTAAAAAGGACCAAAATAGGACTCAAAATTTGGGGACGGACAACGAGGCGTCCCCAAAATTTAGGGACGAACTATGGTTCGTCCCCAATTTTTTTTAAATAAAATAAAAATAAAGTTTGATTAGATTAAATTAAAAAAATTAGTACATAACAATAATTAAAAATCATGCATATAACTAACATTTTTAATACTAATCCATTGGAGGTATTTCCGAATCGTCGTGATCGGAATCATTGTTCTGAAATGCATCCCAATCGATATTAGGCATTTGCGATTTCATCATGCACAGAAACTTTTCCATTCGCCTTTCCGATCGTTCAGCTCGCTTGCTTGATCGTTTAGCCTCCTTTAGTGCTTGTTCAACGCGCCTTTCGGATTCTTGATTGGATAAAATGGAAAGAAGCTATACGAATAGAATTAAACTCATTGAATAAAAGAAAAGTATTTGGACCCATCGTTCAAACTCCTAATGATGTTAAACCAGTTGGATGCAAAATGGGTTTTTATGCGGAAGAGAAATGAAATAATGAGATCACAAGATATAAGGCATGTCTGGTCGCACAAGGATTTTCCCAGAGACCTAGAATATATTATGAGGAAACATATTCATTTGTCATGGATGCAATCACATTTAGATACTTGATGAGTTTAAGTGCATCCAAAAATCTAGATATGTACCTTATGGATGTGGTTGTGACATATCTATATGAATTTTTGGATAATGATATATACATGAAAATCCTTCAAGGATTAAGAATATCGAAAACATCAAACTCAAAGCCTAAAGAAATGTGTGAAATCAAATTGCAACACTCATTATATGGGTTGAAACAATCTGGACAAATGTGGTACAATCGTCTAAGTGAATATCTATTAAAAAATGATTTATGAATAACCTTATTTGTCCTTGTGTATTCATTCAGAAAACAACAAGTGGATTTGTGATTATAACTATTTATGTTGATGATCATAATATAATTGAGACCTTAAAGGATATTGCTCGAAATTATCTGAAAGAGAGATTTGAAATAAAAGACCTTTGACAAACAAAATTTATCTTGGTTTACAGATACAGTACCTAAATAATGGTATATTCATACATCAATCAAATTATACAAAGATAGTATTAAAACGCTTTAACATGGATAAAGCAAATCCATTAAGCATTCCAATAGTATGTAGTTCTTTAAGGCCTCGACTGGTGGAGTCACAGTCGCCTGCAAATGCGGCGACTGCATTTTCTGGTGACTACGGACGATATTAAAACCGACTGGTGGAGTCGCTATCGCTCATAAATGCGGTGAAACGCAAAATTAAAAAATATTGAATTATGTTGCGTTACATTTGCGTTTCGGTGCGTTTTAGATAAAATTACAGAAATACATTTCTTTCTTTTGTTAGATATTATGTTTTATACTTTATATGTATTTCAAATTTTATTTCAATGATTTATTATAGCTTATATTTATCGTAAATATATATGATTATGTGTATATATATATATGGGTGTATGAAAATATTTGATTATGTTTTGATAAACCTATTTTATGTTTATATTATAATTTATATTAATCGTATATATATGTGTGTATACGTATATGTATTGTATTTTTAAATATTTTAATAATTTTTAAATTTTTAAATTTATTTCAAATATTTTAAAATTATAATTAAAAGTATACACTAAACAACAAAGTTTAAATAAATTCTTTTACTAATAATTGTCTATTTTGCTTAAAACGCAATCGCAACAGTTTTTTTCCATTCGCTTCTAGGTGCAGTCGCCCATAAATGCAACGTTTCCACCATTCAGACAAAATGAAACAAAACGTTACCAATCGCTGGCAAAAACGCCACTAAACGCAAATGCAAACGCAACGTTTCCACCAGTCAAGCCCTAAATGTTGAAAAGGATCCATTTTGTCCTTGTGAAGAAATGAAGATATACGTGGACCAGAAATACCATACATGAATGCAATAGGGGCTCTCTTGTATCTAGCAAAGTGCACTCGTCTGAATATAGCATTTGCTACTGATCTCTTGTCATGATATAGTTCTTCCTCACACTTCGTCATTGGACAGGAATTAAACATATCTTTCAATATTTACAAGAAATGATTGATTTAGGATTACTTTATCATAGAGATTCCAAATTGGATATGTTTTCACAATTGGAGGTATGACGATATCATTGCGCTCTCAAAAGCAAACATTAGTTGTAACATCTTTAAATCACGATGAAATCATTGCACTCCATGAAATAACTAGAGAATGTGTGAGGCTCAGAGCTATATGAAGATAATGCAACATGTATTGCCAAATAAAAGAAAGATACATCAAAAGCGATAGGTCGAAATATATTCCTCCCAAATTTTTCCCATATACCCAAAAATTTGAGAAGAAGAAAGAATTTGATGTTCACTACATCAGATCAAACGAAAATATAGTTGATCTATTCACAAAGACGCTCCATACTTCAACATTAAGAACTTACAAACTCCAAAACTTTCTTCATTCTTTCATATTCTCTCTTCATTCTTTCATATTCAAAGGTTAGGTAAATTTTCTATCTTTTACTTAATTAATTATATATACATATCATATATGATATATAAAGATATATTTATAATATGATATATATACATATATCAATATATCATGTTATTAACATCTATTTATATATTATATATATAATATACATGTATATATGTATATATATTGGATACATCATATTATTATTAATTTTTTATTTGTTATCACTCAAATGAATTTTTTTTAATAAGAGGTCTTTTGTTGCCAGGGAAATAAAAAACTTTATCTTTTTTTTATGTAAGGACTTAAAAATATAGCAAACAAAAGAGTGACACGTGTCGGGACTGCGGTTCAGTTTTCTAACGGGGATAAACAATCCCTTTCGTTATTTTTATTTATCCGCTAGGGTTTTGTGTAGGGGTTTCGTCGTCTGGGCGCTGTAATTTTGCCGATTTCTTCGCCATGGCGAAGCCGAGTCGTGGCCGTCGCTCGCCGTCCGCCTCTGGTTCGGGTTCCTCCTCTCGTTCTCGTTCGCGGTCCAGTTCCAGGTCCAGGTCTTACTCCAGGTCCAGATCTCGTTCGCGCTCTGGTTCGAGCCCGTCGAGGTCCCGTTCTAGATCGGCCTCTGGCTCTTCCTCTCCTTCTCGTAGCGTAAGTTCCAGGAGTCGTAGTCCTCAACCTCATCGGAAAAGGTTAGGGTTTTATTCGGCATTTTCCAAGTCGGGTCGAAAGTGTAATTTGGGTGGGATTGGTTTTGGTTATGCGGACAGTTTGGGAAGTTGGTTTGGTGCCGAATTTGGTTTTCGTTTCAGTTATGTTGTTGTTTCTCCTGTTTGGTGTCAGGAGATTCCGGAAATTGTTTTTGATTAGCTAAAATTTGGACTCTGGGAATGAAATATAGACATTGTTTCTGTCTCCAGTTTTTTTTTTTCGTTAAATCCCTGCACATGTTCCGTGTTCAATGTATGTGATCATGGTTGACTACGTATGTGTTCCCTTAATTTTGATAATGCTTGCTCTGGTTCACTTTCATGTGAGGTTTTGGTTCTTCAAATGTAATGATATTCGGAGTACTATCTCATAGTAATGTGTTTTGGCTTCATGCTCCATATTTCTGCAGCCCTTCAGGAGCTGCTAGACGGGGTCGCTCTCCACCTCCACAATCTAAACGAGCCTCGCCACCACCAAGGTATTGTCAAACGCTTCTACGCAAGCATATAACCGCAGTATATAGGATCTTGGGATTTTTCATTATTTGCTGCTACTCAAGGCAGATTCTATAGGTACCACCAAAATTATTGGCAAAAGAAAATTGTGCTCTCTGCATTCTTTTACAGTCCTTAAATCTATATCCTTCCTTTTGGAGTTTGGTGTTTGAGATTTCCTCTGTGATGGTGGTTTTTCCTTAATATTTTGTGTCCTTTATGATTTCAGGAAAGCTTCACCCATTCGAGAGTCCCTTGTTCTTCATGTTGACTCTCTCAGCAGGGAAGGAATGTGAGCCCATTTAAAAGAAATATTCAGTATGTTATCTGCTCTTTTAGACCTTCTTATGTTTTATTATTTTATGCAGTTGCCGTATGACCATCAGTTATCACTGTCAGTTTTTGGCTTGTTACTGGCATCCATCATGGTTGTTGTTCACATGTCACTAAACACTTATGAGTTTCATGAATATCCTTGATCTGGTTGTTTGTTGCTAATGTCTGCAATTAGTATGGTTGGTTTTGGCTGATGTTATAGCCGGTTGGGTCCAAAAGCTGGCCAGCTAGCTTGAATGCATCTTGTATAAGGTTTATTTGAATATCACACATGAACTATTCCTTGGTAATGGTTTGTTTTCTGATATACAGGCAACTTTGGTGAAGTAGTGCATGTTGAGCTTGCAATGGATAGAGCTGTAAGTGTCTACCAGTTTCTCTCAGCAATATTACAACTCTAATTCTTATAGTACTCGACTCATATTTCTTCCTGATATTAAAATAGGTTAATCTTCCAAAAGGATATGCCTATGTTGAATTCAAAGCAAGAGCTGATGCTGAGAAGGCGCAACTGTACATGGATGGTGTATGTCACTCATATACAATGTTTTAATGATATATAATTCTTAAATGTTGATGTCTTCTTCTAAACTTTGTTTTTTGTTTAATGCAGGGCCAAATTGATGGAAATGCTGTTAAAGCCAAGTTCACGCTACCCCCTCGCCAGAAATTATCTCCTCCCCCTAAACCTGTTGCAAGTGCACCAAAGAGAGATGCTTCGAGATCCGATAATGCAGGCGCTGAAAATGAGAAAGATGGGCCTAAGCACCCAAGAGAATGTATGCTTGTGTTTCTGTGAATTTTTTATTACAAGTTTTCCTGTTCAAGTTATGCTTTATGTGGTGTGAACTGTTGTCTATAATTTACCTGTAGCTTCACCACCACGAAAGCCTCTACCTTCTCCAAGAAGGCGATCACCTGTGCCTAGGAGGGGTGGTTCTCCTAGAAGACTACCTGATTCTCCTCCTCGGCGGAGGATGGAGTCTCCTATCCGTCGCAGAGGTGAATCTCCCTACCGTCGCGGTGATACACCACCCAGACGCCGGCCAGTATCCCCAGCTAGAGGTCGATCTCCACTTTCTCCTCCGAGACGGTATAGGTCTCCTCCCAGGTTAGCTATGATCCTACATTCTCCTTGCCCGTTGTTTGTAAATAATTCAGAATTGCTAATGCACCTTTCATCTTTTGGCAGGGGCTCCCCCCGAAGAATACGTGGTAGTCCTGTGCGAAGACGGTCCCCTCTTCCTCCAAGGCGCAGGTAATTGATGTTTCTATTAGTAACTCGAGGATGGAGAATCACAACTTTATAGCCTGTAGAACCCATTGCTTTAGAGTCCTAAAACCATAAACTGGATCAGTTTTGTTCCGCCGCTTCAATTAGTGTCGATGTCTGAGTTATATCTTCAATGCATGTACCCAAGGTCACCTCCTAGGCGAGTTCGCAGCCCTCCTAGAAGATCTCCAATCCGCAGACGTAGCCGGTCGCCTATTCGTAGACCTCGTTCGAGGTCAATCTCGCCCAGGAGGTATTCAGAACTTCCAAATGCTCTTTGCCTTCACTGTTTCCAAGCTTTTATCATGTTTTAATCGGATTGTTGTATGAACAATTCACGATTATATGCCCCAAAGGAGAGTCTTATCGTCTTTTTCTTTTGGTTTATTTGATGTTGGTATATATGTAGTAATATGATTTCCCCTTGTAAACAGGGGACGAGGTCCTGCTGGTAGACGCAGGAGGTCATCTTCTTACTCTAGTTCGCCTAGTCCCCGCAGGGTTTGTAGTCATCTCCCTTTTCTTGTAAATCATTTGATGATTAACCGTAGTGTCAACATTATATATTATAATATGTTAACAATGAAAGTTACAGGCTCCACGGAGGATCTCAAGGAGCCGCAGTCCAAGGAGGTAAAACTTTTGTGTTGTCTCCCATAAACTTAGATTTACAGGCCATTGTTGAGCTTGAAGCATTTCAACAGTATTACCAGTCGCATTCATTGATCTTTGATTCGTGGGTATCCATATAAAGTGATATTGTGTGTGTGTGTGTATATATGTATAGGCCTCTGAGAGGAAGAAGCAGCAGCAGTAACAGTAGTAGCAGCAGCTCACCGCCTCGCAAATCTTAAGGTAAAAACAACTTTTACGTTGCTCGCTTTCTGGCTCTGTCACCTGAGAGGTTCATCCTCTCCTCTTTGTCTGAATGTTGAGTTGTGGTCATATAGATGTAACCCTTTTCCGACATATTTATATATTAGTTATGTAATCTGTCTGTCGTACGGATTGTTTTGTGTTTCAAAAGTTTCTCTTCAGTTTTCTTGTGTGAATTTTATCTCTCGGACTTTGATATTACTCGGTGCTTTTTTAGTTCATTTGCAAATTTTACAATGCTAGATTTTTACATTTATTGAATCGGCTAAAATGTAAAAACTAATAATTTTATAATTTTTGATAAAATGGTCACGGATGTTGGAGATCTAATTACGCATATCGATCTATGAATTATGTAATACTAAAACAGTAAATCGCTTACAAATCTATGAATTTTATTCAAAAAATCAATAATTTTCTTATATGCATTATAATGTTATCACAAAATGATATGTTTATGTGTTAGCTAATGTGTATATACGTTATATATCTTCATTGTTTGATTTTGATTAGAAAAAAATTTCAATAATAATTTTCGAATCTCTCATGAACATACAAGTTATTTTATCAATTTGAAAGAAATTTTAATTTATTAAGAGATTTTATCTCTTAATTATTGTAGTTTTTGTATATTTTTGGATATAAAATGATAAAATAAAAGAATTCTATATAACTAGGAAATTCTATATATATATATATATATTGCTTAATAAATTAATACATTTTTTGAAAAATATATCTTGCTTGTATATTCAACTTCGTAATTTTCTTAGGTAAAAAGAAAAGAAAAAAAATATTTGGAATGAAGTAAATGTGTGGTGGTGGGGTCGTAGGAGAGAAGAAGAGTAGTGGGAATCATGCAATATAATAACAAAGTTCCTTTATTGAAAATGTATTTTCTTTCATAAGAAAAAAAAAGGGGACCACACAGCAGAGCCCAACCACACATGACCCCCCCCGAGTTAAAGTTTTTTGCAAGGTACTTTTGTCTCCTTATTGGGCAACTGTAATACAAATTTTTTAAAATAAATAAAAAACAATTGCAAGCAATTATATATACAAAGATTGTTTTACATGTTGAGAGTTCATTTTGCAATAAATAGTCATATTAATCGAATCGTCAAATGAGAGAGACATATGAGATTGAAAAATATATAATGAAATTATTAAAGTAACATTTTAAACATTTGTAAAGATATGTTTTGGAATTATATCCTCCATTAGGCAAAGTGTTTTTCTTTTCAAAAGGAATAGTGAAGGCCCATCTCTCCTTTATTTTTAGGTTACGATAAATGAAAACCCATGTTTTATTTAGAAGAATTCATGGCTATGATACATACATATATGTATATATAACGTTGAAAATTTATAGAATTATTTATGATGACCAAAATGTGGTGCCTTGAAGGAACGATAAAAGTACAAATGGGCAAGGCACCTTAAGATTCTCATATTGTTGATCCATATATATATATATCCATATATATATATATATACAGAAAATGATCCAAAATTCAACCTACATTTATCATCAAAATGTATTTTCCACTGAAATATACATATCCATCCATTCATCGAATATATCGTATTTTTGTGGGTTCTTTTTATTTTTCAAAAGAAAAGCATGAAGCATATTTTTTTTCCGTGGGAAAGAAACAATAATTGAAGAAGACAATGGATGAATAAAAAGAAAAGGACCATAAAATCAAAGTTGGAATTAAATTCTTTTTTAATTAATTATATAATTTTATTTTGTAGGAATATGTCTCAATCCACCATCGCATCTCTTTCCTTCACAACGGATTGGTTCGACTCGTAATCAATTCGTCTGGAAATGACTTGATTTAGTTTATCTCATTTTTAAAAAAAATTAAAAAATCTAAATTCAGTTCAAATCATTTTAATTTATCAAAATACCAATTAATTAGTGAGTTTATCTTTTCAAATTTATAAAAGTTTAAAATAATTATTCAAATCAAATATAAATATCTAAATTATAAAATTTATTTACAAATTAAAAATTCATTTTAAATGCTTAAGATTAGGTTTTCCATGTATCCTTCAATGAGTTTATTTTATAATAAATTAATGCAATTTCTTTACAATATATTAATTACAGTTGCAAAAAACAATTATTTTTCTTTAAAAGAAACGTAAAGGAAAAAACACTGCTTTGATTTAAAATTGATAATATTATTCAGTTTTTAATCCATTTTGAATATAAAGACTAATTAAATATGCATTTACAGTATGTCTTGAAATTAGAGATAATAATAATGATGTCATATGAATTATTAATCATCTTTAATCTGTTTATAAAATAAGAGATGTCTGAAAGAGGAATGTATCATTTATTCGTGATTTTTCTCGAATTTATTGGCATAATATAAACTTATAGATAATTTAAAGATAAATTTCAAATATATACCAAAACCATATCCAAATCGTTCAAAAATATTTTGCGTGTATTAATTATTTTAATTAATAAAAACAACCAATCGGTCGTGTCATATCGGAAAGAGTCGTGGACCAAAACACTGTTTGCCATGCTGGCAGTCCACGTGGCAACCATGTATGATTTCTACGTGCAAAAAATCAAACCTTCTTTACACGTGGTACTATTTCCGGACTTTTCTTTGTGGCTTCATCCACAATAGTTTTTTTGTTCTTTAATATTAAATGAATAATAATTTATTGCAGAAATTTTGATTAACAAAATTTAAAAAGAAAACTCTGATGTTTTAAAAGTATTGAGTTTTATTGACATTAATAAAGTAATGAAATTATTATATAATATATGAATATCAAATAAAAATTTCAAATTAAAAAATTATCTTATGTCAGTGAAAATATATAGATTTTAGTTACGTATGTAGATATTAAGAAAAAATTTTAAATGGAATTTTAATAATATTTTTTCTTTAAAAAGTTGGACGAGAGATAATTTATTGCAGAAATTTGTAAAAAAAGATTGAGTACAAAAATAGGAAGAAACTTCTGAAAATCTTTGTTAAGTATATTGTTTTGTATAATATTATTCGATTTTTGAAATTATTAAATAATATATACACTAAAATTTATTGTGAAATAAAAATCTTAACCTTTTAAATGTTATCCATAGATATCTAGTGTTACGTCAACAAAATACATTAATGTTGACTACATTGTGTCTTTAGTGTGATTCACGCATATATTCGCATAAAAATTTAAATTTATTTTATAATAAATATATATAGATATATTATTTCTAAATATTTTTGAAGGAACTATTAATCAGAAATCATTTAAAAATACAAAGAATTTATTAGAAAATGAAAAAGTATATTAGTTTTTTGGTTTGTATATTATGTGTTGTTGGGAAATAAATGGCAAAACTAAATCCGAGCGTTACTGTGTCAAAACATAAAAAAGAAAAAACAGATGTAGACCAAAAATAAATGAAGGAAGCAAATCAGATTCTTTTTTTTATTTGTTACAATAAATAAAAATATGTGAAGTACCACATTCATGAAAATTTATATATATATATATATATATCATCCAAGGTTAAGTAATAATTATACTTGGTATAATTTTATTTAAATTGGTAATAAGGAAACCCAATACAAGCATGGTAATTAGAATCAAAACTTACACCAAAAAGTCTAAAATTGTACCTTTTTTGCTATTTTTAAATTAAAGATTGTTAATTTATATACAGCCCACAGGGTTTTTTTTTTAAGAAATGTTCTGCATACAGATTGTTCTCCATCACTAGATAAATATACAGTTTTTCCTATATACGGTCAATATTTTATTGTAAATATTGTTAATTAAAATAGTTAAATATATTTTGATTTCAGGACTTTAGAAAAAAATCAATACAATCATGGTAATTAGAATATAAACTTTCACAAAAAAGTATGAAATTGTACACTTTTGAAACATGTATTTAAAAGGATTATTAAAAACACATTATTCTTTTATAGATGGTCTATAATTTTTGTTAAATTTCATTTATTAATCGAAAGAAAGAATCACTTCATTTTTGTTGTTAGGAATTTGTTAATATATATATATATAAATGTATATATTGCTCTCTTACTCTCATTGAAGTGTATAAATAGGAAACAAACCAATTAGTTGGGTTCGTTTTGCTCTTTAACAAAAAAAAAAAAAGAAAAAGGAATCCAAATACAACGCCATCTTCACGCACATCAAAGCAAAACCGAAACGCATGCAATTGTACGATACATACATACATACATACACCTCTACATATCTCTCCATCTCTCTCTCCCTTTCGATTCACTCTCTTCTTCTTCCTCTTCTTCTTTCTCCTGCACTCCTACAATGGCCGTCGAAGCTCGTCGTCTACCTCTCTCTCCTCCTCAACTCTTATCCAACCGGTTATTTTCTCTCTTTTCATTTGTTCTCCCTTGATTAGATTTGTTCTTCGCCATTTCCCGGAATTCAATGTGTTTCATGAATCGAGTGATGAGTTTTCTGATCTGGGTTTCGGTTTTTCTTTGTTGGGTGTTGCAGAGAATTGATGATGAATACCGTGGAACCAAGTGGTGGTTTCTGTACCTACCAGACAACGTACGGCATGTCTCCGCCGCTTACGGCGGTGGATACGTCTTTTCTACACATGTACGGATCCAGCGATACTGCTGCTGTCCCTACGACGGAGGATTCGTTTACTCCTCAAATCCTCAAGTCTGCCGACGTAGCCTCGTTCACGTACTACGACGGATTCAACAACAACAATGCCAGCAGTAATATTGACTCTGATTTCTTCCCGTTACCTTCAAGAAAACGGTCGAGAGATTCTATGGTGAATTCTTCCCTTCTTCATCAGAACTCAAGATCGTGTGCTCCTTTGTCGTTTCTCGGCCAAGATATTTCGTTGCAGGTTCACCAGCAGCAGCTGGAACTCGATCGTTTGATCGCTCTTCACGTAAGTCTCTTCCCCCTCCCATAGAATATTCGGTTCTCGTCTTGGAGATTCTATACATAACGTATTGAATTCATTTTCCCGAACGAACACCAACTTTCCACGATTTTTTTTCCTGGAATTTCAATTGTTTAATAGTTCGAATAATGTTGCGCGAATGGACACGTTTTTTGCTGTGTTCATCAATGGCTGCTATTGGCATAAACGGATATGTATATGCCAATAGCTGCTACATCAGAATTAATCATCCATTATACGTGAAGAGACGCATCTTCTTCTGGGTTCATATGACGACGAGCGTTGATGGGTTGTTGTTCATTTCTTAAAATTTGTCAGATGGAGAGAGTGAAGATTGAGATCGAAGAGAAGAGGAAGAGGCAAACGAGGGCGGTAATGGAGGCAATTGAAGAAGGACTGATGAAGAAGCTGAGAGCGAAAGAGGAAGAGAGGCAGAAGATAGGGAAGCTAAACAACGCTCTCGAGGAGCGCGTGAAGTCACTCGCCATCGAGAACCAGATTTGGCGGGACCTTGCTCGGACCAGCGAGGCCACCGTCCAAGCCCTCCGCACCAATCTCGAGGAGGTCCTGGCGCAAGTTAAGGAACTGAGTGTTCCCGGCGGCGCACGACAAGACTTAGCCTGCGCCGACGACGCTCAGTCTTGCTGCGGGGACGAGGGAGGGGAGACGGATGGGCGCAACTTAGCAACGGAGGCGCAGGATAAGGGGAGGATGTGCAGGAGCTGTGGGGAGGAAGAATCGTGTGTGTTGCTGTTACCGTGCAGACACTTGTGCCTCTGTGGGGCGTGTGGGTCCACTCTGCACACGTGTCCAATCTGTAGGTCCCCTAAGAACGCTAGTGTTCATGTAAACATGTCATCATGACCAGGAAAAAAAAAGTGGAATACAATAGTGAAAAAATTTGGAAAATATTCTTTTTTTTCCTTTGAAAGCTCCATGCAACAAAAAAAAAAAAAACCAACCAAATTTCTTTTCTTATTTCCTATTTGCGTGATATATTACTAATTCGAATAAATATGTAAATTTTATCTCCGTAAATAACAGAGAAACATACTATAAAAACCTTGAAAATTTTAGAATCGTCCAAATAAACCTTAAACTTTTGTAAAAGACATCTCAATGTATATAAATGTATATATATATGAAGTAAATTATAACTGTAATCTTAAAATAAAAACATAATAATAATAACATGAATTTCTAAGAGATACTATGGAATGATTTATCCACTAATATTTTTATAAAATAATTGAAGTTTGAATTCTAAATTTCAATATTAATATGAATTTAAATTACATATACTTGAAACTATATTGAAATAAACATGGTTCTCGTAATTATGGAATCCCATATTTTTCCCGTTGTAAATAATATTTAAGGAGCGAGAGAAAATTCCGTTAGTAGATTCATAATTTTCATTAATGTGATATAGCATGTTGGTGTATATATATAGGAAAAAAACTAAACGTTAATGAATTCCTAAATTCATCTTACTATTAAATTGTGCTATTTTATTTCAATTTTAATTGACCTATATTTTTCTAAAAATCTTTAGTATATGCGTATATTTTTTAATTAATTTCGACCATCATAATTATTTTATAAATGCTTTTTAAATAGTCACAATCACAGTGCTGAATGAAACAATAATGAAAGATAAAGAGCGTATCTTACTATTTCAATTTTCTTTAAAAATATGATTTAAAAAGGGGAAAATGGGTTGGGGGAGTGGGGCCCAAGGGAAGGAGTGGAGACACGCGCCGACAGGGACGCGTGGGGTCGGAGGAAGAAGGAGAAAGCGACAGTTGAAGATGTAAAAAGCTGACACGTCGGACGCGCGCAATTGTCGCTGTTGTTCCTGCGTCCCCTGACACCTCTCTCCTGTCCCCACCTTTTTATTTACTTATTTATTTATTTATTTTATTCAATGTTTTAACCAAAAATCTAGATTCGATACTTACTAAACTAAGTCATTTTTTATATATATTTTAATATTTTTAAACTTCGATTTTAATTAATATGTATATATTTTATAAAATAAAAATTCAATTAGACTATCATCTACTAGTTTGAGTTAAATATGTACTATACTTGTTTTAGTTTATTGGTAAATCTACTAACCAAAAGAATTTAAAAACTAACCTCTTAAGATCGGCCAGACACATTTAATAACAAAAAATAAAATCATGAAAAAAATGATATACATATTGACAAAGGTGATGGGCTACATGATTAATATGAAGAAATTTGATGTATTGAATTGTTCAGAAAATAAATACATATTTTTTTATAAGAAATAAAGAAGAGGAAAGAAAAAGTAAAAGGAAGAAACACGAGAAAGTGATGTGAAGAGATCATGCCAAAATTAAAGAGGATATACTTATCGCACGAATAAAAAGTCCAAAAGCTGATGCTACTATATATGTACGTATAATCATATTTATTTTCTCTTTTTATATTTATTTAATTTCATCAAAAAGTTAATTATATAATTTTGTAGGTACATATAATCTTAGACTAACAATATTTCCAAAAGACTTTA
Organism: Gynandropsis gynandra; assembly: GCA_036759665.1. Lineage (NCBI taxonomy): Eukaryota > Viridiplantae > Streptophyta > Magnoliopsida > Brassicales > Cleomaceae > Gynandropsis > Gynandropsis gynandra. The sequence continues at coordinate 38,953,757 of CM071869.1, forward strand.
TAAGCAATGTATATGTTATTTTCCAATTGACTTTATGAGCATTAGACAAATTATCCTTTATTTGTTATTTCGTTGATTTTAAGACTGGTTTATAAATATCAACCCGAAATTTATTAAAAATTTGAATGAAATTGATAAATTAATGATAAGGTTGTGAAAATAGAAAATAATTTGATTAGAAAATCAATCAATCTTTTGTTTGAAAATAATCTTTCTTTTCAACCTTATACATCCGTTCTTATTGTAGAGTTTATATAGAAAATAAACATCAAAGTCCTAAAATACACAATGGCAAAATTACTAACTTTTTCAAAAGCTCGTATAACCTTGCTAATACCCTTTAGCTAATATTCCCCTAAAATTAGAGAATGTAAATTGTGAATTGCCAATTTGAAAATAAAATTATCGAATTTTTTATTGTTTAGTACCTTAGTGATTAATATTTCTGCTAGTTGACATACTAGTTTGGTGAAAATAGTTTCACCAATGTTCTCCTTTCGTACAAGATGGCAACACATTTGATTTACACTTATATGTAATACAATTTGACAAAATCAACTGATTTTTAGTTTTCCAATATACAAATAATTCTCCAAGATAAATAAACCAACATGTAATTACACGTCGCGTCAAAGGACATCCAACCCAATTTTAGTTGCATCAACACTACAAAAAATTTACGGATTAGAGACTGACGAATCAGTCGCTAATCCGCTTGGAAATGCGATTCGTGACCGATTAGGGATTGGTACGCGTCGTCCGCAAATGAGCGTCGCCAACCAATTTCCGTCCGCAATCCGTCCGCAAATACATACGGTATATGTAGTCCGCAATTTCGGACGAAATGGTTAGTCCGGAAATCGTCGCAAAACCCGACGATTTCGTACCTAAAATTTCCGCACAACAATATTCCTTTTGAAATTTCTCTTGTTGCGTCGTAGTGTATCATCAGGAGGAAGAAAACGACGATGACAATCAAACCAACTCGTCTTTCGTCCATACTTCAACTGAAAAGCATTTGTTTCCTCCATGCAATATGGACAAGCCAATCGACCATGCGTTGTCCACCCAGATAGCATACCATCAGCTGGAAAATCACTTATTGTCCACATAAGAGCACTTCATAATATAAAATTTTGTCGTCTCGAAACGTCGTACGCTGGAACTCTCTTCCATAATTCTTTCAATTATTCAATCAATGGTTGAAGAAATATATCCAAACTTCTTTTCAGATGATTAGGCCCGAGAATCAATATTGTTAAGAACAAAAACTCACGCTTCATGCACATATCTGGTGGTAAATTATACGGTATCATAATAACTGGCCACAACAAATGATTTCTCCCAGACATCCCGAATGGATTAAAACCATCAGTGCAAAGGCCTAAATAAACGTTTCGACTCTCAGCTGCAAAATCAGGATATACCTTGTTAAAGTGTTTCCACGCCTCACCATCTGAGGGATGGCACATTTCTCCGTCAGGACTTGAATGCTCGGCATGCCATCTCATGTCGCTTGCGGTCTTCTCCGATTGATACAATCTTTTTATCCTGTCTGTAATTGGTAAATACCACATACGACGAAACGGAACCGATTTTCCATTTCTTGTCAAATAAAATCGATCTTTTCCACAAAATCGACAATTGATGAAATCCGAAGTTTCTTTCCAGAAAATCATACAGTTGTCTTGGCAAACATCAATCTTTTGATACGACAATAAACCCAATGATCTCATCATCTTCTTTGTTTCATAATATGACTCGACTGCATTATTATCTTCAGACAAATAATCTCTTACTAATTGCGATATAGAATCCATGCAATTCTGAGAAAGATTATTTTATGTCTTCAAATTCATCGACCGTGCAGATAAAGACAACCGTGATAGACCACTTCTACAACCATCATAAAGTGGATGTCTAGCACTTTCTAACATTTCAAAAAAGTTTTTGCTTCTTCATTCAGATATTCTTCAATATTTTCATCTTCGTTTCTTTCGACGAATGCATTTTGCACAATTTCTACATAAGGGTTTTCTACATAAGGGTTTTCTACATCTTGAAAAGTCTAAGACACTTTATGATTTACGATACCCTACTAACATTTTCCACAACATTACTGGGTCGTGATGCAAAATTCTCTCAATGAGATAACCAAATAAAATAATTTGGAGTAAACCCTCTTACATAGAGATGATTCCAAACGATTTTCTCATTAACGAATTTTTCATTTTTGCATTTTACGCATGGACAAACCAACTTACCTTTTTTCTATAAACTTGTTGATTTGTCGCCACCGTCATAAATTGTGTAAGGCTTTCTACAAAATCTTTCGATACACTTTAAGTCTCCGGATAAATTCTTCTATACAGCTACTGTCTCAAAACGAAAATATTCGATCTCGATGACGATGCCATTAAATCAGAAACGATAACAAGATATAAAAAGAAATATATGAGATTTGTGTGTGAGAAACGGGTAGAAAAGGAGAGATTAAATAGAAAATTTTAAGACCGATTCTGGACGAATTGCGGACTAAGATAATTATTTCCCGACAAACCGTCCCGAATACGTCCGGAAATTGCGGACCGATTCATCACCCATCCGCAATTGCCGGACAGACAACCAAGTCGTCCCTAAACCGTCCGCAAATTGCAGACAAGTGGTGAATCGGTCCGCAAATTGCGAACGCCCTTGAATGTGGTCCTGAATCCGTCCCGAATTACCGACGACTTAGGGACTACTATACTGTCTGCAAATTTGCGGACGGATTAGGGACAGATTTATGGGGTAACTTCAAAAATACCCTCGTAGGGCTAAAAAACTTCAAAAATACCCTTCCCGGAAAAGAAAAAATTTCTAACTTCAAAAGTACCCGTATAAATGTTGATATTCCCAAAATACCCCTGCGACTTTACGACCCAGTTCGACCCAGCGACCCAGTTTGACCCTGCGACCCTTGTCCCTCTACGACCCTTATTCCTCTGCGACCCTTGGACCCCTGCGACCCTTGTCCCTCTTCGACCCTTGTTCCTCTGCGACCCTTGGACCCCTGCGACCCTTGTCCCCCTGCGACCCTTGTCCCCCTGCGACCCTTGT
>CM071869.1:38966997-39003885 GCA_036759665.1 Gynandropsis gynandra
CACCCATTTCAAATCAATAAACTATTTTGTGACTCGAAAGCTTGCAAAACCCTAGAAATCGAACTACTTACACTTATTGACGCCATTGAAGATTGACTCGTGCTCTCTTCGTGCTCTCTTCGCCAGTTTCCTTCTCGCCAACTTCAAATCGTTCGCCAACTTCAAATCGTTCCCTCTCAAGTTCGAAATCACTTATTTCTTTCTTGCTATCAACTTTTAAACAGGTTTCACGGCGAAAAACTGTTCTGCTTTCTCGTTTTCGGCAGTTTTTCACGTCGAAAAACTGCCGAACTTCCATTTTTCCACGTTCCAACGTTAAGGGCAAATTTGTCCTTTTCCTCATTTTTATTTTTCGGATTTAATAATTATTTTGGGGAAGGGTATTTTTGAAGTGATTTAGCCCTTTGAGGGTATTTCTGATATTCCGCCCAGATTTATTATGCCGTCCTTAAATTGTCCCTAATCTGTTCCTAAATTTAGGGACGACTGACTCAGTCCGCAAATGCAGTCGCGAAATTCTATTTTTCTTGTAGTGCAAGTGATAAGACGAAGATCACACAACACTCGAAGAAGAATCATTTGACCTGGATTCAATTTCAAATAACGAATGTCACGTAAAGCTGCATTCCAATGGTCTACCGTTGGAGACTGCATGTAAGAACATGAATGTTATATGCAAGGTCAAGTCGGGTTACACCGAGATAAACAATTCGACCAACAAAACATCAATAGCTAGCAGGATCTAGATAAGACGAAGACTCTGAAAGAGGTAATCAATGATTTTGTTCCATTAAAGGCTTGTCTCTGAATAGACCAGCCTCAGAAACTATATCGAGAGCATACTATCGTTGACAAAGATATATACTAGACAGATTACGAGAAACCTTGTTTCCAAGAAAATACTTCAAAATACCGAGATCTTGCATATGGAAACATGAACATATGTACTCTTTAAATCTTTGAATAATATCAAGTGTATTTCTAAAGAGGATCACATCATCCACATATACCAAAACATGAAGTCGCTCTAGTAGGATGTGTCATACTTGCATTGGTATGATATCACAAAGTACTTCATCATGGTACTTACCAATGTTGAATGGCACAGTTACTTGCTCGGTTACCTTGATCTCCTCTTGATTGTTGAGCCATTTTAGCTTATACGGGTGGGGGTGCTTCCCTGTCTCCAAACCTAGCTTTTTGACAATATAGACGCTCGCAACATTAGTACAAGAATAACTATCTATAATAAGTCCATATATCTTATCTTTGACGATGCATTTTGTGTGGAAGATCGTCTTTTGTTGGACCATCTCTTGAGGGTTAATCATCGTGCTCAGAATGTATCGTGTTACCAATAGTTCTCCATTTTATAGATACTCAATCTTGTTACTTCCATCTTCATGTGATTCTTCCTCATTCACGAACTCGTATTCTCCACAATCAGCGAGGATCATGACTCACTGATTAGGGTAACCTCGTGCTATGTGCTCTATACCGTTGCACTTAAAGCATACAAATTCACGAGTACCAATTGGTTTCGAAGGAATTAGATAGTTACCTTCTCCTTTGATCGATTCCCAACGGACGACAACAGGCTTGTACCTGTTGCGAACCGTTCGTTACAAATCGAGATCCGTTGTGATTCCCAATGGATTTACAACGGATATAATCCGTTGTGATTCCCAACGGAGTTACAAAGGATATAATCCGTTGCAAATGTCCAACGGAATGACAACGGAATATTCCGTTGGCAAATTGTAATGGATATCCATTACAAAGACTGCGACTGATGTCCGTTACAAACCTGCAATGGATGCCCATTACAAAATTGTAACGGACGCCCGTTACCAGTTTGTAACGGATATCCGATGCCATTTCATTAAAAAAAATGAACATGAATTGAAATTTTGCAACAAACATCCATTACAAAGTGGTGAGAAATGAACACGGGTATCCGTTACAAAATGGCAGAAAATGGCAACGGACATCCGTTAACATTTGGCGGGAAATTTCTATTCCAACGAATGCCCGTTAGAATTTGTAACGGGCATCCGTTAGAAAGTAAAAAAAATAAAAAATAAAAAATAAAAATAAAATAAATTTTAAAAAATAGAAACAAATTTCAAATTATTTAATTAATATATTAAAAGTTCTTACAAAAAATTTAAACCTAATTATTTTACATTTCATCTAAATCTACGGGACCGATGTCATCCCCGTGGTCACCAGCACCTCGTGAAGACGTTGCATCCGAATCGAACATGTTCTTGATGCGGCGTTGATTCTTTTACCCGGCCGGATAACAATTCTATGACGCTCTCCATGTGCTACATTTGTGCTCGAGTTTTTTGAAGTTATGATCGAGTTCTCGAAGTTGTGCTTCGAGATCCTCGATACGCCGTTGTTGTGTGTAGCTCTCTTGGACCATGGGAGGTATCGTCGTGGCGTCTTCGACAATATCCTTTTGCAGTGCACCGAGACCGTATAGACGCTCCTTATACGGTCTAACCGACTACAAAATAAACCAAATTAGAGTTAGAATTGTTAGAAAATATTTTACTACTAATCGAAATATAAATAATAAATCTTTATGTCTCAATAAATTTTGTCCTTTTGTAAATGACTGAATTCGTCGGGAGTTGAACCGCAACTTGTGATTGTTGTGTGATCTTATCCGTCACTGCTTTCACGGTTCTTTCCGCTCGAGGGTCGAAGTTCAGGTTCATCGCTCTCTTCCCCGACGACTAGTTTCTTTTTGGCGTGGGTTTCCACTACCAGCTCAAGAAGAGTTTCCTTTCTATTTGTTGCATCTGCATATAACATAAATATAATTAACCTAAATATTATAAAAAAAATTGAAATCATAACTATAAGAAATTTACCAATTCTTACTTTCTCTTCGGGAATGATTTTGATCCCGAAGTATGACAATGCGGACCATCTCCGAGAACCTTCTCGCCGTACCAACATTTTTTGACCTTCTCGCTCTTGGCCTTGAAGTCCTAAGACTCCCAATGTTGAATAAGTTGATTGAAGACCTCGTTCGTTGCCCATGTCGGTTTACGATTCTTGGTGTAGTAGTTCCGCTTAGCGTTGTTCATCATTAAACACATGCGGGCTTTCATGTCGCGTATCCAAACCGTGTCGATGTGCGGCGTATCCTTCTTCTGCCATCTGTATGCGCGCTGCAAAATAAATTATAATGAGTTAGTTTAGAACATATATAATCAATTATTTAAAATAATAATTTTATTTTAAAGAAACTTATGATAAAGGTACACCACCATCAGCGGCGTAACTTGCCAAGAATAATAGAGTTGATCCTGTAAGGACCTTTGGATGATGTTATTGTTCGTATGTTTAGAACATCATCCATATCAAATCTACACATAAAAATGAAATATTTAGATAACATTTATAAATTACAATAATATAAATGTATAATTTGAAATTTACCATAGCGTCCCGAGAGGATGATTCAGATCGATAATTGGAAGGATGGGACGCCCGTCGAAATTATCGATTAAGGAGTCGATATCCATCATATCGTCCTCTTCATCAAATATCGGCGGTGACGATATTGGTGAAGGAGGCCGATATGGTGGCGGTGGAGGCGAGGGAGGGGCTCTCGCTGAACCCGCCAACATACCTCCCAAACCTATGAATTGTCTAGCCCTCATTTTATGTTTAGTGTTTATGAAGGTGATTTTTGTGCAAGTGTTTGAGAGGATTTGAAGTTTTGATTTGTGTTGAAAATGAAAATGCTCAACGATATATATGCAGAAATTTCCAACGGGTATCCGTTACAATTTCCAACGGATGCCCGTTGGAAAGCCATCAACTCAATGGACACAATTAAATGACATGACGTTCTGTTTCTCCAATGGCCATCCATTATAATTTTCAATGGAGACCCGTTTGAAATGCGTATTCCCGAGGCAACAGACTCCAAAACGGCGATTCGTCTTCCAGTACAACGGGCATCCGTTACAATTTGCAACGGATGCCCGTTGGAAATAATCGTAGACTAGGTAGGAATGATGACACTTTCCAACTAATATTCATTGCAACTTGTAACGAATGCCCGTTAGAAAGTTTGAAATACGCATCCGTTAGTAAATGGTAACATTGCCCGTTAAAAACATTTAGTGGTCATCCGTTAACCTCTTCTAACAGATGCCCGTTAGAAAAACTGCAACGGACATCCGTCACAAGTTTCCAACGAATACCCGTTACAATTGTGGAAAACTTAGAAATTTTTTCTAAGTGTGGAAGGCAATTTCATGTTCCAACGGGCATCCGTTAACATTTCCAAAGGATGCCCGTTGGTATTAGATCATATGAAGTTCTAAAAATATTACACATAATCTATATATTCTTCGATTGTATTTACATTTTGATTGTTTGATTGGAGATTCTTAGATTTTATTTACACATCATTTACATTACACATTATTGTATTTACATTTTGATTGTTCGTTTGGATATTATTCGATTGTATTTACACATCATTTACATTACACATTATTCTATTTACATTTCGATTGTTTGATCGGAGATTCTTCGATTGTATTTACACATCATTTACATTACACATTATTGTATTTACATTTCATGTTCGATTAGAGATTATTCAATTGTATTTACACATCATTTACATTACACATTATTGTATTTACATTTCGATTGTTCAATTGGAGATTCTTCGATTGTATTTACACATCATTTACATTTCACATTATTGTATTTACATTTCTTCTTTTGTAGATTCATCGATTGGCGAGTCTTCATTCTATTATTCATTGAATTCATCATCGTTTTCATCTTCTCCATCTTCCGGTTCAACGTCTTCATAATCGCGTATGAATTCTCCGTCTATGTTAGTTTTTGCAAGAATCTTCTCGCGATTGTCTATATCAATTAATCGAATCGGCTACGGATGTTGTTGGATATTGCACATAACATACTTAATCGAATTACTACGACCCACCACTCCTCTCTTTGACGTTTCAATTTTGTTGGATATTGCACATAACATACTTAATCGAATTACTACGACCCACCATTCCTCTCTTTGACGTTTCAATTTTGTTGGATATTGCACATAACATACTTAATATGTTTGATCTATTGTGATGAATGAATCATACTTACCATATTGTCATGTCGGATTGATGTCAATTCCTCCCTATCTGTTTTTCCGTTTGAAATGTCCTATGGTTGGATCAAACCACTGACATCCGTTGGCATTGTCAACGGATTCCTGTTGCAAGTTCATGTGAAATTATTCCACAGGTAATCCTCAAAATTAATAATTTCAACGGGCATTCGTTACACTTTCCAACGGAAATCCGTTACAGTTTGCAACGGATGTCCATTGGACATTTTTCTGTGGTTTTCTAGTGGGGTTCCAATAGATGTTGGCAACGAAATAAATCTTTAGATCGTCCATTGAAATTTACGATGGATTGCAACAGACGGGAGCAACGGTAACTATATGTTGATCGTCCTTTGAAAGTTGCGAAAGATTGCAACGGATGGAGGTTCATTGGAAGTTCTCGTGTATCCATTGCAATCCGTTGGCATTTGTCATCAACGGACGGATCTATTGCTCTGTCCGTTGCAAATGCGTGTTTTTTGTAGTGTGAATCGACATATGCAATATATCTTGTAGATCATAGTATTTTTATCTTTTCTTTCCCAACGATTCGTTCATTTAATCCGTCTAGAAATTGAGCCATTACAGTTTTTCATCTTCGTCAATTTCTAGCCTATTGTAAAGATGTTCAAATTCATCGAAAATTCTTCGACAGTTTTACTTCCTTGGTTTAACTTTCGATACGTACCTTTTACGCATGGGAATTTCTTTTCGTCTCACGTTGAGACTTGCTCAAGTCTTGTACGTCATCGAGTGCTTACCTCTCAATCCCACCAAGTGAATGCATCGTCGTGAGTTGAGTCGCGACATACTATATCTTCTCGTGATCCATATATATGTAACACTAAAACATTGTTTATCCACCACTCCTAATCGAGGCAGGCTTCTGGTTCAACACATCCAACAAAATTAGGTGGTTTTAACTTTAAATTGTTAGCGTCATGTTCATATCATCGTCTTCGAGGTGGCTCTTCGTTCGAATCTTTGTCCTCGTGGATGATGTGGCTTCGCCTTGGTCGTTTCGGTAACTTTTCGTCCTTATCCTCAAGATTATATTATGGTGGTGCTCTACATTCTCGTTGTCTAGGTTGAGGATCCGGTTGTTCTACTTCATCAACACCATTTTCATGAATGGATGGTGTGTCACGTACAACTTGCCTATGTTCTTCTTCAAGGCGATTCATTCTTGACTCCATTCGCTGGAGCATTTACATGATCACATTGAGTTGGTTGTTACATGTAGAATTCTCTACTTGTTCAGTCATTTTTTCTAGAATTTTTTTATAAGAATAAACAAAACAAAGAAAGGATTAGTACAATAAAATGAATTAAAAGGATAGAAGCGTACCTTTGGTCCTTAAACCGAGCTCTGATACCAAAATGATATACGTCTCGGGGTGGAAACTCGGGACACATACGGAGAATCCGTTAACCTCGATCACTCGATTAAGATTCGAGGTGTCAAGGTTGATTTCTTGACTGGGCTAAGGGCACTCTTCAAGAAATCGTCCGTTGACGGTGAATGATGGTGGAGGATCTCTTGGCTGGTCTAAGGGCACTCGTCAAGATCCGTCCAACGAAGGTGGAGGGTGGAGGTTGATGGATGAAGTTAAGGTGTTTGGGGTGGATATTACAAGAGATGCGAAAGCCTCTTGATACAGTAGGATAATGACTTCAATTGTTCTCGGAACAAGTTGAAATCACTGTGTTCTTGGTATTGCTCAAGAATACGAAAAGAGTTTATTTTTCAAATTTTCACTGTGTCTTACAAATAAATATGGAATCCTTTATATATGATAGAGTCCATGTTACAATAAAGAAAATGCGTAAATGCTAGATAAAAAATTGACCTACTAGCTGTTGGGAATCTTTAGAATGTGAAAGAAAGCAGATCTGGCGGGATAAGATCGCTTGGAGATTTCCTAGCCGGTTGAGAGGATTTTCTGACCGTTGGAAATTATAAGGAAAGATCTTTATCTTTCGCCTTTCCTTATCCGTGTCGCCCGAGGCCGTCGGTTCTTAAGTGGACGGACTGATGCCCGTTTCAACGTAAAAAACCGACGTGACGTTTGTTTGGGTTGAGCCTAAATCCTCTTTTTGGTTGAGAGTCTCCCATGCCTCCATCACAATCTCCGCTGCCTTGTTAAGCAAGCTCCTTGCTCGTCCATTTGTGAGTAGGCTGTGGGAAGATTCGGTCTGCTCGTTTCCTTGCAGTATCTCCTCGTTCGTGTGACCTTCTTTTAGTTTCGCTTCGACTTCGATGTCCTAATCACTAAACAACCCAAAGAACGCGAAATATCTGAAATATCCAAATAACCCAAATACAATTCGGATTTTTTTGGATTCAATGTTTCAAAACCCGAACAACCCGAACCGAAAAACAAACGGTTCCAATTTGGATTTATTTTTTTATAACCCGAAGAATCTGAATCCAGATCAAACCCATGAAACCCGGATCGCAACTCGGATGGCCACCCTTATCATTCATAAACAAATATTTCTTTTTAAAGAGAAAAATAAAAATTATCAAATATATATATATATATATATATGTACGTATGGTATTTAAAAAGTATTGATGAATCTCAACCCAATGACAAATTTCCGATGATTTAAATATTTTTTCGTGAATTACAACACTTAATGGTAGTAGAAAGTATAGTTTAAATTTGTGCTTTCTTATTACATTGAATAAAAATTTACAATAAAACCTAAACATAAGATGTTAGGTCCAATCTGATTTTAAATATTTTAACAGTAATAGAAAATGATGAATTGGATATCCATTTGGAATCATTGAATTATATACTGTATGTGTTAATTTGTGTGTGTGCAGTAAACTAAAATAAGCATATACCCTTTTCTTTATATATTATTACATGGTTTTGAAAATAAAAAATAAAATAAAGTAGGGATATAATCTTTTATTGGGTAAGTGGATTGTCACATTTGAAGAGGATCATATCTTATATCTTAAAACATATTATGTAAAAATATAAATACGTGTGATTGTCATCTTTCATTTTTTATGAACATTTTTATCTAATCATATATCAAATGTGGATATTATTTTTTAAAAAGAATATGCAAGAGTTGATAATCAATTAACCACTTACATTAAATAAATATACATATAGTTTAATTATCAAACAATTAATGAACAAATCTATACACAATTGGTTAGTATTAAATATAGAAAGATCGAACATAAGTAATCAATGAGAATAGGTGAAGGACTAATCGTCGCGTACACACTAAAGCCACAAATTAAGCAAAACAATGCAACTAAGAGAGTGATGCTTGACCCGTTTTATTTATTTAGTTATTTATTTAGTTATTTATTTATTTTATTAGGTTTTTGGAAACTTTTGAAGAATCTATAAGGACCATTTCTAAGCATTTTTATTTTACATTTTCAAATAAATAATCATTATTGTTATTGAGAAAAATAATGTTATTTAATATAAAAGGAGAAGGATTAAGAGCAAAGGTGGAAGACTTGGTGTAAAGTGATGGGTATATATGTGTGTATTGTTTGGTGTTAGGGTTTGTGTCATGCAAGTTGTCCACTTCTTATGATAATATTAATTGTTCAATATTTCTTCTTTGGTGGGATCAAATTTTTAATTTGTTTTATTCACTCACTAACCATTCTTTTAAGGGTTAACTTATTACATTTTCACTTTTAATTTTATAGTTTTGTTATAATCTCTTTATTTGTTTGTTTTCTTTTCTTTTAGTGGAATGATTCATTATTGAATTTATGGATTCGTATTTCAAATAGATTACCAAAATTTAATATATATATATACAATTAATTGAAAAACTCCAAATTACGAATCATCCCTCTCTAAACCGTTTAATTAAGGAATTTTTTTTATAATTAATTAGTTTTTACTTTTAAAAAAATTAAAAATAAAAGATGAAAATTTAAATTTAAATACTCTCCACTAATATCGAACTCTTTCTCTATATGCACAAAAGATAGTCCGATAAGCATACATTGCTTTGGAGAAAGCTTATATATAAACATGTATTTATCCACAACAACACGAGTTTGGCAAACGAATTTTTTTTTACGAAATTTACTATTATTTCATATCTAATTCGCTCCAACATTATGAATGATACAAAATATTGGGAATAAATACGAAATTCAAATCTGTTAAAAAACTTGGGGAGGAAGATACAATTTTGTTATTTAATAAGGAATCCAAAATTTGTCTTCAAATTTAAAAATAAAATAAATAAAATATTTAAATTTAGAGGCATATAAAAATTTGTATAAAATTTAAGGATATAAAAAAATTGTCTATATTCAAAATCTAATGATGATGTTCGAAATTTAGTATCATCATTTTTCGTTTGTAAATTTACGGATAATTTAGAAGCATATTTTATTCTGTTTTAAGTCTTAAAAACGTCCAAAATATTTATAGGTGAATTATGTATGTGATAATTTTTTATTACAATGATTTTTAATAATAAATGGTACTCGCAGAAAATTTGTACAAAATTTTTGTCTAATAATAAAGTGATAAATCTAAGAGTAAATGAATTCTAACAACAAATTAACATTTTGTGACATCTCAATATACGATATACGAAAATAATACATGTATATCAACATATGTTTCATATTGAGAATTAGGAATATCGAATTATAACAAAGTGTAAATACTTATATTATATATCGTATATATAATTATATTATAACAAATATCTGATTACCTTGTGAAAGGGGGTACTCATGAAATGGTCCATCATCTTTAAGCCTATTTATTTGATTTTGTAACTTTGCCTTTTTCATGTTGTGTGTCCTAAAAAAACACTTGTGTCTTAATCTTTGGAGGAGGGACCCACACATACCCTTTTGTCACCAAATCCATTCACTTCACATATACACCATTTTGAGATGGACCCAAGTTAGGTCAAATTGTTACATTTGCATTTATCCTTTTCTTTAACCTTATTATAAGTCTCAATTATTACTATTAATGTTATTCATAAATATAATCAATGTGAACAAAAAAATAAATTATTTTTAACTTCATAATTGTTTACCAAATCTCCCAAGTTAAGCAAAAACCCTAGAATTGTTTATAAAATCATATTGAAGAATATGACCATATGTAACTTGTTTAATAAGAAAATTGGATAAAACAACATCATATTGAAGAATATGACCATAAGTAACTTGTTTTTATAAGAAAATTGTATAAAACAACGCAAAAATAATTCGGTTTACTATTACTATTAATAACAAAATAAAATTTAAATAAATTAATTAGACTTGAGTGAATGATATAAATTGTTTTTCTTTTTTAAATATTAAAGTTGTTATTTTAAAAAATATATCCATATTAATCTCCGGATAACCTCAAAACATAATAAACCTAAAAATTATGTATTTTCTTTATAATTATAAAAAATAATAGAAACTTTAATTTACGGTTCGACTTAAAAGAAGTAAAGAAAGAAAAAAAGATTGAAATGCATGTCGTTCTCATGCCTAGAAGATCTAAATTTTATTGTGTATAAAAAAATTTGCCTAAAATGGGATGAGATTGCGAATATTTTAGATGATGGGTTAGTGGGGAGGTGAGATAAGAATCTAGGATAAGGAGCCAATCGAATACATATAATGATAGCAAAAGCACTATGGCCTTTTCCTTTTACGTCGGAATATATGAATATTTATATATTTTTTTTTATATAAGACTTTAATTTTTTTATCTTTCAATATGGGTGGATTTGGTGTAATGTCTTCTGAAACACTCACTTCATTTATAAATATAAAATATAAAATATATTATTTATTTTTCATCATTGAAAACCATCATCACCACCTCCCGTATAGGCAAATATAGAACCCATAATGGATGGTACCATTATAAAGCTATATATATATATATATATTTATATATATATTAAAGAGAAAAAAAATAGAGTTGATGAAAGTGTCTAAACACTCATACATCAATGCACCTCTCATGTGTTTTAAAGACTTCGACCAAAAGAAACTCCATAATTTATGCTTCTTTTTCTTTCTTTTTTTTGCCTTTTTTCCTCTCTAATTATTGTTTATAAGAATGTTAATCGAATTGATTATACTAATCCCAATTGGTTTAGTAGTGTCAGACTGTTAAAAGACGATTAATTAAATTAATAATAGAGTGTGACATATTTTGGTTTGTTTAATATTCAATAAATAACGTGTTAATCTCTAACAAAATTTTGTAGGTATATATATACCCAAATAATAACTAACATAATTTCTTATGTTACTCTGTTTTGCAATTACAATGATCATTATTAAAACTTATCGACAAAGTTTAAACAAAATTAAACAATATTTATCTCGTATAGTCTTTAGTTATAGACAACAATGCGTGATGACATAAAAAGTGAAAATATAAACGATTTAAATATAAATATTCTTGATAATGAAAGTAATTACACAGCAAAAATACCAAATATTGTGTTCTAGATATAAATGATTTGATAAAAAAAAACACTTTTTCCAATGCAATATTACATAATATTATTATAACGTTTCATTTCACAATAAAAAACAAAATTTTAAAAATTATTGCGCAAATCATGAAGATAGCCCTAGCATATATGTAGACCCAAATAATAATTAATCGAATTATATATATTTTAAATTGTGGTTTATAATTTCGCTTTTGCTTATTTTTAAAGAATTATGTTTATGAAGCCAATAAAACTTTAATTAAGTCTTTTTTTAGATATAATTTTTAATTGGCAATGTACCTCGGTTAAATTATTCAACAGTACTGTGATAATAATTATAAGAAATTAGTGACTGAATTACCACACTTATATATATATATATATTTATGTGTACATCTCCCACAACTATTCATGGATACCTTTTTATAACGTGTCGAACAGAGAAAAGTGCATAGAAAAGTGTTTCCAATAGTTCCATCTTGTCTATATTCGGCACCCATACATACACCCAAGTGGAAGTATATACATATATGTATAATATATATATAAATTTACATAATAATAAGAAAAAAACAGAGAGAGAAAAGCGAACCACATATATCATTAATGTAGTTTGGTTGGGGCAAGTGGGCAGACATCATATCCAAGGTGGAATAGCTTATTATAATATATATATATTTCAATTTTTATTTATCTAAAAGTATTATTTTCATGTGGATAGATATGATATGCTTTTGTGAAATCAGATTGGACTAAGTCTGTTTATGTTATATATATATATATATATATATATATACACATATATGGGGAAAAGATGACTAAAGAAATGATTCGGGCATCAAGAAATAATGAAAGATTGATATGAACAAAAATAAAATAAAAAAGTTTGTACAAAGTCAAGAAGAGCTTGAGGCCGAAGGTTGAAATCTTTTTATATTTAGTTTCCCCTTTTCATTAACACCTATCATGGTTCCAATATTATCACATATAATAAATATTAATTTTTTTATTTTAAATTTCTGTCAATACTATGCTAAAGGACCACAAAATTGCATGAAATACAAATTAGATATTTGTGAATTAGTGAATTAAATTGGAATTGGAAAGGTTGAAACTTGAAAGTGACATTTCAATGAAGATTTCAGGTTGGACCAAATAATGAATGAAAATAAGTTTTTGGGTGGTAGCAATTAACAAAGGGAGTGGCATAATGTTATTGTGCTGTCCAAAACAGTACTTATACACAGAAAAATGCTGTGATTGTAGGACCCTAATTGAATAATGGACCATAGAATTTTGTCCCCAAGAGAAATCAAGATCCCTTCACATGAAAATGACACCAAAAAATTTGATCTTTATGTGTCAAGTTGGATGTTTTGCATTGAATTATCCAAGAATATCAAAAGTCGTCGTTATATTGTATTTTCATATATCGATTAAAACATAAAATATAGACTCCTTTTTGATATTCCAAAACTAATGATTTAATTTTTGAATTCATTTTAAACCATATTCATATTTGATATGATATCATAGTGTGGTTCGTTCTGATTTAATATTTCGATGTTAGATTGCCGATTGTTATCCGCACGTTATAAAAACGAAAATAAACGTGAAAAGGGTATTTATATTAGGGTATTTATATTGTCCCACATCACTTAAAACATGAATTAATTACTCGTACATATATATAGTATTAGACAATAGTACTAAAACCTCATTGCAATAAACATACACAGCATCTTTGAGGAAGGCAAAGACAATGAAATATCTTATTACTTCCTTAGATTTCTGGTAAACCAAACGTTAGATCCACGGATCGATACGATTCTTGGACGATACACGGGGATTTTAGCTGACGATTCTCACGTTCGGTCCGTGATTTGGCTTTATCAGAACCAATGTGGAAGCATCAAGAAATAGAGAGAAAAGTAAAACACCAAAGATGGTGTCAATCAACTTCAAGATTTTAGCTTTACGCCTTTGTACGTCTACCCTTCATTTTGAGGGGATATATACATTGAAGAAACAAACAAGGGATGCCAAAGTGATAAGGACATGGAGAGAGTAAAAAAGAAAAAAAAAAGATCTGACTTTGGATTTTATCTAAAACGTTTCGTCAATTGGGTTTTCAGATATGACATGATCAAAATTCGACCGCATATAGACTTGTTAACATGTTCAAACAAGGCACAAAACAAGAGATCATTGAGGTTTTGACACGAGAAACCAGACATATTATCGGCCTTTAACAATCAAACACGAAGACGAGACTTTGTTGTTTATCTCTAAACTGATGGCTTTCTATGTAGAAACTAAAAATCGGGTCCAAACGCAAAGACAAGACTTGATAGGTATGTGCTGAGATCTACCATGAACTGTAAAAACGCAATATTGAAAACACTGACCTTTTAAATTTTGTACAAGAATATGACTTGAGGTGTAAAATGGGGATGGTGGAGAGTGACTGAATTGTCCTTGCCTTTGGCCCTTTTTCTTGTGATGTCTTCACACGGCACATGAATCCTGGACCCTGCACACAAATAAATGTTGTGTCTGTGTGTAAACATGGAGATTCCCATTATCATTTCCTTCAAGCAATTATCAAGAGACTTATAACATCAAGATATGAATTTGAGTACCTCCACATGGTTGATTGTTCACATCATATGACAGTACAAAGTCTCATACTTTTCGGGTACCCAATTAGTTAGGCTCCTCGACACAGTCCCACTGAAAGCGATCTTTGATAAAACCATTAGACTTAACAATGGATCTCATGAGATACCCCCACTAGATCTCGTAGGGTATAACGTTTTCAGCAAATCGTGTCTATAATCCGATCTTTCTGTGTCAAGAACAACAAATTGATATCGTAACAAGTTCTATATTTCCTTGAACAGCAGGAGGATTGTCAAAAAGAAAATGATTCCAAGTCTTAGAACCTCAGAAGCATTGCTAAGACCAAATGTTTAGTTGCCTAAAACGACCAGGATATAGCACATGAAGACTGCATTTCATTGCTTCGATTGACCTCTTTACGACCACTGAGCGCCACAAATCTGTCGTAAAAAGACAATAATGGGCATTTCTCAATCAAATTAGAACCGGCATAAGCTTCCTTGAGAAAGACAGTACTCCTCGCGCCTTTGTTAGTAAGGTAAAATATACCCTGATGCTTTATCAAGCAAAGAATTAATCTTGATGGAAGCATAAACTCGGAATGAAATGAATCTATTTGGACAGATGTT
Source organism: Gynandropsis gynandra (assembly GCA_036759665.1). Classification (NCBI taxonomy): domain Eukaryota; kingdom Viridiplantae; phylum Streptophyta; class Magnoliopsida; order Brassicales; family Cleomaceae; genus Gynandropsis; species Gynandropsis gynandra. The sequence goes on from CM071869.1 coordinate 38,981,887, forward strand.
AATCTCTTTTCCATTGTTAAACTAAGCAGCTCATGAAGCACTGCTACAACTCGTTTCCTAGCTTTTGGATCCGCGGCTTCAAATCTTCTCGGGTTTAAATAAGGAGAAGGAAATTCCATTCTTTGCCATTTCTCGAATTCTCTAAGGTAACTAGCGTTTGGCCTAAAACCTGCGGGGAAAGATATCTTAAATGCGTTTTCGCCTAAGAAATTACCATGCTTTGTGATTCTGATCATCTTTCTGTTCCCAAATGAGTCGAAAACTCCATCAAGAGATAAGTTTTCTTCACGGGAAGTGACCGCTATGGACGAATCCCAGTTCTCTAATACAAGATGCGTTCTGCCATTGATATCCTTCAGTGAGAAAAACTCAGGGTGCTTTGGAATCAATGTACTCTTAAAATCTTGAGGCAAACCAAATTCAGATTGTATAAACTCAATCTTCTCAAGAGGAACTCGACAATCAACAGACATCATCAATAGCTTCCTGAGATTCTTAACCAAGATAGGTTCCATTAACTCTCTTACTTTAGGTTCTTCGTCTGCAATTTTTTTGGCTTTCTCAGTCAATGTAACAAATGGAGGGTCTCTGTTTCCTCCATCAACGTAAAATATCCAAGGGTACTTCTCAATGATACCCATGAAATTCCACTTTTGCACAAACCCGACATGCTTCTCAAGATCACGAAGAAGCAATGTACCATGTTTCTGCATTTGAATGATGGATTTTAACTCAAGTATTAAGTTTGGTTTCTTCCGTAAATCCATTACTTTATCAAGCTCATCAACTCTGTGGTATATTTTCTTCTTGGGTCTCCGTCCTCCACCCGATTTTTGTCTCACTTGAACCAATCTCCATCCTGATTTCCCAATTGGGCATCTCTGAAACAGCACAAGATCTTCGATTTCTCCACAAATATTAGATTTCAGACACTGACACAACCCCGGAAAGATCGAACTTCTTCCGTACAATGTCCGTTTAGACATTTTATCAAACAGGTTCTGTGCAATATCCCACGAAATACCTGTGGCATAATACGAGTAGGGAAAAATGAGATTTTTCACCAGCAATACAATAAAAAAAATATGGACTCTTTAACTCATCCGAGAAAGATTATTACAGAGAATTCGTTTCACTTAAGAATCGCCATTAGAGCCAAAGACTCGGGAAAATTTCGCCAAGAACATCCAAAAGGAGACCACGGTCAATTGTCTAAATTTGAATCAACGTACGGCCCAATAGGCCCAAAAGGCCCAAAAGGCCTAAAGTTCCTAAATGAACCCTGCATATTATTTCTAAAGTTTTGCTGTGTTGGATAAAATATTCGAAGTATTCGTGTCTAATTCGTATTCGATTCGTATTTGAATCCAAAATTTAATATTCGTTGATATAAATATAAATATAAATATTAGAAATCAAATATTCGGCAAATACAAATACAAATAGTAGACTCAATTATTCGAACTATTTGTATCTATAAGTATTAAATAAAAAATTTAGTTAATATAGATACATATATAACAAAATTGATTTTAATGATCAGATTGGAAATAAAAATATTATTAATCTTATTTAAACATTTATTATATAATTATATATAACCAAAAATATAATATATTTATGATGGAAAGACTAAACTATCACATACTTTAAAATAACTAATATTGTTGAACATTTAATTTATACTCGAGATGGATTCTAATCCAAATGAGTTGGATAATGTTATAGAGACATTACAATATATGAAAAAAATACAGAACTCACTAAACATATAACTTTTTTCGAATTTTATTTTAGTGTGTAAATTTGTTTCGTTGTTTTAGATGAATTGACGATGTTCGTAGAATCATCCATGAAACTAAATTTAAATGTCTGGTGTGGAGATGAATGTGAAGATTTAATATTTTGTTTTATTTATTTATATATATATTTGCATCTTAGTGAGACTTGAAATTTTAGTTTTAGATTATATTTGATGATTGTTGATTTTTTAGTAAAATGTTTTCATATATATTTTATACGTTAAAAAAATTTAGGTTCAGATACGAATATCCATATATCCGATGAATATCCATATATTCGAAAAATATTCTTATTTACAAATATCCGAATTTACAAATACAAATACAAATACAAATATTCGCCGAATAAAAATACAAATACAAATACTGTGATATTTGCAAATATCCGTTATTTGCCAAATCCTAGTCATAACGACTATTTGTGAATATTCGATTATTTATATTTTTATTCGGTCTAAGATTTATGGTTTAATTTTTAGGATCGATAAATATTTAAATTTATTGTTTATATTTGTATTTGTATTTATAAATTCAAATATTTGTAAATACAAATATCTGTATTTGTATTTATAAATTCAGATATTACTAAATGACCGCGACGGATTATCTCTAAGGTTTTGTTGTCGTTATCATTATCATTAGAACATTATCATTAGAGTTAGAGCTGGACATATAACGAATACTTACGTATATTCGACTATTTGTATTTTGTACTTGTCGACTAAATTTATTATTTGTATTTGTATTTGTATTTGTAAATTCAGATATTTATAATACGAATATTTGTCGGATATACGGATATCCGTATCCGAATCTAATTTTTTAACATAAAATATAGCTATAGAATATAATTTTAATAAAAACCAATAATCATCAAATATATTGTGAAACTAAAATTCAAATCGCATAAAGATGCATAATATAAATAAAACAAAATACCATATCTTCGGATTAATCTCCACATCAGTCATTTAAATTTAATTTCGTCGATAATTCTACGAATATCATCAATTCACCTAAAGCCAATTCACCGAAAATAATGCAACAAATTGTTAGATTATCAAATTAATACACTAAAATAAAGATACCATTAAAGTTATATATTTAGTGAGTTCTGTTTTTTTCCGTATCTTGTATTGTCTCTCTTACATTAACCAGCCCATTTGGATTAGACTTAATCTTAAGTGTAAATTAAATCTTCAAATTTGATATTTCAGTTCTCCAAATCATAAATATATTGCAGATTTGTCTATATATTATATAACGAGTGTTTAAATAAAATTAATAATGTTTTTATTTCAAATTTGATCATTAAAATCAATTTTGTTACATATGTATCTATATATTAACTAAATTTTCTATTTAGGACTTACGGATACGAGTAGTTCGGATAATTGATTCTACTATATGTATTCGTATTGTATTTGCGTCAACGGATATTCGAATTTTCGATTCGAATACGAATCGGATACGAATATTTCGAATATTTTGTCCAGTCCTAATTAAAATCTCCATATTAAAATATATTGGGTACAAATTGTTTTATATTTAATTTGCATATTTTAAGGTTATGGAAAAAAAAATGTCTAGATGTCCACTAAACATGAATTAGTCAATCAAATCACTAGTCCTTGATCCATAATCAGACTCTTTTACAACATTGTACATAGTTAAACTCAACTCATGAATGTTGTTGTTCAGACAAACTTGGATGTTCCAAGTAAAGTTGCAAACAAAGAGGATCACTGTCTAAAGACTTGATTGGAGTTATCAAAGGTGGTTGCTGCCACTGCTTAGTGTCTGTTGGTATCCATATCTCTGCATCTTTACTCGAACCCGCCTCAGGAAGCTCTCGAAGATATGCAGTTACCTCCCATCTACAATCTGTTGGATTAAAAAGATCAAAACTTTTGTAACACCCGGATCGAATAACGACATGAAATAGCTTCGTATATCCGCAAAATGGTGAGACATGATGATGGGATAAGAGTATGTAGATGATATTACCATTGGGAAGAGGCTTCACGAGAGGTTTTGAGACGGAAAGCTTGATTAAGAACGCCCTAAGCGAAAATTCTAATTGAGTTGCTTCAGCCGTACAAGATGGATTGATTCTGAGCTTGAAAATGAATCTTTCAACAGGAATGTTATCCTTACTGAAAAAGATCACTGCAACTCTTTCAACCAGATCCTGTTTCCATAACAATGGAAGAGTCAACATTGAAACTGCCCTTTTCGTCAGCTTATCGTAAGATATCCTAATACCAGAAAATGAAGTACATGACTAAAAGACTCGTACAAATACCGATTCCAAATCTCTATGCAATTGTATCAACCTTAAAGTGGATTATTAATCACTAAAGGCGATCGCTCGACAGTGCTAGTAGAAGGATTATCTTAAAATGTCTATTTGCAGTCTATCATTTTTTATGATTCAGATGTACACAATGGGAACTTCCTATGAGCTGTTTGATCTTTTATGTGTATATATATATATATATATATATATTTCGACCTTTTGTATAAAGGGAAGAAGCCCAGAAGCAGCAAGGTGGATATAGTCTCTTAGCTCAGGATGCCGTGCTCTTTGTACCACCACATTCATATATCTCCGCCTCTCAAATGCCTCTTGAAAAACAAAACCCAGAAGAACATCATCAATCACCAGAGTCAGAGGGACAAAACAGTAACAACAAATAAAAGAAAAAACCTTTTCAATTGCTTAAATATACAGAGAATGATCATTGATCAATCATCTCGAGCACGAATCGAAACCAAGTTAGCAACTTTGTATTTGGAGGAGCATGTTTTAGAAAGACCCATCTAAATATTCTCTTTGAAATCCATAAACTGTCTAACTCAATGCACAGATTTCACATACCGGAAGGGTAAACGCCCTTGAGGAAGACAATCGATGTAATGGCTACCTCCAAAAATTCAACGAGGGTTCGAGCAATTTCTCCTAAAATGTTAAGCAATTAGGAATTTGAGAAGCAAAACTGATCCGATTACGAAATTGAATCTAAAGAAAAACCTTTTGACGACTGATGATCATCGTTCCGGCTCATTGGCGTGTCCCTAAAGCAATCGAATTAGGAGATATTTCGAGATAGCAAAGAGAAATTAAGTGCAAGGTCACACTGCCTGATTGAAAAGCCTGAATCTTCGTTTCTCTAACTAAATCACAGCAGAAAAACTTAACCCAGAAACTTCGAAACGATTATGCGCATTGATCGAACAATTTACCCTTAAAAAGACAAAGCTTTTCATTCAGACACTGTCACAACCTGAAAGAAATCGAAGCTTTCATGCAAACTTTAATGTCCATTTAGACATTCTATCGAACAGTTTCTGTGCAATTTCTAGGAAAATAGACTGAAAAACACAAGACCCTACAATAAAACATGAAAGCACTTGTGAATTTTCGCAGACGACTAGATCGCTTCAAATACAAGCTCGTAATCAGAACCTGGATTTTCTCTCCCTCAAAGCAAACTATCTCAAGTTATGATTAACCAAAGAAAAAAAAAAGTATTGCAGGCTAGTGAAGCAGATATAACCCGGTTAATATTCTAAACCGGGTTCAATTACCCGACCCAAAATACTTGATGTGTCTGAATAAGGGCCAGATAGTAAGGCCAAGCCGCATAGCATGGTGTCATTACGCCACATATACGCAATGTGAATATGAAGAGAGTTATATTACATGTAAAACTAGGAGTGGGCTATTCAAGATATCCGGATCGATCGGATTGGTTTGACCCGAATAACCTAATCCATAAGATATATGAATTATATAGAAATTTCATACGGATTTAATATAAAAAATTCATTTGGGTTCAGATCGATTTGGATTGGTTCGGATTCAGGATAATCCGAGAAACCCAAACAAAAAAACTCGTAAAAAATAAAAACTCTAAAAAAATGTTATCTAACCTAAATTAAACATGTTGTTTCTCTTTTTCCTCCTCACATCATCTTCTTCTTCACGAGCGACACCTCCTACCTTCCTCAAAACCTAAACTAAACCTGCTATGTCTCTTTTTCCTCTATCTTCACGAGCGGTGCCTCTCCGTGTATATTCCTCTCATTCTTCGTCGTCGCGCCTATTCGTAAATTACAAGCAAATTAGCATTTTTATACGAACTAGGACACATACCGATTAATTTTTCTAATATGTCACATTTATTAGTATTTATAGTCCATCATTCAACCATTTAGCATTATTTACCCATAATAATTATGCATTTATCAGCCATATTAGACGCTATTAGTATCTCATAGCCATTAGGAGAGTCTTTTATAGGACAATCAAAATGACGATAGTAATGTGCATTACATACCATCAATTGCAAGTTTTATTCACCATAAAGACTATTTTTATCACCCATGATAAATATATAATTATTAGTGTTTTCTAATATCACCAACGGTTTCACATATTATCATTATAAACCTAATAATGTTGTATTTATCAACCATTATCAACATTCTATCACATTCCTATAAATAGCATGTACCATTCCCATACACTCACACTTTATTATTCATCACCCAAACTAAAATTCGTTCAAAACATATCCATTTTAAACCTTCCAATGGATACATCTATAATAAAAATTAAATGTTATACGGTCTCTCCTATTGGGTTTAAGGATCTTTTGATTGACCGTAGAAAACAATTAATTGTAACAAGATTATTCCATTTTTGGGAGGCTCAGAATTTTAAAAAGGCTGGCCAACTTATTGGTGTCGATATGCTTCTTATTGATGAAAACGTTAATCCTAAAATCTATTAACAACGGTTTTCAACATCAGTTTTTCTCTAATATAACAAATTCTATAGTTTTCTAAAACCGCTAACCATACTCCATTTCACCTGGATTTTCATAATGGTGATTCTATATATATACTTTAAATTTTTATTGTTATTGTTAATATTGTACATAACATGATTTTTTCATATTGTTGTACTCATTTCATTATGTTTTTATTTCAATATAACCTATTGCATAATTATTTTTCGGATTTAATATTTTTAATATATTCTATATTGCACATTCTCCAATGCATCATCTGCATATTAATGATTGTTTCGATTATTTGAATACGATTTTCTTATTCTTCACAGTTTTAGTTGTGATACTCCAATTTCATTGCGGTTAATAACATGTTCACATACATGATTTTTACATGTTCTAATCAATCTATTAACATTACCATTATATTAGATTATTATTAACATGTGTACTTATTTCATTATGTTTTGTTCCAATATGACCTATTCCATAATTAGTTTTTGTTTTAAATTTTTTATATATTTTATATTGCGTTAGTATCATATTTTATTTTTAACTTCTCTAATTATTTAAATCCAAAACTATTTATTCTTGGTGTATTCTAATTAAACATTTCAATTTGTGTTATTTTAATTAACTAGAAAAAGAACCCGCGCAATGCGCTTGATGTTAAAAATTTGTAAATATATAATAAAATTAATCTATTAAAAATAAATCGATATATTAGAAATACTAAAAATATTGGTTAATGACATTGCGTATATATATTATTTTATCGAATAATAGGTAACAGATCCTAATAAAAAATATCAGAATGTTATGACATAAAATTGATCTATTTTAATAATAAGATTAAGTGGAAAATATATTTTTAAATAAATAAATATGAAACTAATAGAATATCAATGGAGTGAAAATATATTGCATTAAACTACGAGTGTGAATATTTTTGTCTAAAATATAATTAATTATTATAATATTTCTTCTATATCTTAAAATAATATGAACAACAAAATAATTTAATCAACTGAATCATAGTTAGAGTGAAAAAAAATTAAAAAACATGTAACATATATAATATATTATTATATGGTGATACATAGTATTTGGTGCTTATTGGTTAGAATTTTAATTAACTTCGCAATCTTTATTTTTGTCTTCTATTAGATAAAAATATTGTATTGTATGAAATTTTAAGTCATTTAATTACATTAATGTTCAATATAATTATATTTAATAAAAAATAGTTTAAAAAAATACTTGCTTAGGTGACTTCACCACAAGCCTTCTTTTGTAAGAACTTATATATATAAGTTTATATTAGGGCTGGAAAAAATATCCGAAGTATTCGTATCTGATTCGTATTCGAATCGTATTCGATCCAAAAAAGAAAATAAACAAATACAAATAACAATATTTAGATATTCGACAAATACAAATAGAAATACAAATAGTATAGTCAATTATTCGTAAGTATTCGTATCCGTAAGTACTAAATAGATAATTTATTTAATATATAGATATATATAATAAAATTAATTTTAAAGATCAAATTATAAATAATAAACATTATTATAACTGATTTTCAGATCAAATATAAAATATATAAAAAAATAGTTATTATATTTAATATTTAAGGACTAAAATGTAAATTATAAAGTTTTAACCCTAATTCAAGGACTAAAATATAAATTATTTAGAATTTTTATATTATTTTTTTAAACATTGATTTTATTACGGATACGGATATCCGACGAATATCCGAATATTTATGGATATTCGAGTTTACGAATATTCGTATTTACGAATACAAATACAAATAGTAAAATCGAATATTCGACGAATACGAATACGAATACGAATAGTCGAATATTTACGGATATTCGCTATTTTCTCACCTCTAGTTTATATGATGTTATTTGTATTTGAGAAGTCATATATATTTTGAAGTTTTAGTACTGTTATTTAATAAAAAATATATCAAATAACTTATGGTAATATATCACTTTATTTAATAAAATCTAATTGTATCTTAATTTTTATATGTTTAAAAAAATTTTACTCTTTGTTTTGGTAAAAAATAGCTGATTTTTAATTCGATTAGATAAAAATATTGTATTGTATGAAAATACGAGACGTTAATTAAAATCATACATTTACAGCCAAATGATGTTGTAAGAAACTAACAATTAATGCAATTTTGTTTGGAAAATTAAAAAAAATTGAGGTATTATGTTAATATTTATATAATTTTCAAATAGAATGATATTAATATTGGTATATATTAATTTGGTGTAAAATTCACATATTTTGAGTATTTTAATAAATTTTAAAACATTTTAAATATTTATATTTGTATAATATATATAGATTTTTCCTATTTTTATGTAAAGATTTTATAGATATTAATAAGATATTAAAAGAGATATTTTAAAATTTTACATCATTTAATTACATTAATGATCAATATAATTATATTTAATAAAAAATTAGTTAAAAAAAGACTTGTTTAGGTGTTTTCACCACAAGCCTCCTTTTGCAAGAACTTATATATATATATAATTTTATTTGTTTATCTCATTTCATTAGTTTCTAATAGTTTTTAATTATTTTATAACCCAAAATCTTTTTAATTTGTATTTACAGTTTTGTAATAATAGGATGATGAGGTGAGAATGTGAGAATTGAGAAATTTTGCAACTTTTTTATATATAGATTTATTAATTTACTATTGTTTTATTTATTTACATATATAATAACTAAAATATCCTCTAAATTAATATAAATATTTTGTATTTCTTTAAAATATTAATATTACTAATATATAATTCATTTAAAGTAATTTATAAATGATAATTAATGTAAAATAAAATAAAAAATAATTTAATGATTTGTAAGCTAGAAAAAAGAGAATGCATAAAAAATAAATATTTGTTAATAATTATTTCGTTCAAGATTAATAATTTATTAAAATTTATTTCAAATAAATATATAAATGTTTTTTGTTTTTTATTATTTATTAATTTACTAATTACTAATTTTATTTATTTATTTACATATATATTAACTAAAATATCCGCTAAATTAATATAAATATTTTTTTCTTTCTTTAAAATATTAATATTAAAATATATAATTCATTTAAAGTAATTTATGAATTGTAATTAATGTAGAATAAAAAATAAAATAAAATAATAATAGGATGATGAGATGGCATCATGAAAGTTGAGAGATTTTGCAACTTTTTATATATAGACTAGAGAAAGAACTTGTGCAATGCGCGAGATGTTAAAAAATTGCAAATATATAATAAAATTGATCCATTAAAAATGAATCGATATATTAGAAATACTAAAAATATTGGTTCATAGTATTGCGTATATATTATTTTATCGAATAATAGGTAATAGATCCTAATAAAAAATATCAGAATGTTATAACATAAAATTGATCTATTTTAATAATAAGATTAAGTGAAAAATTAAATAAATATGAAACTAAAAGAATATCAATGGGGTGAAAATATATTGCATTGAATTATGAATGTGAATATTTTTGTCTAAAATATAATTAATTATTATAATATTTCTTCTATATCTTCTAATCATATGAAAAACAAAATAGTTAAATCAAATGACTCATAGTTAGAGAGTGAAAAGAAAATTTAAAACATGTAACATATATAATATATTATTATATGGTGACACATAGTATTTGGTGCTTATTAGTTAGAATTTTAATTAACTTTGCAATCTTTATTTTTGTCTTCCAAATTTTCTCTGCATTTTCTTTTATTAGTTATGTTTATTTTACAATATAAAATATAATAAAAATGATATCAAAACTCCATGTTTTTTGTATGAGTAATGACAAAGAAATTTCAAAGGATTTATCGTATCATCCACATGAACAAATGAATGGTTTTCTCTTCTATCTTCATCTTCCTCTTCCATCCTCTCCTATCATTTCACCGAAAGCATACCTCATTAGCATAGTTAATTAGTTCAAATTTATAATTCACTCGTCTTCTATTATTCTTTATGTTCACAGCTTCTAAACTCTTATGAGATGTTATAGACTTGATGTTATTCATTTCTTTCCACTCCAATCTCTTCTTAACAAATTGAAAAACAAATTATTTACCATATAAAACCATAATTCTTAGTATGACATACAAAAAGCTTGAATCAAGAAAAATTTTATATCGAGTAACCTTTATTATTCTACTTTCACGCATGGTGATTCTATGTTCAATCGAACTTTTGTCTCTACTTCTTTAAAGAGCCAAACAAACACCATTATACTTTCTTCGGATTTATGTCACATCCAATCAGTTTGGATAATAAACGAATGAGAATTTCTCCAAACCATGATCTGTATAAGATATGATAACATCCTTTGATGTGATACACATGATAGTAGTTGTTGATTTATCATGGAGGAATCACAATATCAACAAAGTAACATATGAAAATAGTTTTAGTGCGGTACCGCTCCATTTTCAGTGAACATACACCATCTATTTAGTTGATATTTATATAGTAATAGAACCCGTTCGATGCACGAAATTTATCAATTTTTAGTTATACAATTGGAATTTATATATATTACAAATGAATTATTATATAGAAAGACAAAAATTAAATGTGATGATATATTTTCTATATCATTTTACGAAAAATAGATAATATATTTAAATATTTGTTTAAAATCATCAAAAAATTGGTAAGATCTAATTACTATAACTCAATATAATATGATAGTGATATCAATAAATATTAAAAATATGTGATTTTTAAAACGAAAAGTTTTAGATATAATATAATAGACGATTATCAATTTTATCATTTGTTTCATTTCAGTAGTCTCCAATATTTTTCATATTTTTATAACCAAACTTTCATCTAAATACGTGAATTTATTATATAACTACACATCAAATATAAATTTTGAAATCTTAATATATTTCATAGAATTCATGAATAAGAAAAAAGTATATGGATTTATACAACGTATGTATATGTTTATCTATCTCTATTTTATTTATTTGTCTCATTTTAACAATCTCCAAAATTTTTTCAATTTCTTATAACCAAACTTTCATGTAAATATACTATTATTTTTATTTACATAAATACGTAAATTTGTTATATTTTACATATAAAATTTAAAATTTGAAATATTAAAATATTTGGTAGTTTATATAATTTTATATAACATATTTATATGATTATTTATCTATATTTTATTTATTTATCTCGTTTCATTAGTTTCTAATAGTTTTCAATATTTTATAACCTAAATTCTTTTTAATTTGTATTCAAAGTTTTATAATAATAGGATGATGAGGTGACAGTGTGAGAATTGAGAAATTTTGCAACTTTTTATATATAGATTTATTATTTTACTAATTTTTTTATTTATTTACATATATAATAACTAAAATATCCTCTAAGTTAATATAAATATTTTGTGTTTCTTTAAAATATTAATATTACTAAATTAATATATAATTCATTTAAAGTAATTTATGAATGGTAATTAATGTAGAATAAAAAATATTTTAATGATGTGAAAGTTTGAAAAAAGAGAATGCATAAAAATCAAGATTTGTTAATAATTATTTCTTTCAAGATTAATAATTTACTAAATTTTATTTAAAATAAATATATAAACATTTTTTATTATTTATTAATTTTCTAACTAATAATTATTTATTTATTTATATATATATATTACAAAAATCGGTAAAAAATTTGAACTCATATCCTTTTAGCACCATCTTCATGCTTCTTTTCAAGCTGTCTACAAACATTAACAAAGAAAACCCCAGATTAAAGAGACTTAACCGAATCTGAAAAAAATAAGCGCTCGATATAACCAATTCGACAATGACAACCAACCAAGGTATTGAACATTCTCAGGCTTTACAATGATCTTGGCGACAGTGGAGGTAGCTTCGGAGAGAATGGAAGACGTATCGACGTCGTCGAGGCTGACGTTGGTTGATATATTCAGGCACGACATCTTCACCATCACCTTCCGGAAAGATCTGATCTATCTACTGCTCCATCACTCAAATACAAGGGTAGAGAGAGAGATCAATCATGAGTTCTCCTGACTGGGAAAAAACTTACCCCATTCTTTGTGCGATAAAATCGTTGCGAATCTGTTTGTAGAAGGATCTTTGTTGTTTTTTCCCATGAAACCCTAATAAAATCACGATAAATCCATGAATGATCTTCGCTGGTTTCCTCAGATTACTGTTGAATCTCTGATTTCGAGATTGGGAAAGCGAAGAGGTATATGAGGATCAAGAAATCGTGCGGAGAGTGGATGGGTTCATGAGGAGAGTGGAAATGGAAATAACGCCTGTAACATTGGATATGAATGCGTTATGGAGAATAATTCCTCGTCTAAATATTTATTTATTTCATACCCCTATAGAATTTGGATCATTGAAACCCAATAAAAATCGTAATGGTGAGCTCAATAGGAGAGGATGACTGCAAAAAGCATTTTGAAGAAATGTTTCATAAATCAAATCGGCTATAATTGACCAAAAACTCGAGTAAATATGCAGCCTTTCCCACCAGATCTAGGATATAAAAGAACTTGCAGTGTAAATATGCAAATTCAATCGCCAAATAACAAAGTGTAGAACAGAAAACTCACCTTCCGGTAGCACATGAAGCTAGAAGCATAACAAAAGCATCATTTAGCAATTTAAATCGAAGCAGAACTCGCCTTTGTCCTCCTCTATAGATTCATTTGTCTTGGTCTGATCACAGATGAGATCCATAACCCTTATGCCTCGAGATAGGTGGAGTTCCCTAAACACTGAATCCTGAAGATTTTGTCGATGGAGGCTCCTGAGCTCTTGAGCTGCAAAAGCATGAAAGGAAGAAAGAGCCGTGTCCAATACTTACTCTAAAGATATCCAAAAGGTTACTATCGAGGGATGACTTGAAAAGAAGTGATAGCCAAATCGAATTCAAAGCAAAATCATCAAAAACATCAGAGGAAACTCAATGGATTGTATAACAAACAAAATCTTGTGTTTACGGAATACCTCACGACGTAGACGGCATCTATTGTGTTTACGGAATTGTCTCTCTCTTAATCAACACCAAGCGCAACATCGAGCAAAGCCTACAACAAAATCCAAGTCTTTCAAACGGAGAACAATGAAATCTCCATCAAATCCATGGTCGTACCCTACCCTATCGCTATTGTTGACACACAGTTTGAAATGCCTAAATGAGGAATCGATGACGGTGACTCGCCTCTAGGTGAAATCGTTGGATACAAAGATTAAGAGAGAGAAAGAGAGAGGAAAAACTCTGATGAATAAGATGAATGGAAATGCGTTTGAGACGATGAATGACTATGAGTTCTCAGAGTTCTCCAGAAGACATATAAAATCAAACAAAGAAGACTAATAAAATCAAATAGAGAAAGCTCCAGTACCAATCATCGGGAAAAAATACGAGTTCAAGATCATGTGTGTGTGAGAGAGATAGAGAGATTTACATTTCATGCTTTCCGATGATCTTGGCGACAGTGGAGGTAGCTTTGGAGAGAATGGAAGACGTATCGATGCCGTCGAGGCTGGCGTTGGTTAATATATCCAGGCATGATATCTTCACCTTCACCTTCCGGAAAAATCTGATTCTCTCTCAATCTATATTGCTCCATCACTCAAATACAAGAGTAGAAAGAGAGATCAATCATGAGTTCTCCAAAATGGGGAAAACCTTACCCCATTCTCTGTGTGGCAAAATCGTTGTGAATTGGTTTGCAGAAAGATCTTTGTTGTTTTTTCCCATGAAACCCTACGAAAATCAAGATAAATCCATGAAAAATCTTCGCTAGTTTCCTCAGATTGATGTATATCTTTGATTTTGAGATTGGGAATGCGTAGAGGTATATGAGGATCAAGAAATCATGCAGAGAATGGATGGGTTTGTGAGGAGAATGGAAAATGGAAATAACGCGTGTCGATATGAAAGCATTATGGAGAATATTTCCTCGTCTAAATATTTAATTTTTTTTTTCCTTTTTGAACTTTTCAAAGGTAGAAATATTTAAATTAAAATTGTTAAATAAAAAATCATGTTTTAAAAAAGTTGTGGATATTAAACTTCTCATACGTGAAATCATATAAAATTTATATTTTAAATAATAAAAAATGTAGTAAAAAATATTTAAATGGAGTTTTAAGATGATGAATTAGGTAATTAAATATAATAATTGATTTAATTATATGTAATAAATAAAAAATAAAAAAGTTCTTGCTGAGGTGGCTTCACCAGAAGTCTCCTTTTGCCAGAAGTCTCCTTTTGCAAGAACTTATATATATATATATATATATATATATATATATATATATATATATAAGTTCTTGCAAAAGGAGACTTCTGGCAAAAGGAGACTTCTGGTGAAGCCACCAGTTTCAAGATAACAAAGATAAATACGTTGGATCTTATTCAATCACATGTATGATATAATTTCTGTTAATAATATGTTGTACTATCACTACTAGAAAATTTAATTTTAAGGACGGAATTTGGGGACTGACACTTCCGTCCCTAAATTTAGAAACGGATTAGACACGGATTAGGGACGAAAAATGAAATCCGTCACTAATCCGTCCCCAAATTTGGGTACAGAAGAGTCGTGCCTAATCCGTTTCTAAATGCGGACCAATTAGACACGGCAGGTCATCCGTCTCCAAATTTGGAGACGGGCATGTCATCCGTCTCCAAATTTGGAGACGACAGGTGTTCCGTTTCCAAATTTGGAGACGGATGACATGCTCGTCTCCAAATTTGGAGACAGATTTGACACTATCCCTAAATTTAGGACTTCAAAAACCGTTTTAGGGACGGTTTCGGGACGGTTTCGGGTCGACTTTTCAGAAAATTAATCTCTTAGTCCCTAATCCGTTCCTAATTCGTGTATAAATAATCTATTTAACCCCTCAACCATTGATCCGTTTTTCATAAGCAACTCTCATATTTTTCACCCCATATCTTCTATAGTGTTTGCGATATAATGGCATCTTCATCAAGATCGAACATTTTCGATTCTAGACAATGGATGTACAGAAGAATTGATCCAGAATCTCAAAGCGTATCGAAAGAGTTTATAGAAGGCGTCACACAGTTTATGACAATGGCGACGAATCAACAAGTTTACAAAGAAACGGGTACGTTGGTTTGTCCATGTGTCAAATGCAAGAATGAAAAATTTGTTAATGAGAGAACTGTTTGGAAGCATCTTTATTTAAGAGGATTTACCCCGAATTATTTCATGCGGTTATGTCATGGAGAAAAATTTGCACCATGACCTCGTAATGTTGTGGAAAACTTTAGTAGGGGCACTATACATCATGATGAATTTGAGTCTTCTCAAAATGTAGAAATGAACCCCTATGTGGAAATGGTGCAAAATGTATTCCGTGAAAGAAACGAAAATATTGAAGAAGATCCGAATGAAGAAGCAAAAAGTTTTTTTGAAATGATAGAAAGTGCTAGGAATCCACTTTATGATGGTTGTAGGAGTGGTTTATCACAGTTATCTCTGTCTGCACGCTTGATGAATTTGAAGACTGAACATAATTTGTCTGAGAATTGCATGGATTCGATATTGCAATTAGTAAGAGATTATTTGCCAGAAGATAATAATGCAGTAGACTCCTATTATGAGACAAAGAAGATGATGCGATCTTTGGGTTTATTGCCATATCAAAAGATTGATGTTTGTCAAGACAATTGCATGATTTTTTGGAGAGAGACATCGGAGATGAGTAATTGTCTATTTTGTGGAAAAGATCGGTTTTATTTAACAAAGAATGGAAAATCGGTTCCATATCGTCGTATGTGGTACTTACCAATTACAGACAGATTAAAAAGATTGTATCAATCTGTGGAGACCGCAAGCGACATGAGATGGCATGCTGAGCATTCAAGTCAGGAAGGAGAGATGTGTCATCCCTCAGATGGTGAGGCGTGGAAACACTTTAACAAGGTATACCCTGATTTTGCGGCTGAGAGTCGAAATGTCTATTTAGGTCTTTGTACCGATGGTTTTAATCCATTTGGGATGTCTGGAAAGAATTATTCATTGTGGCCAGTTATAGTGACACCTTACAACTTACCACCGGATATGTGCATGAAACGGGAATTTTTGTTTTTAACAATAATGATTCCCGGGCCTAATCATCCGAAAAGAAGTTTGGATATATTTCTTCAACCACTTATTGAAGAATTAAAAGAATTATGGAATGGAGTTCAAGCGTACGATGTCTCGAGGAAACAAAATTTTATGTTACGAGGTGCTCTCATGTGGACAATAAGTGATTTTCCAGCTTATAGTATGTTATCTGGATGGACAACGCATGGTCGATTGGCTTGTCCATATTGCATGGAAGAAACAGATGCTTTTCAGTTGAAACATGGAAGAAAGACGAGTTGGTTTGATTGTCATCGTCGTTTTCTTCCTGTTGATGATGCATTACGGCGCAACAAGAGAAATTTTAAAAGGAATGTAGTTGTGCGGAAATCTCCTCCTCCAGTTTTGACCGGCGAAGAGATTTTATATGAACGACTTCTTGCTTTGGGTATTCCGAGGAGTATAGATTGCGGAGGGAACAATCATCCGAGAATTGGTGGTTATGGAATTACTCATAACTGGTACAAGAAGAGCATATTTTGGGATTTGCCGTATTGGAAAAATCTGAAACTTCGCCACAATCTTGATGTGATGCACATAGAGAAGAATTTTTTTGATAACATCATCAATACAGTACTGAATGTCACGGGGAAGACAAAAGACAATATTAAATCACGCAAAGATCTAGAAGAATATTGCTCACGAAGGGAGTTACATATAGGTGATGACGGTAAAGCGCCAGTCCCGATATTCAGATTGTCAAATGAAACGAAATATAAATTGTTGAAGTGGTTGAAAGAAGATGTGAAATTCCCCGATGGCTATGCGTCTAACATTGGAAGGTGCGTTGACATTCAAGGAGGAAAGTTATTAGGGATGAAAAGTCACGATTGTCATGTATTCATGCAAAGACTTCTTCCGATATGTTTTTCTGAATTGATGGACAAACATGCACACGAAGCAATTGGAGGTATGTGGTTGATTTTATATTAATATGTAGTGTGAATATTTGTTAAATACACGAATAATATTTTAATGTTACAGGTGTTGGCCTATTCTTTCGAGATTTATGTTCGAGAAATCTGAGTATGGATGTAGTTCGTCGACTGCAAAATAACATAGTTACTGTACTATGTAATTTGGAGAAGATTTTTCCACCATCATTCTTCGATGTTATGGAGCACTTGACAGTTCATTTACCGCACGAAGCCGCACTAGGAGGTCCAGTTCAATTTCGTTGGATGTATCCGTTCGAGCGATTTATGTTTCATCTGAAGAAAAAAACCAAACAAAAAGCTCGACCGGAGGGTTCAATTGTTGAACAATACGTCAATGAGGAAATATCGTTCTTTACGTCATACTACTTCGAGCCACATGTTCAAACGCGGAGTAGAAATCCAGACAGATATTTTGATGGTGGTGTGGCGTATTCATATCCAGTACCAGATGTTCCGGACATATTTTGCGGAATTGGTCGAGCTGCTGGTAAGGCGAAAGATATATGGTTATCACAACGAGATCTTCATATCGCACATACATATGTTTTATTGAACTGCGAATATCTACAGCCTTTTGAAAGGTAAAATCTCATAATTAACTATGGTTATCACAATGACAATTTTGTTTATTGTTATAATATTTGTAGAATTTTGTTTCTTTTTATAGGACATTTGAGGATATATTGAAGAATACATATACGAACATTGATGATTCTCAGCTCCAAGAACTTAAAGAAAAAGATTTCTCGACATGGATGCGACAATATGTAAGTAATGAAATTTTACATAAATAACTTTTATAATATTCTGACGATGTGTATATGTACTGCAGGTTGAGATGGGCAATCACCCGTTGTGGCTACGAGATCTTGTCAGATGTGTCTAAGTTTGTACATGTACTACAGGTTGAGATGGGCAATCACCCGTTGTGGCTATGAGATCTTGTCAAAGGACCGATTGTGAAAGTTATGAGTTGGCCTATGTATTTTACACGTGGTTATAATTTTCACACTTACGATCATGGGAAATTGAAGTCGACGATGAATTATGGTGTATGTGTGAAAGGTGAAAGCTATTGTGCATCCGTCGATGAACAGGATTTTTATGGGATTTTAAAGGAAATTTTGCAATTGGAATATCCAGGTATAGAAAACAAGTTTAAAACAATTTTATCCTTATACCACATATGTCATTTTGGATATTGACTCATATTTTTGATATTTTTTTTGTAGGTTATGTCGGTTTCAAAGTGATGCTATTTCGATGTGATTGGTTCGATCCAGTAATCGGTCGTGGAACAAGAGTAAACAAACTAGGCGTTGTAGAAGTTAACTCCACACGAAGATATGCAAAATACGAGCCTTTTATTCTTGCTTCACAAGCCGATCAAGTTTGTTACATTTCATATCCGCATGTTAGAAGATCTTCAGATTGGCGTGTCGCAATGAAGATACTTCCGAGGGGCAAATTTATCGACAACGCAGAACAACAACAATTGCCAATGCAACAACAAATGACCGAGATTATTGCTATTGACGATGTACGCGTTGAAGAACTTACGCACGGTGAAATGGAGGAACTCGAAACAAATGAAGATGATATTCATGAAGATATAGAAGAAGATGTGGAATTTGAATCAGATACAGAAGATTCGACGGAACAATTGTGTGACTCTAATGATGAATCATGTTAAAACGTTTACGAATTGTTTTTTATATACTTTTTAATGATAGTTTCTATTTTCTCAATGATTATATGTTTACAAATTGTTTCTCAATACGTTTTTCGATGATTATCGTCCCGATCTATCGTCCCGATCTATCGTCCCGATTTTAATTTTAATTTTTATTTTTTTTAAAAAATTTGGAGACGGGCTTTAGCCGTCTCCAATTGGGAACCGATGTTATCCTGCCGTCTCCAATTGGAGACGGAATAATTTCTGCCGTCTCCAATTGGAGACGGAATAGTTGATGTTAGACGTTAGAATGATGTTAGCGGTTCTATGAGGTTATAGAAATTTAGAACAAAAAATGCGGTTAGACGTTAGAATGATGTTAGCGGTTAGACGTTAGAATGATGTTAGCGGTTAGACGTTAGAATGATGTTAGCGGTTAGACGTTAGAATGATGTTAGCGGTTAGACGTTAGAATGATGTTAGCGGTTAGACGTTAGAATGATGTTAGCGGTTAGACGTTAGAATGATGTTAGCGGTTAGACGTTAGAATGATGTTAGCGGTTAGACGTTAGAATGATGTTAGCGGTTCTATGAGGTTGTTAGACGTTAGAATGATGTTAGCGGTTAGACGTTAGAATGATGTTAGCGGTTAGACGTTAGAATGATGTTAGCGGTTCTATGAGGTTATAGAAATTTAGAACAAAAAATGCGGTTAGACGTTAGAATGATGTTAGCGGTTCTATGACGTTAGGATTTATCGTTGAAATTTAGAACAAAAAATGCGGAAATGAGTTAAATAAATTTAGTTGTTTATTTA
This sequence comes from Gynandropsis gynandra, assembly GCA_036759665.1. Classification (NCBI taxonomy): domain Eukaryota; kingdom Viridiplantae; phylum Streptophyta; class Magnoliopsida; order Brassicales; family Cleomaceae; genus Gynandropsis; species Gynandropsis gynandra. The sequence goes on from CM071869.1 coordinate 39,002,154, forward strand.
TGTGTTGATGTTAGAAGTTGCGAATTTTAGAAATTTACGTTGACAATATTTTAATTTCACATTTCAGTATGTCGCGTCGCGTTGGAAGAGGCGGTAAAACGAGAAACCGCCCTCAGTCCGAGGAAAGCGACAACATTTCGTCTCATTCCCGACATTCCAATTCAGGATATGATAATTACCTGAATCCGAATTTCTTCCGAAACACTGGATCAACACAATCGGGGCAAAATATGCTGTATTATCCGCAAATGCAACCATAACCAGATCAAGTACAGCATGACGATCCACATATATACGAGGAACCAACAGTGGAAGAAATTTTAGCAATGGATGAAGAGCGACTGAAGCTTCCTCTTATAGACCCTGATCGAAAAACCGGCGCACTATGGTATGTATACTCAATTTCAAATCTCAAATATAAATAATTAACTAAATGTCAATTTATCTGTCATTATGATTTGTAGGTTTGGCTATGAGCAACTTAATCGTCAAATAAAACTTACGATAAAAGCTGATTATGATCGGTTCTGTTATAATTGGACACATACCGATCTAGATATTAAGCAACGATGGTGGAAATCATTTGTGGTATGTTTTAAACAATTTTTAATTTTATCAAGTAATTTAAATTCAATTTAATTATAATAAGCTTATTATTATTGCAGCAACAATTTTATTGGAATCCCACCATTACCGGACTAGTAAAGTCCGAATTTGAAAGAAATGCGGCAAAGCGTCTGAAGTCTATCGTAGGTAAATTGCACGCACAAAGATATATAAAAGGGAAACCCAATTGGATGTCGGAAGATATTTGGGATCATATGTGCGCACATTGGGATTCCCCAGAATTTAAGGCAAAGAGCGAGCGGGCAAGTAAATCCCGACGTTCTGATACAGCGGAATACGGGATGAGCGTGCACACAATAGGATCTCGTTCTTTTGTGGAAGTATACGAAGATCTGGTAAGTTTTATTCAACTTTATGCATTTATATAAAATTAACATTTTATTAAACTATGTCTTTTTTATTTTTTTCAGGCGAAAGAGAAGGGACACGAACCATCGTATATAGAATTGTTGGAACGTACGCACGTGAAGAAGTCAGATGGTTCGTGGGTGGATCCTAAGGCGAAAAGCATTCACGATGAAATTGAAAACATGGCATCGGAGCGAGTATCGCAAATTCCCCCGAGAGAAGACGGCTCACAAACTACTCTTAGTCAGGAAGAGTACAACGAATTGTATCTCGAGGTAATAATTACATTATACTATGATCTAATTTCATTATTTAGAAATGTTATTAATTCTCGATATTTGTTTTACAGCAAGTTACGCCATACAAAGGGCGTATTTTCGGACTTGGAGCAATGTCCTCAAAACATTCAACTTCATCCAAAGGTAAACAAAAAGTGGATTACGAGCTCCGACATCAAATGGACAAAAGGTTCCAAGAATCCGACAGGCGCGTAAAACAAGCACTAAAGGAGGCTGAACTATTAAGAAAGGAGGCTGAACTATTAAGAAAGGAGGCTGAACTATTAAGAAAGGAGGCTGAACTATTAAGAAAGGAGGCTGAACTATTAAGAAAGGAGGCTGAACTATTAAGAAAGGAGGCTGAACTATTAAGAAAGGAGGCTGAACTATCAAAAAAGCATGCTGAACGATCAGATAGGCGTATGGATAAGCTTCTGCGCATGATGAAAGCGCAAATGCCTAACATCGATTGGGATGCA
>CM071869.1:39003953-39034788 GCA_036759665.1 Gynandropsis gynandra
CGTCTCCAAACTTTAGATACCGAAACCAACCGTCCCTAATCCAGAGACTGATTGGGGACTACTTTTTCGGTCCCTAATTAGGGACGGATTGGGGACTGAAATTTTCGTCCCTAATTAGGAACGGATTGGGGACGAAAAAAATTTGGAGTCACGCGATTGGATACTACCACTGGTCGTCTCTAATCCGTCCCTAAACTGGTTTAGGGACGGATTGGGAACCGATTTGTCGGTCCCTAAAACCTGATTTTCTTGTAGTGTATATCATTTCGATTGATATTATGTTTATTCTTGTAAACATCTTTTTATGCTAACACATGTTGATGGCAATGAGATTCTGCTGAACTATTTTATGAACATTGTCAAAAAAAATTACATGTTCTATGTTTAAGTCATTTCATACAATTTCAGTTCTAACCATCAATCATTTACATGTTTTATGTTCTATGTTTAAGTAATTGTTATGTTTTCCATTTTTTTTTCTGATGTAACCACATTTCCTATGCCCATTACGACTTTTACTTCATAAGGGAGATGAGGGGATGGAAATTCAAAAATAATTGGCAATGAAATTAACATGAAGGAAGCTACAACTAAAAAAGATCTTATAAATGAGGTGAAGATGGAACAATAGAGTCTACCACAAATAGGTCCTATTTGACACGTGAAAGATGACACACAACAATTAGTATCTTAATGAGCGAGTTTTATTACATTAGATTTTGGATTACTTTTTATATGACAAAGATTTTCAACCTAGATTATGTTTGTATGATAATATATTTCTTGGTATTTACTGTTTAACTTTATAAATATAAGATTATATTTCTATAGGTTGCTATACATATTTAGTTATTCCTAAAAAACTTAAAACAATATTGTTGAGTGTGTATTACCTTCGTATGACGTATCACTCAGATATCGTTTGGCCTCAACATTTATGTCCCTAAGATTCAATTTCCTTCTACCTTAGAAAAACTTATGGAATATTCTGAAAATTCACTTAATGACAATGAATAGAATATTTTGAAAATACACTTGAATGACAATGGAGGTTCTTTAATCCAGGAGTTGACTGGTATTAAAACAATAAAAAAAATACCTGGACAATTTCATTGAGATCATCTTCCCTTGGCAACACCTCACAAGATTTCGTCCTGATGTTGATGAAATCTGGATCAAACTTCTCATGGAAAGATTCCAATGTCTCGAAGGGTTTCACTTGTACACATATTAGAAAACAATACGCCAAAGTATAACCATAAACGACAACTAGATCCACTAATCATCGATAAAAATTGGAAAATTCAACATGAACAAAGCAAATGATTATCTCTTAGCACATCTTCCAAGAACGATTATAGAGTACTTAATTCAAACAAAATTGGAATTGAAAATGCTCCTCCACTGATTGTCAATCGTTTTACCCTATGAAATACTTCAACTCTCTTAAGTTCCTAAGTTTACCAAAGCATCAACTTTGTTTAAAGGTCGGTGAACCAATAATGATATTATGAAATTTAAATAAAAAGAAGGTATATGCAATGGAACACAATTGGTTATGATCCAATTATCAAAAAGAGTTTTGGAGGCAAATGTGATCTCGAAGACACAAACTAGATCAAGTTCCTTATTACTAGGATAAATTTATCCCCCAATGAATCTAGGAGGTCGTTCACATTGTGGAGGTGACATTTCTCAGTCATATTATGCTATGCAATGACGATCAATAAAAGTCAAGGCAGAGTCTGAAACAGATCGGATTGTATTTACCAAGGTCAGTATTCAGTCATGGTAAACTGTATGTTTCGTTATCGAGAGTCACTTCCAAACATGGTTTAAAACTCGTAGACCCCAAAGAATGTTTAATCGATAAGCCCACTATAACAAATATAGTCTATCGAAAAATATTTAGTGGACTACCAGTTATATTGGCTTAGTTTTCATATTAAAATATTTATTACATTCTTAACCATACAATATACTCATTATTAATAGATACATAAATAATAAATTGTTATATATTATTAAATATTACAGTTTATGTTATACTAAACTATATAATTTGTCCAAACAACTTACGCAGATAAAACTGCTTAAATGAACGCACTATAGATATCCAATGAAAGAAAAGTTCAATTGTTTATTTGTCCGTTTTTCAATTTTTATCCACAGACAAACTACCCCAGATAGTCAAATAACCTAAAACAATACATTGACTATTTCACCCTTCATTGTTGGTTTTTATGATTTTCTTCATTTACTAATGTTATATTCCTATTTATTTTACTATATTAGTGATATATAAAATATAACTTACAAAAAATATAGTAAATTCTGTTTAAAAATTTTGAGACATAGGAACCGCCACAATGCATGGCAACCCATCGTCAACCTATGATGATATCGTAATTCAAGCTGTCGAACAACACATTTTATGTCGCTTTTTAAGGATATGAAAAGAATGAGACTATTACGAGATAACAAGTTGATTGGAACTTATTTTAAATCATTAGTGAAAAGGTATAATATCTACCTAAGTAATGGATCACAAATTTAAAAAAAAATTATTTTAATCCTTGTATATTTTTTCTATTATAGGAGACAATAATTGACAAACGAATTCCATTTACATCTTTCGAGATATTCGATCCGATTATAAAAGAAGGAGATGTTTTTACTCTTAAGTATATTGGTCGTACCTAATGTGACAAAATTCAAATTAACCGGTAATATTATGCACATTTGTTTTAAGAAAAACCATTATCGAAAGGATCGATAATGGAACCAAACATATCCCCAAGGAAAGATTCAAGATAAGATCATATAAAGGCGTGATCTCATTGGCAAACACACAAGACACATTACTAGGTTAGTAAGATCATATAAATATCATATATTATCGGGTTGCTAATGGGAGTGCATGAAACAAATTTAAGTATGTCATCTTCAACACCGAAAATTGACATATATTTATTGATTAACAAATAAGATCTATATAATTTATTCAATTGAACTATTACTTGAATGTTTTACTTAATTGATCATTCTAAAATTATTATTTGAAAACATGAACGTTATCGTCAAGCTTTCGTTGTAGGATGAGTTAACAGCTAATATTCAATCTCAAATTGAAGAAATTATGCTTAGAAAAACTATTATAATTTTCACAGACGTACATCCTAAATTGGTTGATGGTAAGTAATATAACACTTCAAATATTACAAATTAATTATATTTAGTTATTTATTACATGTACAATTAATGTTATTAATAATTAACATGTTTTATAATTAATATCCAAATGCTTTAATACTTTATACCTCATTGGCTACAAAAATCTACTTGGGTAAAAAACTAAAGATGGTCAAAATGTTTCTGAACAAGTAAATTTATACAGTGTATCCAGCAACTTTTATTATATATTTTTTTTTTACCGTTTGTTTTGTTAATAATACATATATGGACAAATCTCATGATCTCTACACAAGACAAAAAATCAAGGTTCAAACTTAATTTACTCAATTTTTATTTGTTTACCTTTATTCTAATTTTTACATATTTTAACTTCATATGATTTTAAACATTTTCTTAGATAAGTTTATGATTAGATGTTTATTGATTTTTTCATTTATTTTCCAGATTCTGTTATATTATTAAATCACATTACATAAATATAATATGAAAATTTCAAAAAATTATTAAATTATTTAATTAGTAAATAATTTTTCCTTAAATCACATAAAATATAAATATACAATTTAAATAATTGATCATGTAAAGAACCCACACATCACGCGGGTTTCACTCCCTAATTATATATATAAAAGAATGATAAAATGATATCTTCTTCTTGCGCTATGTCATCAAGAAAGAGAATATTTTTCTCTTCTAATTAATAAAGTTTTTATAACTTATAATAATAAATTTAGGACCACTATTTTACATGCTCATTACTATTATATATATAAAAGAAAGATAAAAATGAAGCTTTCTCCTCTCGCCATGTCATCAGGAGATAGAATTTTTTTTCTAATTTTTTTGTAAAGTTTTTATAACTTACAATAATAAATTTAGGACCATTATTTTACATGCTCATTACTATTATATATATAAAAGAAAGATAAAAATGAAACTTTCTCCTTTCGCCATGTCATTAAGAGATATAATTTTTTTTCTAATTTTTTATAAAGTTTTTATAACTTACAATAATAAATTTAGGACCACTATTCTACATGTCCATTACTACCATATAAAATTCTTTTTACTTTATTATTTATTTTTTATATCACAAATAATTTGTCATGTTAATTAGTTTTGTATTTTTTAAAATTATAAAAGAAACTTTCTTGCATTCTCATTAAACTCCCTCAACTTTTGGAATGTGAGTATTTTTCAAAAACTAATTTGTAGTAGTCGAAATATTTAATATAAAAACTTTTATGTATTATTCTTTAAAATTATATAATATAAAATATTTTGCAAAAACAATCTTCTCAATCATCCAATGAGCAAAAGTTTTTTTAAATAATTTGTGGTTTATACGTTTTCCTTCAATAGTAAATTTCAACCGACAATTTATTTTCCAGATCGTGGTTGAGATTTGACAAAGAGGTGTATTAAAATCAAAAGTAATAACACAATTCAAACAATTATACTAAAATTTGACAAAATGGTGTATAAATGAGTATGTGATGGATCCATGGTCATTCATCTTCTTGAACTCATTTCCATTCATGTTTGCCAACCAGGTTTTCTCTCTCTCTTTTAAACTTTGCATCCAACGATTTCACCCGGGGTTGTGTCGCGACCGTCATCGATTCGTCATTTAGGCGTTTCAAACCATGGTATCCCCTTCTATCCCACATATGGTTTTGGCATGGTTTGGTATGGTTTGAACTCTCTTGCATATCAGGGTGAAGCTAAGGCCAAATGTCGAACGCCGGGGAAGTGACTGATGGGTTTCCAAGTATAACCCATATGATATGAGAAAAACATGAAGTCAATAACACACAAAATAGGATAATTTGGTTCTTTAGTTTCGGTTTTGAAACAAATTGAAAATCGAATTGGATCATAATGTTTTTCAAACCCGAATTCTCGGGTTTCAATTTGAATTATTCAGATTCTAGAATATATTTGAAAATTTGTTAAATACAAATTCCTAATTTATCACTATAATTTTTAATTTTGAAATTCTAATTTTCAACATAATACGAACACAAATTTAATGTGTTTTGTTATTTTTTATTCCTAATAATTCAAAGCATATTTATAAAATTGATCCATCTGTTACAAATTATTCAATAAGCTATTGTTAATGACGCCAATGGATGATGTATACAAATACAATGGTTAAATGAAGAAGTTTAAAAATATATTAATGGTTGTGTATGACAATATATTGAATGACATGCATCTCATCTCATGTGAAATGAATGAAAATGAGGAACAATATTATTCGTAAAATATGCCAAGTTCAATATTATATTACTGAAATTTTAAAATTAATGCATTATTGTTCATGATGTCAAGGGATGATGGTTCATGATGACCCGGTAAAATGGTCCCTGATCGTAAGACCTAATTACATGATAATATACTAATAATTGTTAAAATAAGAAATCCAATATTAATAAGTAAGTAAACAAATGAATGAGAAAATCGATTTTATGCTAATCTTATTGTAGTCTTTCTAGAAAATTACATAATTGTAACCTCATGCGCATCCCCTACTCCTTTCCATCTTATATTTGTGCAAACATGGACTAAATATATATATATATATAGGAATATTGTGTTCTAGGATGATTGTGAATGTGTTTTGGTTTAGAGAGAAAACATGCTAGTTTTTCCAAAGGTGATACTCTTCCATTCATATATACATATTCTTAATATTACAAAATATGATTCTAACATCAAGACAAAATACGATAGCATAATAAATATAAATCTTAATTTTGTGGTATGACTCTCAAAATCCTTCTCTTTCTATTATGATAAGTTGACCCATATCGGTTAGGATATGAACTTTGGACTCCTATATATGGTACTGACAATCCTAAACTCTTGAACTAAATTTTGGGATTAATTAGGTCCAAACCCATATTTGAAAAGATATTAGAGTCTGGTTCATCTCGATTTGAATATACTGATGTAGGGCTCCAATTGCAATGTCCACGTTCCAGGATCGAACCTGAACATGAGGAGAAGTGTTATGATAAATTATTCCACATCAGCTAGGACATAAACTTTGGACCCCTATATATGGTACTGACAATCCTAAACTCTTGAAACATGTCACTTCTTTTGATAGTTTCTCTTGTGCCTCTATATATTGCTTATAGTCCTTCTTCTTTTACAGGTTTGTTGGTATTCATCTTGTTGAGTTTTTCTTGAGAAACATGTGGGCTTCATCAAAGTTGCAAGGCTGGATTTGCGTGAAGGCTGAGTTCATTGTTATAATGATCTCGGCTTTCCTTGTAATCCTCGTTCTTGAACATCGTACTTGACCCAAATCCTCCATCATTGTCTCTGCTTGATGATCCTCTTTAGAATCACAGTCCTTGCGATATTTATATCTCTACTGCACAAATCAGCATGAAGTATCAACTCCTCTACATTCTTTGTAAATACCCCAAACTTCTTCCTTATCTCATTTTCACGGCCTTCTCCAACTGAACTCTTTGCTCTTGACCATCTCATCAATTTCAATCTCTAGCCGCCCAATCAAATATTTGATAATATCCAGATCCTCTATCGCCACATATGTACCCGCCTGCATCGAGCTGATCACTTCCTTATGCCCTTTGATAGCATCCTCATACTTCTTCCACAAGGAGTCGATCCATTTTCCCATGGAACCCAGCGGGGTGGCTGTCTAAGTAGAATATTCTCTGTCTAAGTAGAATATTCTACTTAAAAATTTAGAAGCATACGTCACGCCTATTTTTTTATATACCTATATATATAATCTTTATACACAATTGTGTCACATTTTCATGTACATTTTGATTGCCACAATTTTGATTGATGGACACCTCGAACGAAACCTAATGGGAATGTGGAATGTATTTAACAAATTCAAAATCATAGATATCATTTTCAACATTACAAAGACAACTTATAATCGGGGTTGTATCTTTTTTCCATTTTGAATTGTGTATTGACCCTAATCTTGAACATCTATTTATAATATTACAATGAGATATTGTTTTAATGATTAAATTAAGACACGATCATGCCTTATTGTGAATATTTTTATAACTAGCATAACTATCACGATTTAATAAATGAAATTAATGTACAATCACGTTTTATTTTAAAGATTTAATAAATGAAATTAATGTACAATCACGTTTTATTTTAAAGATTTAATAACTAACATATTTTTCAAAATAAATCATCATTAATGCTACATATTCTTTACCATAATTTTTTATTGGGTTAAAAAAATCAAACAATATATGATTATAGGAGCTTGGGTCTACGGAAGAATATAGGATTGTATTAATATACTCTTCAAGAATTAAATATAAATGATTTATGAATAACGAATAATTATAGATTTTTAATATTTGAAAAATAAAGTTGCAAAAACCGATTTTTTTTCTTAAATTAATATTAATTTAATTTTATCAACTTAATTTTCATAGTTATGAGACTTGGTAACTTTAATTTTCAATAGTTATATGACATGATAACTTTATTTTATTTTTATTTTATGAAAAAGGAATATGAAAAGAAGCATATTTGGATAATGGGGTTAACATTAGGCTTTTCTTCGTTGGTGATCATTTTTGTTGAGACTTACGTTTTACACTATTTTTTTAAGATCTATCTATATATATATATATTATATATATATATATATTGTTGCAAAGGTGTCTCGAAACCAGTAAACATTTTTTAACTATATTTTTTTATTATAATTATAATTGTCATTAATTGTAATATATTTATGATACCATGTAATGGAATAGTTTTTAAAAATCAATTTTTAATTGTTATTAGAAATAAGTTACTAAAATTTCTACTTTTTCATTCCTTTTAACTTTTAACGATTTCATTGGTCGATAATAAAATATTTTGATTGGTTCAGATATTATTATTTTCATTAGTTATTAATATTCTCACACGGTATACACATTTATACACACGTTATACATATTTGTGTACAATTTGTATACAAATATGTATAATTTTGCGATTTCATTGGTCGATAATAAAACCTAACGTATAATTAGTCAATATTGATTATTATTATTATTATTAGATATTAAATTATATTATTATTATTGTTATTATTATTAATTTATTGTTATTATAATTGATATTATTATTATTATTATTATTATTATTATTATTATTATTATTATTATTATTATTATTATTATTATTATTATTATTATTATTATTATTATTATTATTATTATTATTATTATTATTATTATTATTATTATTATTATTATTATTATTATTATTATTATTATTATTATTATTATTATTATTATTATTATTATTATTATTATTATTATTATTATTATTATTATTATTATTATTATTATTATTATTATTACTATTATGATTTAGGTTGTACCAAATTTTGTACATACGTTGAACCAAATTTTGTACACACGTTGACTAAATTTTGTTTGTACACACATTGTACCAAATTTTGTTTATACACGCGTCGTACCAAATTTTGTTTGTACCCACATTATACTAAATTTTGTCTGTACACATATTATATACATTGAATACAACATGTGTACAACCAACAAGTAATACAATATATTGATATTGTTCTAATACTATTATTATTGATATTAGATTTTATTAAATTTGATTATTATTACTATATATTAAATTATATTAATATTTATTGTTAAGTTTAATTATTATTGTTGTTGTTATTGTTATTAGTTTTTATTATTATTTTTATTATTAATTATAAGACATCATAGTTATTATTATTATTATTATTATTATTATTATTATTATTATTATTATTATTATTATGTCAACTTTATACCAATAAATTGTTATTTGAATACAAAGTATGTACAACCAACAATGATAATAGAAAATATTAATATTATTCTAATACTATTATTCTTGATATTAGATTTTATTAAAATTGATTATTATTATTATATATTAAATTATATTAATATTTATTATTATTATTATTATCATCATTATTATTGTTAATCTTAATTATTGTTGTTATTGTTATTGGTTTTTATTATTGTTATTATTATTATTATTGTTACTATTATATTATTATTATTATTGTATACACGTTGTACCAACACATTGTATATGTTTGAGTACAATGTGTGTATACCCAACAATAATAAGGAAAAACAGCCTATTACCCCCTTGATTTTCATGCTTTAATCCTATTTCTCCCTCGATTTTGACCCTCGTCCTATTCCTCCCTCGATTTTCAGTTTTAGCCTATTTCCCCTCGATTATCATGTTTTAGTCCTATTCCCCCCCCCCCCCCCCCCCTTCCTCGACTTATCTCTTCCCCCCCTCCTACCTCCGATTTTGACATAATTTTGACCAAATTTTGATTTCAATTTTGACCCAATTTTGACCCAAATTTGATTTTAATTTTGACCCAATTTTGATTTTGATTTTAATTTTTATTTTAATTTTTAATTTTAATTTCAATTTTGGTTTTAATTTTGATTTTAATTTTAATTTTAATAAATCAAGCAATATGCTCTTCACCACAAGCACCTTTCTGTACATATTTGAGTACAACGTGTGTACAACCAACAATAATAAAACAATAATAATAATAATAATAATAATAATAATAATAATAATAATAATAATAATAATAATAATAATAATAATAATACACACATTGTGTACAAAAGAGGAAAAAGACAAATGTGTACAACATATATCTCAAAAGTTTTCAACATTATTTTTATCTCAAAATTGGATTATTTAATTAAAATAAAATGAATATTGATAAAATCAGTTTATAGCCTAGTTGAACATCAAATTTGTATTTATCATGACTTGCTTCATCATAATACATGTTTAGTTTACTAAAAATGACACATTATAATTAATTTTAGCAACAAATCATATATTATGTGATAAAACATGTAACTTGTGCATAAACCTCATACTATGTCTTGTGTGTCTTAGCTTATGATTGATGATTAAGAATAATAACAATCGAATTATAAAATCTGATTTGATACAAATATGGAATAACACATTAGGTTAACTAATAACTAAGGTTAAAAAAAAATCAAAAGGTACAACTCGGATTGTAAAATATGATTCTATATTTTCAGATATTGAATGTTGATTGAACATCCTTATGGTCGTATTTATTGTTTTGAATGATTTACGAACATTTTTAATCCTATAAGTACGATTTATAGGGTTTTAAAAATGAGCTCAATGCACGTTGTACGCACACATTATACATGTTGTACGAACGTTGTACACAACGTGGTTGTACAATGTTCGTGCTAATTATATTAACACGAACGTTGTACATAACGTGGTTGGACAACGTTCCTGCTAGTTTATAGGATTTAGCACGAACGTTTTATACAATATGTGGATAAAACGTTCGTGGTAACATTTAGCACAAACGTTATACACAACGTGTGGGTACAACATTATTGGTATCACTTAGCACGGACATTGCACACAACGTGTGTACATAACGTTCGTGGTAGCACTTAGCACGAACATTGTACACAACGTGTTTGCACAACGTTCGTGATAACACTTAGCACAACGTTGTACACAACGTGTGGATGCAACGTTCGTGGTAATGTACAACGTTCGTGCTAGGTTCTACCACGAATGTTTTGGATTCACGTTATGTACAACATTCGTGCTAGGTGCTACCACGAATGTTGTGCACTCACGTTGTGTACAATATTCGTGCTAAGTGCTACCACGAACGTTGTGTACAACATGTGTGCAATCCAAAATAACAATGCGAGTGTATAATAAAAATAATAATAACAATAATAATAAAAATCAACAGTATTAAAAATACCTATAACAATTTAAAAAGAGTTCACCAAGTTCAAGGGTACCGAAACACATAATAAATTAATTACTTAAAATCAAATATTATTATTGTTGGTAGATATAGTTTGGGGGAGAAACTGAAGCCTAGGTATTGGTCCATTGGAGACCAATTTGAATGTGAGGGAACACCCTTCATTTTGTTCATTTTTATGACAAAAAATTCTCCAACCTCCTCTTATGCAAACAGAAACACGACTCAAAGGCCTCAAATCTAACATTCACGCCCATCCTTGGTCATTAGCATTATCTTACATCTTTTACGGAATTGTTCAACCTCACAAATCCTATCAAAAGGTTCTACACCATCATCCAAGTTACATCCGTGATTAAAAATCGAACAAAGAACCAAAATGATATATATGATGAATCGGTTTTGTAGTCACTTACCACTACATCTACGACCATATTAGAGTGTATGGTGGTTGTCATAAAATAGGTATGACCAGAAGAAGATGATCTTGCTTATACGTTTGATGATGATGATGAATATTTAAAATTACACAAATCGTCTCCGAAACCAATGACGTGAAAAACCATATCACCTTCATGATGAAAAACTACAAACCAATTCAAAAATCATGGTCCTTCGAGAAATCTTTCCATCCATCCGTGAATCTAGGATCGTCCAACTTGACTTCCCACGTTCGGTTAAAAACATCTGATATAAGAGTTGTCGTGTTGTTGTTCCTCGTTTTCCCTTCGATATGCTCATCGAAGAACTTACTCGGAATGTCCTGCAACAAAAAGCCTAAGAAAAAAAAACAGTCATAGTACATTCTCTATACGAGTAACAAACATAGATAGAGACAGATGGAGGAAGGAGATTACAATGTAATGGTGTTCGAGAGAGACAGAAAGAATCAATTGGACGAAATGTGGAAAATGTGGGGTTTGAGACATTTTCGATAAAAAAATTCAAATATCTAGAGAGGAGACAGAGACAAAGTGACGAAGATCAGAGACGAGAGAGATGGGATCCAATCTCAAATGTGAGAGATTATGAGAGTTAGAGAGGGATGGATGGGAGATGAGTGCGTCGTATTAAAAAAAGGCAAAGACTGGAATTCGAAAAGACATGAGTTTGACATCGAAACGATCGAACAGTAAAATGTGTTGTAAAACCTGACCAACGTTGAACACACTTTGTACACAACGTGTGTACAAATTTGGGCAAATGTTGTACATAATGTGTGGTACATTGTACTTAGTTCAACATGTGTGGTTCCATTAACGTTGTACAATGTGTGTGGTTCCATGAACGTTGGACAATGTGTGTGGTTCTATAAATGTTGTACAACGTGTGTAGTTCAATGTGTATGGTTCAATGAACGTTGTACAACGTGTGTGGTTCAACTTGTTTGGTTCAACGAATGTTGTACAACGTGTGTGGTTCTACGAACATTGTACAACGTGTGTGGTTCTACGAACGTTGTACAACGTGTGTGGTACAATGTTCATGCTAAGTTCTATCACAAAAGTAGTACATGTGTGTGGTACAACGTGTGTGGTTCAATATATCGTTTGTACGTTAGAGATTTTAAGAAAATTTCGCCATGACATCAGAGAGATATGGGAGATAGAGCTTTTTTTTTTTAATTCTGGAGATAGTAAGCATATCCCCCACGCTTCTCATATAAGATAAAATTTTTTCTTGTAATATTTGTGTACATTTAGGGTCTAGAATTAATATTCTATTTTCATTCCAAAAAACATAAATTTATTAAATTAATTATTAAAAAACAAGGTTATTGTAGCAAATTAACATTTGATCGAGGTCATTCCAGATTGAATGTCATTCCTCTTCAATTCTTCTTCTTCTTATCACTCCTTACCGCCTAGCCTCTGTCGCCTCCATTCTCTCCTCTTCTCTTTGTCTTTTTTCTTCTTTCTCCTCGGCCCGAGCCTCGCGTTAAAGATTATTCACATTGCGCTCATGGTCAGCTTAATGTAGCTCAACCTCGAAAGGGGTACCATATTGCGGGCGGTGATGAATGGCTATAATTTCACCACAACAAAACTCTATCCAACGGTTGACTTGTAACGGGCGGTGTTGATGAGGAGATCCGACCATTCAATATCAAGGGAAGGAAAAAAACAAACCATAAGATGCTAACATGTCACCAAAAAAGAATAGAAAGATGCAATTGAATGGCATGGATGTCAGGTCGGTTTAGCCGCACCGAACGCAACCTATTAAGAGTGGGTCGCACATGTAACAGATCCAACAATCAAATTGTATTAAATCTGACACGCCACCGAATAAACACTATTCACACCCGCAAAACTTTTAGTATATAGTATGATATAATAATAATATTAGGTTTTATTAAAAGATATGTTTTTTCTCTCTTCTCCTTCCATCACCTCATCAACAACCTAATTAATTCATCAATTAATAATTTTTATAAGATTTACAAAGTTTCATGATAAATATTTTGTATATTTGATTTTTTTTGTTTATTGGTTTACTCAATTAGATGTATATGAACCATAATTATGTCAATATATTCCTAAAAAATGACTCCAAAATAGCTAAATAATAAATTATGTATAAAACAATTAAAAAACGATGTAATTTGGTGAAGATATCTATCATTCACCTTAATTTTAAATTTAAAATTAAAAGAGTTTTATTTTTTTAAAGAAAGATTGTTCTTCTACTATGTTATGCCAATGGTTTTCACCACGACTCTCTCCATTAAATAATACATAAGTAACCTTCATAAAATATTTTTTAAAGCATAAGAAAATCAATGCCACGATCATCCAACTGAATACCAACGGTCCAGTTCGTGTAAACTTTATCAGTTATTATGTTTAAAAGGAACGAGCAACTTCATCTTCTTCATGGTCATTGATGTTCTTGGCGATGACAACACCTGATTCTCCTCCTCATGTAGTTCAGTTGAGTGAGTTATCACGGCGAGGATGATTTAGAGGTTGGATAAATTCTAGATGAAAAAGGCCTTGAGGGTATTTCGAGGAACATGCACATTCCGACGAAGATTTTAGAAAAAAATAAAATATGGTTGATTTAGGGACGATATTATCCAATGATGTTGAAAACTGTAACATATTTATCAGGATGAGGTTTTGGTAGAGCAGAAAGTGTAGAGGGTTTCAACTTAGGAAGATGATGATGGATTTTTGGTTGATTTTGTTGGATATTAAAAGAAATGAGCGACAAACAGAAAAAGAGGAAGAAGATGAGTTGAACAATTCACATGTTTTTATTGATTTTGAATTTATAATTATTATAATTATTTTTTTATAAAGTGTCAAAATATTGAATTGATACAAATTGTTTATTATTTATATATATATTCAATGTTATGATAAAATTAAGGGTTAAACTCCCATTCCCACCCAAAGTTTAGCTACTTTGTCTATTCCCCTTCATGTATCAAACTCATCCTATTCCCCCCTCATGTATGACCCCTAATCCTATTCTCCCTTCAAGTTTTGTAATTCAGCCTATTTCTCCACATTCTTTAAATTTCTATTATATAACCAAAATTTTGACCCAAACCCTAAAAAACCATCAAATTTGACCCGATTTCATACCCAATTTTGACCCGACCCGACCCGACTCAAATTAAAATTCAATTTAATCTAGTTTACCCAATTATTAACCCGGTCCGGTTTAATAAAATTTTGACCGATTTACTAAATTTTTACCCAACCCAATTTATTATAATTTTGATCCGGTTTACTGAAATTGTGACTCGGTTTTGTTGAAATTGACCCAGTTTTGTCCCACTTTTGCTGGAATTTTTATCCGGTTTGCTGAAATTGATTCGATTTTGACCCGGTTTTGTTGAAATTGACCCGATTTTGTCCCAGTTTTGCTGAAAATTTTGAACTTATCCGATTTTAATGTTAAGCTTTATTAACAAAAAAAAGAGTTAGAACCTTAAAAACGTATAATTTTTTTATTAGCCAAAAATTTTAAATTCATTTAATTATTACGACATTGTTTCTTTTAAAATTTTAGAGTTGTTTTATATGAAATTTAAATTTAGATTCGTTTTATTATGTATTTTTTCACTTGTATAATTACTATTGATTAGAAGTTATCTAAAAAATTCCAACCGAAAATATATGTAAAAAAATCCCATCAAATATATCTATTTCTTGATTTATTCAACCAATATAAGGAAATATCCAAGATCCAATGATTGAAATATTTCATACAAATATATATATATATATACATAAAATTAAAATCGAATATTCTATGAATATTATATTATATTAGTAATTTTCAAGGTAATATTAAAAAATACGAAATAATTTAGAAATATCGCAAAAAATAACATTAAAATCGGATAAGTTAAAAAATCAGATAAGTTAAAAAGTTTCAGCAAAATCGGGTCAATTTCAACAAAACCGGGTCAAAACAAAATCAATTTCAACAAACCGGATAAAAATTCCAGTAAAATCAGGACAAAACCGGGTCAATTTCAACAAAACCGGGTCAAAACCGAATCAATTTCAGCAAGCCGGATAAAAATTCCAGCAAAACCGGAAAAAACCGGGTCAATTTCAACAAAACTGGGTCAATTTCAACAACACCGGGTCAATTTCAACAAAACCAGGTCAAAACCGAATCAATTTCAGCAAACTAGATAAAAATTCCAGCAAAAACGGGACAAAACCAGGTCAATTCAACAAAATCGGGTCAAAATTTCAGTAAACCGGGTCAAAATTATAATAAATTGGATTGGGTCAAAATTTAGTAAATCGGTCAAAATTTTATTAAACAGACCGGGTTAATAATTGGGTAAACCGAATTAAATTGAATTTTAATTTGAGTCGGGTCAGGTCGGGTCAAAATTGGGTATGAAATCGGGTCAAAATTTTGGTTATGTAACAGAAATTTAAAATAGTGTGGGAAAATAGGCTGAATTACAAAACTTGAGGGGGAATAAGATTAACGGTGATACATGAGGAAGAAAATGGATGAGTTTGATACATGAGGGAATATGCAAAGTAATTAAACTTTGAATGGGAATAGGAGTTTAACCCTAAAATTAATTAATTAATTATATGAATTTTTATATAAAAATAAAAACTTATTCGAAAAAATGAAACCAATTTACCAACACAAAAGAAAGTTCATTTTTGTTAGTATATATAAAATAAAATCATCTCATGACACCTTTTATAATTTTTGGCCAAATTAAAATGGATTATAATCATATTTACAAATTTTGAATTTTTTAAAACAATTTATTTTAGTTGTATCATTATCTCTCTATAAATATTGTAATGAATAAATTAAAAAAATATTTCTTAATTAAAAATAATAAGTGTATTAACTAAATTAAAATTTGATCGAAATTATAAATTATAACAATAATAAATTCATCTTTATTTTTGGGTTATTAGATATTATAACCTTATTAATGATAACTTTCTACACTACAATGCAAATGTTCCATAATTAGAACTAGAAATTATAAACCTTGTATAATTATAGATGAAATCTTATTAAAATGTAACATTTATTTTTAATTTCATTTAAAAATTTTAAATTTTATTTTGAAATATTTTAAAATTTAATATTATTTTATGAATTTTTATTTTAATACAAATATATAATATATATATTTATTTAAAATTATTTTAATACAAATATTTATATTTTACGAAGATTTACAAAGATATGCATTAATGTGATATTTATATTTTGGGGCAATTTTAAAAATGTCTTTGGAGATGCTACTAGGGTTTCAATTCTATCATTCATTAAAAAAAAGTCAACTTTAAAAATAATTTTATAATATTGATATTCTCAAATTATCATATAATTCGTATGATCCAAAAGACTCATGAAACTCAAGCAATCTATATGACCCATATTAACCAATCAAACGATCTATATGACTCATATGACAGTGAGGTCCAAACGATCCATATGAGCCATATAACCATATGACCCATGCCATTTATATGAACTATTAGATCCAAACGATCCATATGATCCAACCGACCCATATGATCTATGAGACCATAACGAACCAAACCATCCATATGATCCATACGATCCATGCGATCCAAATATCTTTACGATCTATACGACCCAAATGACCCATATGATCCATTGAAACCTCGAAAATCGCTCAAATATCCTAGAAATTACTGAAAATTGATCGAGAATAACTGAAAATCATTTAAAAATCACCGGAAATTAGTGTTAACTTTGAAATCGCCCCTCACTTTTTCGTTGTAAGAGATATAATTGATATTCTCCCATTTAGTCCGATTTCATTTTAAGAAAATATTTATATAAAATAAATATTTTCTTAAGCCTTTTCTCGGTGCTGTTATACATTTGTATTCTTCCTGAGTGGGAGATCTCTTCACATTCTGCTCTCTCTCCCTCCTCTTCAGGTTGGTTTACGCTTTTATCTGATCATTATTTCAAATTGTATATTGTATGTTTCGTGCTTCGATCGTTGATTTTATGGTTGATTTTGTGACCTTGATAGCGTTTTTTTGGTCGTCCTGTTGGTCTTGTGTTGTGTTCTTCTCATCTTGTGAATTTTGGTGTTTGCCTTTTTCCAGTTTTTCGGTATTTATGTTCCGCTGAGATCTAGTGAGTTCCGTAGTGTTTTTTTCATAATGAATTGCTTTGTGAGTTCGATTTGGTTCTGAGTCTATTCTTGTAAGATCGATTCTCCAGAATCGTGGATTTCTGTCAAGGATTTCTTCCCCATTAGATTTTTGTTTTTGGTTTGGAACGCTCTGATTGTTGATTTTTCTCATTGATTTTGTGATATTGTTTGCATGTTCTCGTTTCTGCTTTCCCCCTCAATTAGCTAGTGAATTCTCATAATCTGATTGTAGTTTTTCTTCGATCTCTTAGGTTATTGGTTCCCTCGTTTTGTTCCATTTTCAGCATAAATTGATACCTCGTTTGATTTCAATTTCAAGTTCTTCGATCTGAAAGGTTACAGCCTTAGGTATTGTTGAGTTATATCATAGCACCTAACTTGGAATTTTCTATCGTTATTATGGTCAGATGGCATTTCACTACTGGATAGCTTTATGTTTAGTGCTGTCATGTCTTTTCAGTACTTCAGAAGGTAGTGTTGGTGTTTTCAGCACTTCAGAAGCTAGTGTTGGTGATATAACCCTAATATATAAATTAATTGACCCTGTCACGGAGAAGAGGGAAGACACCGGCGACGAGCAGGATTGACAACAGCTACGGGCAACGGCTATCACCGCGACGGTCAGTAGGCGGAAGCGGCTAAAAACAAAAACGGCGGCGGCGAACGAAGACGACAGAAGTATAACGGCGATGCACAATTACGGCATTGGCAGGATCTGAAATCCGCACAGTCGAAGAAGAGCAGAACAACAGAAACCGGGTAGCTGGCTTTGGTCGCTGGAAAGAGAAGCAGAAGCCGGCGGTGAACAATATTTACGGGTACATCCTAAAAATATTTTAGATGTTTTTCTCTGATATCATGATAGGTCATAGATATTGAAAGAATTTGTGTGTTGTGTTTCCATTGATTTGTAGAAGTATTGATACAAGATTTACAAGACACATAAATCACAAATTGAGGATATCATTCTAACTTTTCTATTATTTATGATTGTTTAGCCCAGAATTGCTGGCAGAATATCTTCCACTAGTAGTTTGTTTATGTTCTGTTCTGTTTCGGGTTTTTGTACCTTGATTCGTGTCTATGGTTTCTATTTGTCTTTTTTGGATCAATTGAGATTGAGATAATCTGAGATCTGAGAAAATTCTCGAAAGTTTGGAACTTTGTTGTTGGGTTCCCGGAGAAGATAACATGTATTGAAGGAGGTGTAAAGGTCATGTTCGTTTGGTGCTTATTTGTTATTAAAAGAAATTTCATTCCTGGGATTTTGGATTTTGTAGCAGAATCTGAAGTAGTTTTCCGGAGCTACATTCTCCTATCCTCAGTGATTTGATTGCAAGGAAAACGACACTATGGTGAGGAGGGGGAGAGCCTGTGTGGTAGTTCTTGGAGATCTGGGTCGGAGCCCTCGGATGCAATATCATGCTCTTTCACTGGCACGCCAGGTTCGCTTTCTAGCTTTCTACGTGAATGTCCCTATACAAGTCGGAAGCATTAGTGGTTGTGGCTTTGCTTGGATTTCATCTGTGAAAATCCAGCTATTCTTGTGATTTGATTGCTTTGTATGGATTCTGTGTTCTTTTGAGGCATATCAGCGAAGAACAACTCATCAAAAGTTTGGTATTGATGTATCATTTTTAATAGTCCTCTATAGAGCTTCTTCCATGTGATTGTAAGTTATCTTTATGGAGAACGAACTATGGGCTGCTCAACAGTTTAGCATAGTGGTTATCTTATGGACCTGAATTTGGCTATAATATAAATAGTTTATTGGAATCATCAAAATTTCTTAACATAATCAACAAGCTGTTTGTCATTTGGAAGTGCAGATGATGCTTCAGGTGGATATTGTTGCATATGGAGGTAAGGATCCTGATAGTATTTTATCGTTCTTTTGGATCCTCCTTTTTCTGGTTGTTTTAATGAGTCTTAATGCGTGAATAGGTTCTGTACCACATGAAGCTGTTCTAAAGCATCCATCCATTAATATCCACACCATGGTATTTCCCTAATCGAATTTTTCATCAAGGATTAGGAATTCAGTCTTTCTTCAATTTGTTTTTTCATATAGTAAATGCTTTCTGTCCGGATAAATAGGTGCAGCCTAAATTCCTCCAATTCTTGCCAAGAATTTTTTATCCTGTATCACTCTTTCTCAAGGCAATCATTCAGTTCACCATGCTTCTCTGGTATATTTGTGTAAAAATACCAGCCCCTGATGTCTTCTTGGTCCAGGTAAATATTTCTGTTTAATTTAGATCCATTTCGTTTTGTTCTACTTGTAAAGATACCATCAAGTATGATTGTTATCTTTCATTAGCATATTGGGTGTGCAGAATCCCCCTTCTGTTCCAACCTTGATGGCAGTAAAGTGGGCGAGCTCTTTGAGGCGCTCTGCATTTGTTGTAGATTGGCATAATTTTGGATATACGTTGCTCGCGTTGTCTCTAGGAAGAAATAATTTATTGGTATCCTTATATCGCTGGTATGTATCTGACCCGCCTTGTAAATTTGCATCTGATTCTTCTGTGGAACGAACTCCTTTGTTGTTAAGAGAGATGTGAATCCTTCATGTGCATTAGGTTCGAAAATCGTTATGGAAAGATGGCAACTGGTTCACTATGTGTGACCAAGGCGATGCAACATGAACTGGATCAAAATTGGGGAGTGAGGTGAATAACTTATCTACACTTACAGATGTTAGGTTTGTTCAGACATGGTGCATGAGATTTGAAATGTTTCTTCTTTGGCCAAAGACTCATTTCTTTTTATATTTATGAAATCCGCATCCATATTGGATGAACTTTTTGAATTTGTACAATAATTTACAAATGCTATAAATCAGATAAAAAATCTGCTTAACTAAGTAGGAAGCTCCTTATTTATTTCATCCCATAAAATCTTTTTTACTTAAAAGGACTCACGAATTATATAACGTATTTCAACTCTTTGTGTGTTTGTTCCTTGAGTTAAACTCATATTTCTATTTATATTGAACGAATTTATCATTTTTATCATCTATGCTAAATACAAAAGATTTTGAGATAACAAAAAAGTCAGGGGGGTTATGGAGCATCATGGGATAAAAATACAAATCCACGCTGGATATTCCCTAATCTATGTGACATTATGATATGAAGGAGGTTTTTCATTATCATAATCTTGTGTGCCTATTTTCTAAAACAGAGCAAGAGTTTTGTACGACCAACCTCCTGAATTTTTCCGCGCTGCTTCTCTTGAAGAAAAGCATGAGGTTAGCTAATCTTTTCTTTGTCTCTCCGTAATAATTTTTTTCCGAACACTCTTCAATTGTTGATAAGCAGTATTGAGGGTAAATGAAATTTGGTTGTAGTTATTTTGCAGATTGAAGAAAGATCTATGTCACATTGTTGGTGTTCATGATACCATCAGTGAAGGTGATTTTTTTATTAAAAAAGTTTTGTTGTTTCGTATCATTTTGAAGTTTTCCATTTATCCTGAGAACAAATCTCATACTGAAATGTAGAGTTTGAGAAGCAAGATCATTACGAAACACTTTTTACGACCAAAATTGATGCCAATATTTTCCTGAAGCCAAATCGGCCAGCGCTTGTTGTAAGCAGTACAAGCTGGTAAGATGCATCATCCTTTTACACGCTTCACTAGTGTGTTAACCTTGCCTTTGGCGCCTGCTTTTGTGTTTTTCATGACGTTGAATATTAGAACAATCCCTTTCAGGACCCCTGATGAAAATTTCGGTGTTCTATTGGAAGCTGCGGTAATGTATGATCGACGAGTTGCTGCAAGGTCGAAAGGAAATGATTCAGTGGAAATTTCTGAGCAGCAGCACCTTTACCCAACGTTGATGTTCATTATTACCGGTAAATGGTCTTTCTTGTTAAGTAGTTGATGAGATTCATACTTTTGTTTCCTTTCTAATTCGGGATCATCCAATATCCGTGAAGGTAAAGGGCCTGAAAAGGAGAAGTACGAAGAGAAAATGAGACGGTTGAATCTCAAGCATGTCGCCTTTCGAACCATATGGCTTACTGCTGAGGATTACCCATTGCTTTTAGGTTTTTCTCTTCTGAGAAACAGCTGTGGCTCTTATGTTTCTTATACACGTCTCTTTCGACTTAATTCTTCCGACTCTCCATATATGTATGTACAGGTTCTGCAGATCTAGGTGTTTGCTTACACACATCGTCCTCAGGTTTAGACCTTCCCATGAAGGTATGTTAATTTTGATTAACATTCCTACATGTTTAAAGCCCGTGGCTTGATGCGCCTTTAATTTTCAGGTCGTTGACATGTTTGGTTGTGGATTGCCAGTATGCTCGGTGTCCTACTCATGGTAAATGCTTTGCTGTAGATTCGTTTTACTTCTTACGGTAAAACAAAAACGCTTGCTGTAGATTCTTAGATGGTTTTTACTTGTTTGAACTAACATTACCCAACCAAACCGTGCTTTTCATGAAGCATTAATGAACTTGTTAAAGATGGAAAGAACGGTCTCCTCTTTTCATCTTCCTCAGAGTTAGCAGATCAACTAATGGTGAGTTGTTTCTTTGTTATCCTTCAATATGATTGCCTATTCATATCATATTCAGCTGAAAGGGAAGCGTTTTCGCAGTTTCTAGGCACCCTTTGGTATAAATTAAATGATGGGTCATGCGTTTTTTTTGTCGCTGAACAGATGCTCTTCAACGGATTTCCAGAGAAATGCGATGCCCTAATGTCACTAAAAGAGGGTGCAATGGAGACTGGATCTTCGGGAAGATGGGCTACCGAGTGGGAAGACAATGCAAAACCTCTGATCACAGAGGTAATTTCCGTGCTCTTTACGCGTCGTTCTTACATACGAACTGACGAATGTCGTATACAATGGTGGGTTTGCAGGTTGTTTCACAAATCATGGACTGATTTCGTTAATCCATGAATGAGATCTATATAGACACATATATCCTGAGTGCTTCGTGTTGGTGTTGGACCTCTTTCATGTTAAAACCAAGATTTTGATCACAAGACAGTTTTGTTACACTTACAGATGTTAGGTTTGTTCAGACATGGTGCATGAGATTTGAAATGTTTCTTCTTTGG
This sequence comes from Gynandropsis gynandra, assembly GCA_036759665.1. Lineage (NCBI taxonomy): Eukaryota > Viridiplantae > Streptophyta > Magnoliopsida > Brassicales > Cleomaceae > Gynandropsis > Gynandropsis gynandra. The sequence goes on from CM071869.1 coordinate 39,026,732, forward strand.
CCAAAGACTCATTTCTTTTTATATTTATGAAATCCGCATCCATATTGGATGAACTTTTTGAATTTGTACAATAATTTACAAATGCTATAAATCAGATAAAAAATCTGCTTAACTAAGTAGGAAGCTCCTTATTTATTTCATCCCATAAAATCTTTTTTACTTAAAAGGACTCACGAATTATATAACGTATTTCAACTCTTTGTGTGTTTGTTCCTTGAGTTAAACTCATATTTCTATTTATATTGAACGAATTTATCATTTTTATCATCTATGCTAAATACAAAAGATTTTGAGATAACAAAAAAGTCAGGGGGGTTATGGAGCATCATGGGATAAAAATACAAATCCACGCTGGATAATGTTTAAAATCTCCGCAAAATGGTCAAATTGACATAGTCTAATACTCAAACAAATAATAAAAAAGTAGAAAAACACAAGCAAAGTACTTTCGAAGCTAAATAAGCGTAACAGCGCAGATGAAACGACAAGGAAGATGGGTCGTTTTTGTGACTTAAAGCTTGTCCTCGAAATCAGAGAGAGGAGTCATCTGTTCCTTCAAGCCCTTCCTCTTCCTAATCTCTGACACGATGGTCGCAGCCTGAGTCCCGGCCTCCAGAGGATCCGATGAAAGCATGTCCCAATGATCAAACACTGCCTGTGGGAAAGCCTGTCCTGACGTAGCCGCCCTCAGTTGTCCCGAGAACCCGAATGACTCTATGACAGGGAGATAGGCTTTGATGTTGTAAAGCGGCGTGCCTGGCCTCTGCATCTCCTCGAACACGTGCCCACGCTTCTGGTTCAGGACACTGTAGATTCCTCCAAGAGCTTGTTCAGGTGCTTGGATCTCCACCAAGTAGACTGGCTCCAAGAGTCTCGGTTTGGCTGTCAAGTGAGAAGCATAGATAACTCTTCTTGCGGTTGGGATGACCTGACCACCGCCTCTGTGGATTGCATCGGCATGGAGGACAACATCACAGACCTCAAAGCAGATGCCTCGCATGTTTTCCTCGCAGAGCGGACCTTCCTTTGAGGCCCATTGGAAACCAGCGACAACGGAGTCCTTAATCTCGTTCAAGTACTGAACTCCCTTACACATGTCGACCACCATGTTGGGTCCAGTGGTTTCGGGACCAAATGCCCATATTTTCTTGGCGAGGTCCTTGTCCCAACCAAACTCCTCGGCCAAGATCTTGGAACGGATCTTCGGGTCGTCTCTTGGTCCGATGCGACCCTCGTCAATGGCTTCAGCGAGACCTTCCTCTAAGGGGCGTGCTTCCATGTAGAGACGGTTGTGCTTGTTGGGGGACTTGCTCATCACTGTCCTGCAGGATCTCTCGAGGACAGTCTCACGGAAGGAGACAACAGGGTCTGATTTAATGATCTCTGCACCTCCCATGAAATCATCTTGCAAGTCCTTCAGACAGATTTCCAAGTGGAGTTCTCCTGCTCCAGCAATGATATGCTCGCCAGATTCTTCGATTGAGCAAACAACCATAGGGTCTGACTTAGCTAAACGTTTCAGACCTTCCACAAGCTTCGGCAGGTCAGAGGCAACCTTACACTGAACAGCAACACGCACCACAGGAGACACCGAGAATTTCATGGCGCGAATAGGGTGGGCATCGACTTCTTTCTCGTTTGTGAGAGTTGCATTCTTCGTGATGAACTGATCCAGTCCAACCATTGCCACGGTGTTACCACAAGGAACATCTTCCACAGTTTCTTGCTTCTTTCCCATCCAGATGACGGTTCGTTGCACACTCTTCACATACAAGTCCTTCTTCTCACCTGGAACGTAGTTAGGACCCATAATCCTCACCTTCATACCTGTTGCCACTTTCCCGGAAAAGACACGCCCAAAAGCAAAGAATCTTCCTTTGTCAGAAGCTGGAATCATCTTTGACACATAAAGCATGAGAGGGCCCTCGGGATCGCAGTTCCTGATTGCATTAGCATACTTGTCATCCAGAGGACCTTCATACAAGTTCTCAACACGGTACTTCTGAGCCTTGGAAGGTGAGGGAAGATGAAAGATCATCATTTCCAGGAGAGCGTCACTGGCTGGAAGCCAATTCTGCATGACACGCTTCATGAGGTGCTTCCCCATCAGTTCCTTCTCATCAGACTTCATGGAAACACCGAGCTTTTGCAACATGGGCCATAGCTTATCCTTCTGATCGTTCATGCAGGTGTTAATGATCTGCTTGATGGGTTCGTAACAGAACTGGACAAAACCACGTTTGCAGGTCGCGGCTCCAGTGTTCTTGGTTGTCCACTTCCTTGTGGCGGGATCAAAGAAATTCTCACCCCAAAGTCTTTCCATCATCTTGGCCTCATCAACTCCAAACTTTGAGGCATACATCTTGGCAAAGTTGGTGAGCGTGAACGCCCAACCATGCAATCCAGCAGAGAAAGCAACAGTTCCTTTCTCAGGATAAACTTGAACATCCCCGAGGAGGGGGTCTTCATAAGTAGCCATGATAACATTGGCATTCTCAATCACCCTCTGGAAGGTCTGGTAAGCCTCTTCACCATCAACCTGAAGCTCAAGGAAACAACGATCCATCTTGTTAACAGTCAAAACAGGTCTGATCCTCTCACCAAGGGCTTGACGGAGCACAGTCTCCGTCTGCACACAAACACCCTCGATACAGTCAACCACCACAAGGGCACCATCAGTAATACGCAAGGCAGCTGTGACTTCAGATGAGAAGTCAACGTGTCCAGGAGAATCGATGAGATTGATCAGGTACTCATTCCCATCTCTCTCACCCTTGTAGCTCTTCAGAGATGCATCGCTCATTTGATAGTAAAGAGAAATACCAGTGGACTTGATCGTAATACCACGCTCTGCTTCATCCGCACGTGTATCAGTCATACGAACATCTCCAGCAACTTCTTGGGCAATGATACCCGCAGCAGCCACAAGAGAATCGGTAAGAGTTGATTTCCCTGAAACACAAATCAATCACCCGTCAACATTGGTCGTGATATGTCACATAAGAACCATTAAATCACATAGGTGTTATCCCAATGAAAGTAGAAATTATTACCGTGATCAACATGGGCAATGACAGACATATTACGGATGTTGTTTTTCTTGTCCATAATTGCCCGGAGCTCATCAGCTGTGAACTTCACCTGTAAGAATTAAGACAGCAAAACAATTAATATCCGCTGCTTCAGAGCTGCCAAGAAGCTGAAATATACAGCATAAGTAAGATCGAAATTCTTACCATCTTGATTGGTCTTTAAGGATCACCAACAACAGCTGATTCCAACAATTACACAAACAAAATAGGTTAGAGATAATAGGGGAATGCATCAAATCTAAGGAGGCTACACTTCGTTCATGATAATACAAAATAACTGATACAAAAAAAGACTCCTTAAATCGACAAAAATATCACAGAATCAAATCAGACGAAGAATATAAATTATCTGAACAGTTTAAACAGAACCAGAGAGCATATAGAATCCCATAAGAGAACAAGACAGCCTTAACAATACCTAAGGCTGTAACCTTTCAGATCGAAGAACTTGAAATAGAAAATCAAACGAGGTATCAATTTATGCTGAAAATGGAACAAAACGAGGGAATCAATAACCTAAGGGATCGAAGAAAAACTACAATCAGATTATGAGAACATGCTAACAATATCACAAAATCAATGAGAAAAATCAACAATCAGAGCGTTCCAAACCAAAAACAAAACAAAATCTAAGATTGGGAAGAATAAACTCAGAACCAAATCGAACTCACGAAGCAATTCATTATGAAAAAAACACTACGGAAATCACTAGATCTCAGCGAAACATAAACACCCAAAAGCTGGAAAAAAGCAAACACCAAAATTCACAAGATGAGAAGAACACGACTAAAGACCAACAGGAAGACCAAAAAAACACGCTATCAAGGTCACAAAATCAACGCTCGAAGCGAGAAATATACAATATAGAATCTGAAATCATGCTAAGATAGAAGCGTAAACCAACCTGAAGAGGATGGAGAGAGAGCACAAGGTGAAGAGAGTTCCCCCAATCAGGAAGAATGCAGATATATAACAGCACCGAGAAAAGGCTTAGCCAAACGAGTGAACTAGGGTTTTCTTTTATATATATGTTTTCTCAAAATGGCGCTGGGCCCTTTGGGCTTTGTTTAATAAAAGCCCAAAATATCACGTGATCTCTTCCTTCACTCCGAATTTTGGTTTGGAACCCGATGGGAAATATATACGTTTAATAAAAGCCCAAAATATCACGTGATCTCTTCCTTTTAATAACAAGAAGGAGCAACTTTTTTATTTTTATCATCTCATCATTATTTTGTTATTTTATTTTATTTTTTTATAAAAATTAATAATATTGATTCATTATATTGATTTATTTTATATATTTAATGATATTTTAAAACCTCTTTCTTAAATTAATATTCAGTATTATAAAATTTTAAAAGATTTTAATATATTTCAATAAATTAATTATAAATTCGATTTTAAATATAAATAAAATTAAATGGTTTAATGTTTACAAAAGTTTGAATACAAATTAAAATAAAAATTAAATTACAATTAAATAAAACATTTACATATTTATATGAATAAAAATATATAGTATATTTACATGAATGTTTATAAAAATATTGAAAACATTTTAGAAACTAATGAAAATAGAAATAAATATAATATAAACAAATAATCATATAAATTTTTCATATAAGTTTATATAAATTTTTTTATTCATGAACTCTAAAAAATATTTCAAAATTTAAATTTCATGCATAATTATGTAACAAATTTATGTATTTAATATGAATAAATTAATAAATATAGCATATTTACATGAAAATTTGTTATAATAAATAAAAAATATTAGAAACTAATGAAATGAGAAAAATAAATAAAATTATAGACAAATAATCATAATTTTTTTAATATAAATCCATATAAAGTTTTTTATTTATGAACTAAACAAAATATTTTAATATTGCAAAATTTGAATTTAATGTAATTACATAAGAAATTTACTTATTTATATGAAAGTTTGGTTAGAACAATATTAGAAAGTAATGAAATAAATAAAATATAGACATAATCATATAAATTTGTTATGTAAACTCGTATAAGGTTTTTATTCTTGAAATTTATGAAATATTTTAATATTTCAAAATTTGAATTTTATATGTAATTATATTAAAAAAATTACATATTTATATGAATAAAAGTATATATTATATTTAGATGAAATTTGAGTTATAAAATAATTGAAAACTATTAGAAACTAATGACATGAGATAAATAAATAAAATATTGATAAATAATCATATAAATATGTTATATAAAACTATATAGACTATAAAATATTGTAGTATTTCAAAATAAAATTTTATATGTAAAATATAAAAAATTTGTTTTAAAGGTGTTTGTTTGGCTCTTTGAAGAAGTAAAGACAAAAGTTTGATTGAACATAGAATCACAATGCTTTAAAATAGAATAATGAAGGTTACTCGGTATAAAATTCTTCTTGATTCAAGATTTTTGTATGTGATACTAAGAATTATGGTTTATATGGTAAATAATTTGTGTTTTCAAGTTGTTAAGAAGATATTGGAGTGGAAAGAAATGAACAACATCAAGTCTATGGCATCTCATAGGATTTTAGAAGCTGTGAACATAAAGAATAGTGAAAGACGAGTGAATTATAAATTTGAACTAATTAACTACACTAATGAGGTATGCTTTCGGTGAAATGATAATAAGGATGGAAGAGGAAGATGAAGATAGAAGAGGAAATGATTCATTTGTTCATGTGGATGATACGATAAATCTCTTGAAATTTCTTTGTCAATACTCATACAAAAAACATGATGGAGTTTTGATTTCATTTTATATATAGATTTTATATTGTTAAATTAACATGAATAATAAAAGAAAATGCAGAGAAATTTTGAAAAAAAACTGGAAGAAAAAAATAAAGATTGCAAAAGTTAATTAATATTCAAACCAATAAACACCAAATACTATGTATCACCATATAATAATATATTATATATGTTACATGTTTTTAATTGTTTTTACTCTAACTATGAGTCAGTTATTTTGTTTTTTCATATGATTTTAAGATATCGAAAAATATTGTAACAATCATTTATATTTTAGACAAAAACATTCACATTCATAGTTCAATGCAATATATTTTTACCCCATTGATATTCTATTAGCTTCATATTTTTTAAACTATCATGTGTTATTAAAAGATTATTTAAAAATGCATTTTTTCACTTAATTTTATTATTAAAATTGATCAATTTTATGTTATAACATTCTGATATTATTTATTAGCATTTATTACCTATTATTCGATAAAATAATATATATGTAATGCCATGAGCCAAAATTTTTAATATTTCTAAAAATATCGATTTATTTTTAATAGATTAATTTTTATTATATATTTGCAAATTTTAACATCCCGCGTATTATGCGGGTTCTTTTTCTAGTCTATATAAAAAAAAAGAGCAAAATCTTTGGTTTCTCATACTGTCATCTCAGCATTGTTTTGTTATTTTATTTTATTTTTCTACAAAAATAAATAATTTTTATTTTATATATTTAATGATATTTTTAAAACCTCTTTCTTCAATTAATGTGCAATATTCTAAAAATTACAAAGACGTTAATATATTTCAATAAATTAATTTATAAATTCGATTTAAATATAAATAAAATTAAATGGTTCGATGTTTACAAAAGTTTGAATACAAATTAAATTACAATTAAATATTTAAAAATTTAAACTACAGTTAAATAAAATATTTACGTATCTATATGAATAAAAATATATAGTATATTTACATTAATGTTTATTTATAAAAATATTAAATATATGTTAGAAACTAATAAAAAGAGACATAAATATAATATAAACAAATAATCATATAAATTTGTTATATAAATTTATATAAGTTTTTTATTCACGAACTCTATAAAATATTTCAAAATTTTTAATTTCATGCATAATTATATAACATATGTATGGATTTATATGAATAAATCTATAAAAAAAAGTAGGATAAAAATCAGCAGTAACTTTTTTTATTATTTATTTTTTATACATAATTAAATCAATAATAAAATTTATTAAATATAACTAAATCAATAAATTCAAATTTAATATTATAATAATAGAAATCAATAAATTCAAATTTAATATTGTAATAATGGAAAGATAAGAAGATGAAAAGATGAAATCTTTTATACAAATATTATATTTAAATTATAATAATTTTACACTTGTAATACAATATATAAAAATACAAAACGAAATTTATAATAAAATATTTTTTTTAAATTTATTACAAATATAAATTTAAAATATAATAATTTTATATTTGTAATACAATACATTACAAAAATTGAAATCTTTTGAATATAAAAGAAAGATGTTGAGATGATTTTTAGAGAATAAAAATAAAAATAATTAATATAATGGTATTTATTATATTAATATTTCAATTACCACTATATATTAAAAATTAATTTTGGAGTATTCTTTCTTATATATTAAAACTCAAGCAACATGTTGTAGCCAACTCAACAATTATTTTTCTAAAAAATAAACGTACAAAAGAATAATTTAATGACATTAAACTCATCAATCTCCACTACGCTATCTTTTATTTGTAATTATTGCCTTCATGCCAAATTAGAATGAATACCGTGTGTATTATTAGGTCGAAGCCCGGTTTAAATAGAAATTACAGAACGTGACTAACCTAATACGACTAAGCATAATTACAAATAAACCCTTATATACATAATCAACCCTAATACGCCCCCTCAAGTTGGAGCATGAAGATCTCGAATGCCCAACTTGGAACGCAAATAAAGAAAGGAATTCTGACCCAACGCCTTGGTGAAGATATCGGCAACCTGTTCTGATGAACGAACATGAGATGTCTGAATGGTGCCGTCCTGAACTGCGTCGCGAATGAAATGACAATCGATCTCAATGTGTTTCGTACGCTCATGAAACACAGAATTTGCAGCAATATGCAG
>CM071869.1:39039331-39051365 GCA_036759665.1 Gynandropsis gynandra
CAAGGTAGACCACTGCTCGTCATTGAAACCTGGCATAGCACCGCGATATCAAGTTCGATTAGACTTCGAATCTGAGGTTGCCTCCACAACACGAGCTGCATTCGCACGGACAGGAGGAGGACGTCCACCACGGTGAGTACGCTCGGGCTGTCGGGACCGAGCATTCCTCCTAGAGCGATCTGGAAATCCGATGATGAGATAGCAAGTGGAGACATCATGACCAGATTTACGACAATGAGAGCAAACCAAGGTCTTATCACGCACTGCAGCCAAAGGAGCAGGAGAGGAAACTGGCAGAGAAGACATTGCAGAGAACCCTACAACCGATCCACGATCATCTCGACCACGGGCAATCAAACGATGACGTTCTTCATGCACAACCTTGTAATGAACTTGATTGAGGCTCGAAAGCGGGTCAGATCCAATAACTTGAGACCTAACGGTTCCAAAGACACCATCATCAAGTCCCATGAGAAATTGATGAATCTTCTCCTCTTCACGATCACGCGTGAGCTCAGCATTGAGAACAGCAGCATGTGTCGTACCACATCCACAAGTACGAATAGGCTGATAAGTATCCAACTCCTCCCACAGTTTCTTCAACTTACCAAAGAAGACTTGAACACTCTGATTCTGCTGCGAACAACGAGCAAGCTCCGCACGAATCTGATGTACCCGTGCGGCATTCCCTGCGGAGAATTGTTGTCGAAGATCTTCCCACAGCGTCCGGACATCATCAACAATGGAAATATTGGTCCTCAATTGCGGATCAATAGTATTGAACAACCACTCGATCAACATCGAGTTGACAAGATCCCATTCTTCACGATCAAGAGAATCGGGCAAGGGCGCAACAATCGTACCATCAAGAAACCCTAGTTTCCTTTTCGTGCGAAGGGCATGTCTGATGTGTTTGGCCCATTCCTCGTAGTTAGAATCACCACGAAGTTGAACCGACGTGATCACAGTTCCCGGTCCTTCCGACGGATGCAGATAATATGGAGATCCAAAAGTGCTAGTCGCACGAACGATTGGAGCGACGGGCGGCGGATGTGCGACCACCGGCTGGACAGCGGCAGCACCTGACGACTGAGTGTCAGCTGCACCTGGCTGGAAAGCCATTTGACCGGCGATAAATTACAGAACGCGCGCGGTTGCTAATGACTATACGCGTGACTATGCGCGTGACTAAGTGACTAAGCGTGTTGACCCTGTTTTGACCAAGTGGACCCTAGCTGAAAACAAAAGCAGCAGAAATCACAAAAGGAGCGGATCAACAACAGCTGAAAACAAAATCGGCGATAATTGCGGACAATTAGCGGAATTCAACAGAATCAGCAGCAGAAACCAGCGGGCAATCAGCGGCAATCAGCGGACACCAGCGGCCACCGGAGCAACCGGAGCGATGCGACAATCCGGCAAACGATGAGCAGCAGCGCGATGACGCCGATGGAGAAAGAACGCACGAAAGGCAGCAAGCGGAGATCGACGGCGCTGCGAGGAGAGCGACGTCAGCAGACGCGAGGAGAGTCCGGCGCGAGGAAAGTCTGGCGCGAGGAGAGTCCGGCGCAAGGAGAGAGAGAGAGGAGCCCGGCGCAAAGAGAGAGAGAGGAGCCCGACGCCTACAGAGAAAGCCCGACTATAGAGCAGCTCGGCGGCACGTCGGAACACAAGACGCGCTGCTGTATTGGCGCGCGTATTGACAGAGAAACGCGGCGGTGCTGTATTGGCGGCGGAAACACGGCGGTGTTGTATTGGAACAGCTGCGGCGGCGGCAAGAAAATAGGATGACGACGGCGGCGATAAAACGCGGCGGCGGTCGGAAAAATAAACGGATAGACGGGTCACGGCTCTGATACCATGCCAAATTAGAATGAATACCGTGTGTATTATTAGGTCGAAGCCCGATTTAAATAGAAATTACAGAACGTGACTAACCTAATACAACTAAGCATAATTACAAATAAACCCTTATATACATAATCAACCCTAATACTTCATCTATCTCCTCATCTCCTTGTAACGCAAAATCCTCACAAATTAATTTTAAAGTGTCGTTGTCACGATTTTAGTGAAGACAAACTCATTTTTTTCAAATCTATCTGTTGCTACGATTTTGATGAAGAACTTCTCTAATGAAGATACGGAGTTGGTGCCACTGTGACGAGGACCGCAATCAATGACAAAGTCCATGTAGAACGTTTATCTCCACCGTGAAGTCTCCACTGAGACGAGGACCACAATCAACCACAATAAGAGATAAACATTATATCCACCGCGAAGTCTCCATCGCATCGTCGAAAGTCTCCAGAGCTGCTTGCGACGACATATAGATGTCTTTTCACTGGATCAATCACGTCGTGCGTCCTTGAAAACTTTTACTTCGAGAACGATGGCTCAAGTCGGTGAGTATCCACGTGGGTACAATCCGTCGGATTCCATATCCATTTCCTCCCAATCTACCTCCCTCGCCTTCTCCTTCCCACGTTATTCACTCGCCGACCAATCACGCGCTTCACGTATTGTCACTTTGTCATCTTTGTTTTCATCGATGTCATGCTCGGATACGAGACGCAACACATATGCATATTCCTGAATTTGATGACTTGACATCTCACGGGAATCTGGAAGAGAAATCCCAATGACAAGAGCACAAACAAAACCATCGTGATCACCAACGAACTCAATCCACTATTATACCAGTGAGAGAGAATATCAGAGAGATTCACATAATGTTATAGAGAGAAGGAGAGAGTGAAAGGTTTGTTGTGTATTTGTGAAGTCCAAACTTCTAACGACAAAGGCAATGGAATTGTCACGTAAACTACATTTTCCATCAATTTTTTATTTTTATTTTTATGTTTACTTTAAAATGGGATGAAATGGCCTAATAGCATTCACATCATTATGTATTTCTTTTACTATGGGTTGTTAACCTTGATTTTTTTTGTTATTTCTCTGACATGACACAAAGAAATGTTGTACATATATTTTCTTCTGTTTTGTATTTTTTTTATGAAAATTTATTAATTTAATCTCTAATTTACATCTTTGTTTATTATAATTTTTTATTGTAATCGATACATAACAATGGTGTGCAATGGATTTTCTAGATTGATAATTCGTTTATGCAGTATTTAGATGTAAATTCACCAAATTATTCATATAAGTTAATTATTATTTATAAAACATAGAATTAAGGGTTTGCAGGCGGTGTCCGTGGAGAAAGATGTGGAAGATGCGGTGTTGGGGGAATGTATTCTTTAAAAACCAAAACCGATATAGAAAAACGGTATGAGTGACATTTAAGGAGAAATTAAATGATACCAAGGCTAATAAAACCTTTTTGTTTTTTTTGTTTCAAGGGAAAAACAAGAGAAATAGGTGTGATCATTGGTATTGTGAATTATTACCGACCTTCATCCATTATTCATGAGCCTACAATATCCATTGTTATGCCATTTTGGCCAAAATGGATTTCATGAGGAGATATCGTACAAAGATTCACATAAAAGGATTAAAAGGATGTTTGTTACAATGAGAGAGTTATACGCTTATTAAATACAAACAAGACTCTCAGAGGGAAAAACCATTATTAGAGGAGGTTATCTATTTCAACATTGTAGTGCTGATGCATATAATGCAACAAGAACGAATACGTTGGTCTAAAAACAACCAGAAGAGACTTCGATCAGATCTTTACAATATAGGGAAAGGTGATCGAAACACTAAAGTTTTTGGCAAAAGAATTATAGTGTCGCCTTCATTTACTGGTGCACCAAGATATATGGTTGAGAATTACTACGAGGCAATGACTATATGTAGATGATATGAAAACTCTGATCTATTTATAACAATACATTAAATCTTAAATGGAAAGAAATCTCTTCTCATCTAGAAACATATGGTGGGTTAGCGCAAATGACAGACCAAATATTGAATGTCGCGTCTTCAAGATGAAATTGGATGAATTTGTAACAGACTTAAATGATGTCGTATTTTTCCCCAAACCCATTGCACGTAAAACCAAAATGCATTATTGCATTTGGATAATTTTTCATATCTTTTTCATCATTAGGTTATTATGATTCTAAAAATTTTTAAATGTGAAAAATGAAGTGATATATACAATCGAATTCCAGCAGAGAGGATGACCACATGCACATATCCTAATATGGTTGCAACCCATTCACAAAAATCCTTCACCACAAGTTATTGACACTTTCATCCAAGCAGAATTACCTGATAAAGAAACTGATTTGGTAGGAGTTCGATTGGTTGAACAACACATGATGCATGGTTCATGTGGAACTGATGGACCAAGATCACCCTGTATTTTATTAATTAAGTCGAAGATTGTGATCAAGTAAAATATATATATATATATATATATAAGTTATCCCATTAAATTGTTACCTAAATGTATTAATTAATTTTTCTCTCTTACATTATAAATTGAAAACATGAACGATATCGTCAAGCTTTCATTGTGGGATGAAGTAGCAGCTAATATTCGATCTCATATGGAAGATATGATACTTAGAAAACTGTTATGGTGGTCACATCTGTACTTCCTAAATTGGTTAGCGGTAAGTATTATAACATTTCAAGTGTTATAAATAAATTATATCATGGATAATAATATTACATGTAAATTTAGTAATATTACTAACTAACATGTTTTTTGTTTGATATACAGGTGCTTTGATACTTTATACCTCATTGGCTACAAAGATCTACATTAATGAAAAAACTTTCAAAACAAGTAAGTTTATAGAGTTTATCAACTCAATTTTTATCTCCTTTTAATCATTTGTTTTTTTTTCAAAATACAGATATGGACGAAAGACGTTATCACTATTAAATTCAATAAACCAACAGAACTTAATTATCAGATTTTTATTTGTTTATCTTTAAATTTTTTTGGAATTCAAAATATTTAAATCCAATTGTTTTAATAAGTATACTATGTTTTTTAGGTTTTTATTGAAACACATTATAATAATGTACTATAAAATGTTGTAGACTATACAAAACATTATTGTGATATTGATAATCGATTGTTTTAAATGAATCAGACTAAAAAAATAATTATATAAATAAATGTGTTGATTGTCTAAAAGAAACCGCGCATCGCGCGGGGTTCACTCCTAGTCTATATATAAAAAGTAGGAAAAATGGAGCTTCCTCCTTGCGCCACCTCATCAACACATTTTTTATTATAATTCATAATTAAATTTTACTCTCTATTAAAAATTATTTATAACCACTAACCTAAATTTAATATTCATTGTAATTATTCCTAAATTTAATATATTGTATATATTAATTTTTTTTTCTCTTTTAACAAAGAGTTTTTTTATATATATATCTTTAATTATTCAAATAATATAATGAAAACGTGGATATAAAAAGAAATATATTCAATATATATATAATTATATATAAAAAAGAAAATGTTTTGGTAGTTTTTCATGAAGCCACCTAAGCAAAAAACAATTTATCCCAAATTAAAAAAACATTATAAATATATCATTAATTACAATAATTTATAACAATCCAACAAAATAAAAAAATTATAAATATATTCTTTATAATAACTAGAATTTTTAATAATTAAAAAGTTTTCACCTCCCAATTAAATTTTTTTATATATATCTATACATGATCTTAAAAATTTTATATTTATTTCAAAGTTTTATAATTTAATTTTAAATAATCAATACATTATTGACACATTTTATATACATTTATTTCAAAAAAAATTAGAAAAAAATTATATTAATATACATCTATCATTGATTACAATAATTTATAACCTATCAACCCAATAAAAATAATAAATACATTTCTTACAATAAATACACTTTTTAATAATTAGAAACCTTTCACGTTCTAATTAAAAAAAATAATATACACATAAACACTAAATAACTTTTATTTAATTTAAAGGTTTCGAATTTAATTTTAAATAATCAATACTTATTTTATATAAATTTGAAATATATTAGTTTCAAAAAAATTATTTGGAAGAACATTAGATTAATAATACCAACAACCTATTATTAGGTATTAAAAATACACAATTAAGGACTCATATTAGAAATTCTAGAATTAACGTACACATTTATATATATATATATATGTATTGAAAAATAAAAAATCATAAATATATTTTTACAATAAATACAAACTTTTCACCTCCAAATTAAAAAACAATATACATCTATCATTGGTTACAATAATTTATAACAATCCAACAAATTAAAAAATAATAAATATATTTCTTATAATAACTATAATTTTAATAATTAAAATTTTCACTTCCCAATTACAAAAATAATAATATATGTTTATACATGATCTTATGAATTTGTATTTAGTTTAAAGTTTTAGAAGTTAATTTTAATTAATAAATATATTATTGACACATTTTATATTAATTTTAAATATATTTATCTCAAAATACAATTTAAGAATTTTTACTTATTTTATATTAGTTTTATTTGTACATTATCTTAATAAATTTTATTTAATTTAAAGGTTTCGAATTTAATTATAAATAATCAACACTTATTTTATATAAATTTTAAATATATTATACAAATTTTTCACCTCCAAATTAAAAAAAAAAACAATATACATCTATCATTACTTACAATAATTTATAACAATCCAACAAAATAAAAAAATAATAAATATATTTTTTATAATAACTATAATTTTGATAATTAAAAATTTTCACCTCCCAATTAAAAATAATAATATATATTTATATATGATCTTATGAATTTGTATTTAGTTTAAAGTTTTAGAAGTTAATTTAAATAATAAATACATTATTGACATATTTTATATAAATTTTAAATATATTTATCTCAAAAAATCATATTTGGAAAAATATTAGATTAATATACTATAATTGGTAACATTAATTTCCAACATCTCAATCCAATAAAAAAAATAATAAAGAAGTTTCTTACAATAAATACATTCCTTAATAAAAATATATTTGGAAAACACTATATTAATATACATCTATCATTGATTATAATAATTTATAACGTGCAAACACAATAAAAATAATAATAAATGCATTTCTAACAATAAATACAATCTTTAATGATTAAAAACTTTTCATATTCCAATTAAAAAATAATATACATATATACATTGAGTTATAATAGTTAGATCATACCAATTTTTTGATGATTTTAAACAAAAATTAAATATATTATTTATTTATTCGTAAAATGATATAGTAAATATATCATCACATTTAATTTTTTTTTCTTTCTATATAATGATGCATTTGTGATATATAAATTCCAATTGTATAACTAAAATTGATAAAACTCAGCGCATCGCGTGAGTTCTATTACTATATAGATATCATCTAAATAGATGGTGTGTGTTCACTGAAAACGGATCAAGACCGCACTACAACTATTTTCATATGTTACTTGGTTGATATTGTGATTCCTCCATGGTAAATCAACAACTATTATCATGTGTATCACATCAAAGGACGTTTTATCATGGAACAACATCATCATATCTTATGCAGATCATGGTTTGGAGAAATTCTCATTCCTTTATTATCTAAAATGATTGGATGTGCCATAAATCCGGAAAAAATGAGTATAAGGGTGTTTGTTTGGCTATTTGAAGAAATAGAGACAAAAGTTCGATTGAACATAGAATCACCATGCTTGAAAGTAGAATAATGAAGGTTACTCGGTATAAAATTCTTCTTGATTCAAGCTTTTTGTATGTTATAGTAAGAATTATGGTTTTATGTGGTAAATAATTTGTTTTTCAAGTTGTTAAGAAGATATTGGAGTGGAAAGAAATGAACAACATCGAGTCTATAACATCTCATAGGAGTTTAGAAGCTGTGAACATAAAGAATAATAGAAGACAAGTGAATTATAAATTTGAACTAATTAACTATGCTAATGAGGTATGGAAGAGAAAGATGAAGATATAAGAGAAAACGATTCATTTGATCATGTGGATGATACGATAAATCCCTTAAAATTTCTTTGTCATTACTCGTACAAAAAACATGATGGGATTTTGATTTCATTTTTTGTTATATTTTATATTGTTAAATAAACATGAATAATAAAAGAAAATGTAGAGAAAATTTGAAAAAACAATTGGAAAAAAAGTAAAGATTGCAAAGTTAATTAAAATTATAACCAATAAACACCAAATACTATGTATCATCATATAATAATATATTATATATGTTACATGTTTTTATTTTTTTTCACTCTAACTATGAATTAGTTGATTCAATTATTTTGTTTTTCATATGATTTTAAGATATAGGAAAACTCTTATAACAATTAATTATATTTTAGACAAAAATATTCACATTCATAGTTCAATGCAATATATTTTCACCACATTTATATTCTATTAGCTTCATATTTTTAAACTATCATGTGTTATTAAAAGATTATTTAAAAATGTGTTTTTCCATTTAATTTTATTATTAAACTAGATCAATTTTATGTTATAACATTATGATATTTTTTATTAGCATTTATTATCTATTATTCGATAAAATAATATATACGCAATGCCATGAACCAAAATTTTTAATATTTCTAATATATCGATTTATTTTTAATAGATTAACTTTTATTATATATTTGCAAATTTTTAACATCTCGCGCATTGGATGCAATTGACAAAACATGAAGCTACATCTTGAAATAGTAGGAGACTGAATGAATTTTGGATATTTTGATTTATGAGACTATATATATAAAAGTTCTTGCAAAAGGAGGCTTGTGGTGAAGCCACCTAAACAAGTCTTTTTTTAAACTATTTTTTTATTAAATATAATTATATTGTCATTAATGTAATTAAATGATTTAAAATTTTTAAATATCTCTTTTAATATCTTATTATTGTAATATATATATATATATTATACAAATATAAATATAAATATTTAAAATGGTTTTTAATTTATTATACTTAATCAAATATTAATATATTATTTATAACTATATATTTATATAAAAATTATATAAATATATATCATTTATTTTAATTTTATTTTTTATTTTATTTTGGAATACAAAAAGTCACCTCATTCATCACCTTAAATCTTCATCCAAACATTCTTTACTAAATTTTTTATTATTTAAAATATCAAATTTAAATGTTTTTTATGTATGATAAGTTCAACATATAAAAAATTAAACAATATAACGAGTAAAAATAAAAATTTCAATTTAAACATTTTTATCTCTAAAAATTTCAACAAGCAAAAAATTAAACAATTAGACGAGTAAAAATAAAACATGTTTCTTCCCTTAGAAGTTCAACCGACTTTTCCTCATGTTCTCTTCATCTCTACAAGATGGAGCTCTCGCCGTTGTCGAATCGAACCTAATCCAAGATCAATCATAACAAATAAATTCCACTACTCTTCAAATCGAATCCTCACACTCATCAAAGGAGATGATGGATTCGTTTCTCCTTATGTCGGAGCTTCAAATGAAAGTCGGATTCCAACCGATCAAGTTGTCCCTTTTACATATGAGAAGGTATAGATTTGTTTCTCCTCATACCGCCTTTCTGAATGCTTTGTATCACTACACGAATGATACAATTCGTGTTCTATCTTATCGTTGGCAGACGAACTCTTGAAGCTTGGCAGGCGAATCTCGAAGCTCCTCATCCACCTCCACTTCTTCGTTTGGTCCTTAAGGTAAGGAACTTTATATCTCGACGAAGACGAAGAGGGCGACACGGATGATAACGTGGATGATCATCTCGACACCATCGTTGTTGGCTTGAATCCCAAAACCATCGTTTTCGGCTTGAATCCAGGCATTTTCGGTGAACCCATGTAAGTTTAAAATGCTTGACCATCAATTGTATGAAAAAAAATGCTCCAATAAACCAATATGGGTATTTTTTTAGTCCTTAAGGATGAAAATAATGTGTTACTTTTCTTCACATGATCTTTAAGATCTGAGGCGAGGACTGTTTCATCCTAAAGTTGGAAACGAGCCTGATAGTGAAAGGTTACTGCATCCAAAAATCAGTTCGTTCGATAGATAACCTCATTGGGCCTTTTTGTTGTGCAACCTTACTGTAAAAGGTAAATTATTATGTATATATTTACAAGCTTAAAGAGATGGAAAAAAAGGCTTCGCCTTTGTTTCCATCCATTGAATCTTGCCGCTATTATGGTTTCTATGAAAATAAATGCATATAGACATTTTCTTTGTTGGAGACAATTAAGTTCATGGAGAAGAAACAATTAAACATTGCAATAATATATGTCTTCATTTACTACTTCGATATAATTTTCCTAAACTCAGAATCCTAAACAATTTCAACAATATATTTGTTATTTTAATATAACTAGGAAAAACACCCGCGCGATGCGCGGGATGATAATAACATCAACAAATCGAAGTCTACAGTTGCACCTCAATATTGAAAAAATATATCAAAATATATATATCTAGAAAACCGATGTTATTGCAACATAATAGGTTTTTAGTCTTATATATTAGATAATGGCTCTGGCTATGTTCATGACCGATCCAATGTCTTTCAAGATATCGATGAATACTGCGATGAAGGCATTAGATCATATGCATACACGTGTGTTAGTTGCTTTGCATATAAAGTAAGAAATTAACAAGTATGCCTTAGTGTATCTGCAATAAAAAATGTCACGAACACAAATTAAATATTACTTTTTGACATATACGCTTTAGGATCTTGACGCAAATTGAATTTTACCTTAATATGAACATTCAAATAAATTTAGATACGCACACTAATTTCAAAATTACACTTAAAACTATTTTGATAGACAACAAAATATGCCTTTCAAGTTGTTACTTTTACAAACTCTGTATATGTTGCCTAATTTCCTAAACAATGCTAGCCGTGAATTTACAATGAAGAATTGGATGTCGTATTAATATGCTCCAATAAATGTTATATTCCTCTAAGCACATAAGTCACATAGTAATATGTTTATTGATTAATAGGTCAAAACTCGATGTTATAAGGACAAAATGTGGTTATGTTTCTTGATGTGATGCATGTTGATATCCCAATTTACATGGAAACAAATATATTTGTATTGTTTAGTTGCAAATGTGTTAAAATGAAAGCACAATAACCAAGTTTAATACATGTATGTATGTTGTCGCATATCATAATAGTATAAAATTAAAGATTATACATCACCAAAACTTTATTAAAAAATGATTAATTTAAAAATATAAATTAGTTGGGAAAACATTGCAACAAAGAAGATTGAATATAATACATTAATATGGATATTTGAATATAAATGTGAACATCATAAAAAAGAGTATACTTAAAATGATGATTAACAATATAACACACAACGAAATATACGTGAAAAGTGTTTACTTTTACAGACACTTTATCTACATCTTAAGATCCTAAACATTGTTAGGCTTACAAAGGCAAATTGGATCCCGTGATCAGCCATTCCCATAATAGCGCGAATAAACTGCCCTGCAAATATTAAATCACCATGTCAGTTTAATGCTCCATAAACTGTTACATTCTATGCAATCTCCAGTATGAATTTCATGTATATGCTTGCTAACAAACTGAATATCAAAATGGATCAAATTGATATTGCAAGGAATGTAAGAAGACGAAATTGTGAAAAAAATGAAAAAGATGATTAAAGATTCCAATAGTAATATACCATAGCTAGCACAAGAAATTTAATCCATGAAATTTTTGTTACTGCAACTTATCTTCACTCCAATCAACCTAACTACAACTTAACTTCACTCCAATGAATCTAACTACATGATTGAGAATGATCATGAAAACCATAATCTAGAGGTTGTTTTGCTACATCATGCAACTAATGGAACACCTAAACATAAAGAGACAAATAAAAGAAACCCCAAAGAATCTCCCATAGTAATATTCAACGTATTCTTTCCCTCGGATTCCAACCGATCAAGTTGTCCCTTTTACATATGAGAAGGTATAGATT
>CM071869.1:39051407-39070751 GCA_036759665.1 Gynandropsis gynandra
TTTCCCTATCCTTCCAACAATTCTCTAGTCAAGTTTTTCAGTTTATGGAACTGAAACTGATACTCTCGCTATAGAATAAACCCACTGTTAAAATACAGTCCAATAAACCTTGTCTTCTAACATTTCACTCATTTAAGTACAATCACATTCCTCACTTCCTTGACCCTTATAGATACCACTTGTAGTCGTGTTTTAATGGTCAGAAAATGAGCCTTAGAGCACTATCTCAGCATAAACTATACCGTAAAACAAATCCCAATCCTGAGTCTAGCTCTATTGTGAAACACGAAGGATGTAATCAAGCATTTTGGAACAGAGCTGCAGACTACTTTATAGAGAGACTGAGATATCCCAATTATCTGAACATTCATATTGTAGGAAAAACCATAACTTTGATAGGTTTGTGAAGTCCATGGAAGAAACTAAGCCATATGCTAAAGCCATGGCCATATGAACTTTCAAAGAAAAGATTTAATTACCATAGAATGCATAAGCATAAGCTCTAGGTTTTCAATTACCATAGAATGCAAAGCAACAATTTAGTCTTGTACAACAAATGCAATAGAGGTACTGTGGAACTAATGATAAGAGACCTGTTCGGAAGCTGTTGGGAGACAGCTTATTTGTCTTCCTGCGTCCTCTTGCTTACGAACATCACCTTCGATCCAACCACCTTCACACCATGAACAAATCGAGAATTAAGAAAACTACAGAAAAAGCAGAATATTCAAGGATCGATGCGAAGATGAGACCAGAATACGAAGGGATCGAAGAGAAGAGACAGCGGCGTCGAGGACTTGCTTGCGGCGACCCATGGTGGCGATGGAAGCTCCATGTTTGTCGAACTGAGAAGCGATCTCGAATCTGATGCCGGAGACTCCTCCTGTGATTAAAGCCATTAAGAAAACTATAGAAAAAGCAGAATATTCAAGGATTGAAGCGAAGATGAGACCAGAATACGAAGAGAAGAAACAGCGGCGTCGAGGACTTGCTTGCAGCGACCCATGGTGGCGATGGAAGCTCCATGTTTGCCGAACTGAGAAGTGATCTCGAATCCGATGCCGGACCTCCTCCTGTGATCAAAGCCATATAGCTTTCTTGTTCCTCCGGTTCCCCGCAATTATCAGCTTTTGGCTTTGTTTCTAGAAGAATCGAGGACCTCCTTATCTAAGATGATTTAGCAAGATTCAATAGAGAAGACAAAGAATCAAAGATGATTTAAAAATAAGGGTGGGAGAGGAAAAGTCAATAGATTGAATATGAGGAGGAGATAGGAGTCACGGGTGATTTTAATTTGAACTTTTAAAAATAAATAAATGTAGCTGATGAGGTAGATGCACAAGAAGTGAGAATGCTTCAGAAAACAGAGAATTTTTGCACTTTTAATATATAGATTTATTAAAATAAGTTAAAATTAATTTTTTTCAAGATAACTAATTTTAAACAATATATATAACTAAAACCAATATTTTTCAATAATTATTTTGTTAAAGTTTATGAATTTAATGAATTTTATTCAAATAACTGTATAAGCATTTTTTGTTTTTTAATTATTTATTAATTTACTAATTTTTTATTTATTTAAATGTATAATAACTAAAATATCTTCTAAATTTAATATAAATATTTTGTGTTTCTTTAAAATATTAATATTACTAATATATAAGTCATTTAAAATAATTTATAAATGGTAATTAATATAGAATAAAAAAAATTATTTTGATGTGTAAGCTTGAGAAAAGAGAATGCATAAAAAACAATATATATTAATAATTATTTTGTTCAAGCTTAATGATTTACTAAATTTTATTTCAAATAAATATATAACTTTTTTTGTTTTTTATTATTTATTAATTTACTAATTTTTTATTATTTACATGTATAATAACTAAAATATCCTCTAAATTAATATAAATATTTTGTGTTTCTTTAAAATATTAAAATTACTAATATATAAATCATTTAAAATAATTTATGAATGATAATTAATGTAGAATAAAAACAAAAAAATGGCTTTGATGATGTGGAAGCATGAGAGAAGAGAATGCATGAGAGACCTCCAAATTTTTAAAATTTTTATATATTAATTTATTAAACAAGTTAAAATTAATTTTTTTCAGGATAACTAATTTTAAACAATATATATAACTAAAATCAATATTTTTCAATAATTATTTTGTTAAAGTTTATGAATTTAATGAATTTTATTTAAATAAATGTATAAGCATTTTTTATTTATTTATTAATTTACTAATGTTTTATTTATTTAAATGTATCATAACTAAAATATCTTCTAAATTTAATATAAATATTTTGTGTTTCTTTAAAATATTAATATTACTAATATATAATTCATTTAAAGTAATTTATAAATAGTAATTAATATAGAATAAAAAACAAACAATTTACTTTGATATGTAAGCTTGAGAAAAGAGAATGCATAAAAAAATATTTATTAATAATTATTTTGTTCAAATTTAATAATTTACTAAATTTTATTTCAAATAAATATATAAATATTTTATTATTTATTAGTTTACTAATTTTTTTATTTATTTACATATATAATACCTAAAATATCCTCTAAATTAATATAATTACTTTTTGTTTCTTTAAAATATTAAAATTACTAATATACAATTCATTTAAAGTAATTTATGAATGATAATTAATGTAGAATAAAAATAGAAAATGACTTTGATGATGTGGAAGCTTGATAGAAGAGAATGAATAGAGGCCTCCAAATTTATAAATTTTTTATATATTAATTTCAAACAAAATTATTTCACAAATGCAAATATAAATTAAAAAATTTATCAAAAATTAATTAACCAAGAATATTGGATAAAAACTTTGCTAATCATTTTTCTATCAAAAGTGAGGCCTATTGTTTTATCATTAGACCTTGCATCGCCAAACTATTCCAATATTATCAAAGATTAATTATTATGTTTATTTAGAAATTGCTTTAAACTTTAATGTTTTTTATTTTAATATATCGTTTTCTACTTATTATACATAATGTTATAAATTAATTATAAAAAATCATCATCCCGCGCATCGCGGGGCTTTAAAATAAGGGCTTTTAATCTATATAAAACCATTTTATGGTTTCTTTTATTTTTTAAATCAATTTTAAAAATTAACTTTAGTCATTATTTAAAATAATTATAACATATCTCATTGTTGATTTTTGCTGATGTTACTTTCTCAATTTTTTTTACATGTTATTTTTTAAATTGTTTAAATATTCTTTTATTTTATGTTAATAACAAAATTAAATGTTTGGGTGGTTTCTCGTGAAGCCACCTCACCAATTCTTATACACTAAAAGTTGGGTTTTTTGCTGTGAAAACACATGAACGATGATGTGGTAGCCACATAATCATTGACGTGGCTTCGTACAAATGTCGTGTTTTGAAATGGTTATTATTTTTATTTTAAAATCAAGTGAATTGTTTTAAAAATCGATTAACCTTAAACAACACATTGGTTTTTTAATGTTACGGTACATAATTTAAGATAAAAATAATTAAATATTCTTAAAAAAATATAATTAGTTTAATAATTATTATATAAATACATAATATATATATATGACAATAATTGATACTCTCTTTTAGATATCATAAATAGATAAAAAATTTCTAAAACAATATATTAAGATAAAATTAATTAAATATTCTAAAAAATACAAATAGTTTCATGATGAGTATACAACTACAGCATATATATATAGATAAAAATAACTCGTATATAATTAATAATAAATATTTAAAAATTTAAAAATATTTAATTTTATAATAATATATTTTACTTTACAAAAATCTCATATAAATTAATTTTTAATATTTT
This sequence comes from Gynandropsis gynandra, assembly GCA_036759665.1. NCBI lineage: Eukaryota > Viridiplantae > Streptophyta > Magnoliopsida > Brassicales > Cleomaceae > Gynandropsis > Gynandropsis gynandra. Next base: position 39,055,263 of record CM071869.1, read on the forward strand.
ATTGATTAATCTATATAAAATCATTTTATGATTTCTTTTATTTTTTAATCAATTTTAAAAATTAATTTGTTGTTATTTAAAATAATTGTAACACATATATATATATACAAATTACTGTAAATGGTGATTTTTGGTAATGTCACTTTATCATTTTGTTTACGCTTTATTTTTTAAATGTTTTAAAAAATTAAGTATTATTTTGTTTATATTAAAAACAAAATTAAATGTTGGGATTGTTTCTAGTGAAGTCAACTCAACAAATGAAAAAATCAAATTAATTATTTATATTTATAAAAGAAAGATGTTCACGGGTGAAACCACCTCAATACAAACAAAAAAACAATAAAATACAATGGTAACAAATGTTTATTTTATTTTAATTTTAGTTAATATATTAACTGAAATTTTTTAAAATATTTTTATTTTTCTTTAAAAGTGACTACTACTACTCTACAAATCAATTAAAAAAATATGTATTTAATTTATTTTCAACATATTTATCACCTAAATATTTTTATTTCTCTTCTAAAGTCTCCACTACTCTACAAACTAATTAAAAATAAATGTATTCAATTTAATTTAATATTTTAGTTATAAACGTATTATACATTCAATATAATTAAAAATAAGTAAATACAAATTGTAATAAATTTTTATTTTTAATTTTCTTTTTTTAGTTATATATTAATTGACATTTTTTAAGAATGTTTTTATTTTTCTTTAAAAATAAATGTATTTAATTTATTTCCAACGTGTTCATCATGTAAACGTTTTTATTTCTCTTCTAAAGTCTCCACCCCTCTACAAATTAATGAAAAAATAATATATTTAATTTAATTTAAAATTTCAATTGTAAACGTATTAGAGTAAATACAATTGTAATAAATGTTTATTTTTAATTTTTGTTTTTAATTATATATTAGTCGAAATTTTTTTAAAAATGTTTTTATTTTTCTTTAAAAGTGTCCACTACTCTACAAATTAATTAAAAGTAAACGTATTTAATTTATTTCAACATATTCATTGATTTTTCTTCTAAAGTCTCCACTACTCTATAAATTGATTAAAAATAATTGTATCTAATTTAATATTATATTTCAATTACAAATGTATTACACACTCAATACAATTAAAAACAAATAAATACAATTGTAATAAATGTTTGTTTTTAACTTTGTTTTTTAATTATATATTAATTAAAAATTAAAACATTTTTTTCCTTAAAAGTGTCCACTCCTCTACAAATTAATTAAAAGTAAATGTATTTCATTTATTTCAAACATATTCCTCACCTAAACGTTTTTATTTCTCTTCTCAAGTCTCCATTACCCTACGAATAAATTAAAAATAAATGTATTTAATTTATTTCCAAACGTGGAGACCTAAACGTCAGAATTAATATTGACTTACCTCCCAATTTACCTCTTACCTCTTCTATTGTCTCTCCTTCAACTTGTCTCACCCACGGATCTCTCGGTTCAGTGTCGTCGAACTGAATCCATGGCTCATTCTCTATTGTCGATTCCATGGCTCATTCTCCACAGCCGATTCCATGGTTTACGGGGATAAGAAGATGAGAGTGAAGGAAGAGATGGGCAGGCAGAGAAGGGTGTGAGGAGAGAGCTCGAGTGGATCTTTGTATTTAGAGATAGAATGTAGTGTGATAGAAAAACTACTGATTCACTTGAACATTCCATTTGTTTCGTTTGAAAAAATGTTATTCAGAGTTCTTAACTCACAATATGCACACTAATTGTTTGTTTAAATGTGTTGGTGACAGTTCTCACGTCGAAGGAACAGAATCCTGCATCGGAGGAGATAGAGGCCGAGAATCATCTGTTGAAATTTTCGTGCTCCGGTCCCATTTGGTGACTCCACGCGATCAACCTTTTTTTAAAAATAAGAATTTAATTGTAAAAAGAGATTAAACCACAATTCATTATATCCTTTCGCCTTTTCAAAATTTCACCCGAAATCGTTTCTGACAATGCTCATTTTTTTATTTGAATGATTTTGTTTCATTATATATCATTTCATAATCATAATATGTGGTTGTATATTGCATGACCATTAAAATATCAGAATCTTTTATGCATATACTTGTTATAGATATATCACCAATATTTAAAATCTTTATTTTCTAATTTTTGGATTGTATAAATCATTATTTAAAATTACGCTTGATCAAATTGGAAAGAAAAAACTACATTTGCATGTCGCAAATTTTTTTTTTTGCTTTGAACTATATTATATATGGTTTATGTTTGTATAAATATATATATATATATATATAATTTTTTTGAATATATTTTTTATTATTCAATTTCATACAAGATATATTTAAATTATATTTTCCACACATGAACCTTTAATTTAAATATGATTATCATGTTATGAAAAAAAATATAATCGCCCGTCCATTGCGCGGAATCCCTACCTAGTGGATTACTAATAGAAGAAGAAAAAAAATAACATTATCAAACAAGTTATGCTACTAAAGAATGAATCAAAATTAAAAGTTTTATCTCAAAGACGAATCTAAAAGACCAATCAAATACGATTAAAACCACTTTGAGAATCTCAGAGAAAAATTTTTCCAGGAAAAAAATATAAAATCTCAGGAAGAACCATTTGTGAAGAAGGAAAAACCCAGTAAACTTGAAAACTAAAACCGCTTCGAGAATCTCAGAAAAAAAAATTCCACAAAAAATAAAAAAATCTTAGGAAGAACCATTTGTGAGAAAGAAAAAAACCCAGGAAACTTGATAAAATTTAAACATTGAAGAACGTTCAATCCAATCAAACACGATGATTCGATCATTCAATTTGTGAGGAAGAAAAAAAATGCAGAAAACTTGATAAAATTCAAATATTGAAGAACATTCAATCCAATCAAACACGATGATACCCATTATGAGAATTCCAGAGAAAAATATTTCACAGAAAAACGAAAAAGAAAAAGCTCAGGAAAAACGAAGAACGAGAAGATCGAGGAAGTATTTAAAACTAAAAAAAATGGATCGAAAAAGGGAAAAAAAATTTGGACCATTTCTCGATTTATGCGTGTCATCCTTGCGCAGGGGCCATGCTAATCTTCTCTGTATCGTTCCAATTTTATCGGATGTCCCCGAAGGGACAATAGCAGTTCGTAATGTTCCGTTATATATACACTGCAATACGTTACTTATTTTCCGATGTGGGATCTTTTTAATCGGTACTATTTATATGGGTTGGACAGGCTGTGTCTATTAATGAGCCCATTAGTGAGGCCCACTAAAATGGGATTGTGAGATATATACATATTATGAAACCAATCCACGGAAAGTCACAGCTGAGACAAACCGCCCACGATTATTTTTCATAAATAAAAGAAGGATCTCATTTTTCTTTATAATAAAAAGAAGAAAGAAAAAAGAAAACCCACCATAGAAGAACAGAAGAAAGAATCTTCAAAGTTTCTTCATTTTGCTTCTTCTTCAGGCGATCGAGACTTTGATGGGATCAAGAGAAAGCTGTTTCTTGATGTTATAAAAACCAGAAAACCGGTTTTCTAACCCCACAACGTCTCAAGAACTGAAGAAGAAGATGAAGCGAACGAGACCCGACACTGTCTCTCAACCACCGCCAGTTCTTGAACACGATGCTAAGTCGAAGATGATGATGACGACTCCATGGCGGAATAAGCAGAGTGTTGCTAAAATAACAGATGGGTCACCAAAATACATGTGAAGTCCGTGTTCCCCTCCGGCGTGGCATCGACGGTCAAAACGGACGGCCGGACGGCAACATACCGGCGAGAAGGCAACATGGAGGAGTTGCGGGAGAGAAGACTTCGAACCCTAAGTGGTTAGACGAAACTGAAACACTTCAGACCCTTAGGTCAACTGAGGAGAAGACGCGGGTTGCCGGGTTGCGGGTTGAAGCAAACCGGGTTGGAGAAGCCCACACGGTTGAAGCCCAGCTCATCAGCAAGAAAGAAGGCCCAGCAACATCCAGCCCATGAAGCCCATGCACAATAAAAACAATGGAGATCAGCACAAGAAAATTAAAACAAAATCAGGAGGACAAATTGGACTTTTACTAAAGACAGAAGGAATATTTCTGTTAAGGGGCATTGTTGGCAAAATAACCTTAACGGTTTGAGCAGCCCTAATTTCCTAAAAATCAACAATCAGATATATATGTATTTTGCTTCAGTATTATCTAATAAGAGAGAGCATTATTCAGAAATCATCTTTGTTCATCTTTTCACCCAAATTTGAGAGTAAACACACTGAGGAGAGAGCTGAGCAAACACCTAATTCATCAAGCTGTTTTTTATTTCTGTTTGCACAATATTAAGGAGAAAATGATCTAAGCTCATGACTTATCAACAAATTTATTCATGAGCTAAACAAATCAGTAACAACAATTGGTATCAGAGCGAGTAAGATTCAGGAGCACAAAAGCACCATCGAGCACAAGATGCACCACAGCAACAACAAGCACAAGCAGATGCAGCATCAAGATGAAGATGCAACATAAAACCAGGTACTAAAACTAAAAACCAGAAAGAGAAGAGTAAAACCTAAAAACCAGCACAAGAGCAGCACAAGAACGGGGATAAGAATTAAAAACCAGTGAAACAGCACAAAATCAAAGCAGAAGAGTATCCTACAGCAAGCAGTATGGACAGATCGCAGATAATCACACCGATTCCGATATTCGAAGGTAAAAACTACAATCTGTGGGTTATTAAGATTAAACCTACAATAAGAGGCAAAGGACTATGGAAAGTAGTCACAGAAGGTATACCAAAGTTTCCAAATATTGCGGAACTGCCGGTTGAGGAAGGAAAGAAGGCAATAGCCGAATGGGAGGAAATGGAAGCAAAAGATCAGCGAGCGTTGGAGCTGATCTATCATTCAGTGACTGAAGAGATCTTCAGTGCACACTTAACAACCTGTGAAACATCCAAGGCAGCATGGGATCTGCTCAAGGAGAGGTTTCAAGGTGATCCAAAAGCAGCTAGAATCAAGCTACAAAGATTGAGAGCCTCATTCTATAACATGAGGCAATCTGAAAAGGAAACAATAAAAGTCTACGCAAGTAAGATTACTGAACTTGGAAATGAAATGCGAGCTTATAGGATGGAAGAGGATGAGCTAGTTTCTAAGATATTGTGTTCTTTACAAGAACGTTTTGATCCATACGTTGGAGTGTTGGAGCAGACTAAGGATCTGGAAACTCTAACGGTGGGGGAGCTTGTGATTGCACTAGAATCACAAGAATCTAGGCTGGAAGACAGAGACAGAACTGGCCTAGAGGGAGCATTTTACTCACGATACACAAATTCAAAATCTGGACAGAAAAAGGATGCACCAAAAAGAGCACAAAGCAGTGAAGATTTCAAATCAAAAACTAAAAAAGGATGCAGAATTTGTAAGAAGGACAACCATGTTGAAGCAGATTGTTATTTCAGAAAAAAGGCTAATGAATCTGAAGGTTCAGAATCAGAAGGTTCTAAGGGTTATAAAACTAAGAAGGAGTGCTTCAATTGTGGTAAACCTGGTCATTTCTTCAAAGAGTGCAGGTTTAGAAAAATTTCGAATAATCAAGCACAATTGACAATTGAGCAAGACGAGGACAATGCGCTGTTTACAGCAGCTCATATTATGACACAAAAAGTGGAGGATGATGTTTGGCAAATCGACAGCGGTGCAACAAATCACATGACGCAACATGAAGAGTTCTTTACCACTCTAGATAGGAATTTTAGAATTCCTATTAGAGTAGGTAATGGGGCTACGATAAACACTGCTGGAAAAGGCACAATAGAGGTAATGACTAAGAAAGGGAGGAGAACCATTAGAGATGTATTTTTGGTTCCAGGTGTAAGCAAGAATTTGCTTAGCGTACCACAGATGGTACGGAATGGTTACAAGGTAACCTTCACAGAAACAGTGTGCGAAATTCACAGTAAGAATGGTTGTAAGATCGTTGAAGTTCCGATGATCAACAATGCATATTCGTTGAAATGGAAACTGTTTAAGGAGGATAAAACAGATGAAAGCTGTTACTTAACAGCAGAAGTACCAGCTCCAATCAAGGAAGCTATGGCTTACAAAGAATTCAGAAAACCTACTGAAGGAGAGTTCAGTGAGGCTGAGACAGTTTTAAGGTACGTTGAAGGGGTTAATTTTTTAATTGAAAGGGTTAAGAACCCTATGTTATTGGATTATTTGGGTTCTGACTTAGTCGGCAGCAAAGCCGATATCAGAAGCACCATGGGAACACTAAGACACGACACTAAAACTCAGCCTAAGGCTGAGCACAAGACTGCCCTAACCACCACAGATGGTGTGGTGGTGCAGAATCAAATCGGAAACCTAGGGTTTCCGAACAACCACAAACAGGAAATTAAAAGCTTACCGTGTTCTGAACGGGAGAAGCTGGGTTCAGTGAGCGGCAAAGGCAGCAGCAACGGAAGTCCTGGACAGAAAGAGGAAAAGAAGTTAGGCCGTAAAATGCAAACTGAGATGAGACCTGAGGGGTTTACCGTCGAACAGCAACTGACAGTCACCGGTAAAGCTTCTGAAGAACTGCTGAAGACTACCGGCGACGTCGATGAACCTGAAGACAAATCTGGAGACAAACAGAAAGAGTCGTTAGGGTTTCGGCTACATCACGAAGAAGAAATGAAAAGGGATGAAACTTACCGTGCGTCGGAGATCCAGGAGACGAGCAAAAGGGCGAACCTGGAGAAGAAACAGAACCAAAACGAGATTAAAACCGCATACAAGAAGAAGAAAAACGCAATAACTGAAAAGATGAAGAAGACCGAGAGGGAGCTTACCAGAGGAGACAGCGAGCACCCGAGAGAGATGAGCAGAGGCGCACGTATGAGGGAAACCACCGGCGGAGACGACAAATCGTCGGTGGAGAGAGGGAGGCCGACCGAAGACACGCCGGAGAAGAACAAGAGGGAGATTGAAGTCCGTGTTCCCCTCCGGCGTGGCATCGACGGTCAAAACGGACGGCCGGACGGCAACATACCGGCGAGAAGGCGACATGGAGGAGTTGCGGGAGAGAAGACTTCGAACCCTAAGTGGTTAGACGAAACTGAAACACTTCAGACCCTTAGGTCAACTGAGGAGAAGACGCGGGTTGCCGGGTTGCGGGTTGAAGCAAACCGGGTTGGAGAAGCCCACACGGTTGAAGCCCAGCTCATCAGCAAGAAAGAAGGCCCAGCAACATCCAGCCCATGAAGCCCATGCACAATAAAAACAATGGAGATCAGCACAAGAAAATTAAAACAAAATCAGGAGGACAAATTGGACTTTTACTAAAGACAGAAGGAATATTTCTGTTAAGGGGCATTGTTGGCAAAATAACCTTAACGGTTTGAGCAGCCCTAATTTCCTAAAAATCAACAATCAGATATATATGTATTTTGCTTCAGTATTATCTAATTAGAGAGAGTATTATTCAGAAATCATCTTTGTTCATCTTTTCACCCAAATTTGAGAGTAAACACACTGAGGAGAGAGCTGAGCAAACACCTAATTCATCAAGCTGTTTTTTATTTCTGTTTGCACAATATTAACAAGGAGAAAATGATCTAAGCTCATGACTTATCAACAAATTTATTCATGAGCTAAACAAATCAGTAACAACAACATGAAGGGCACATCAAGTTCGTCCATAGAGATTCATCGCAAGGTATGGAACTCTCTGCTTCTGCTTCTGGAATTGAGGAAGTGGAGTTTGAATATGACAAATACTCCGAGGATCGGTCGTTGTTCTTGGACTTTGAAGCACTCCAAGTTTCCAGACTATCTGGTGCTTAGTCCGAGTGCGACCGAATCTGAAGGGACTTGTATTATTAAGGGTTGTCCAAAACGGAACCTTGTATTTCACGAAAGAAGAATCCTTCAAAAGAACAATCCTTCGAGATGGAAGAATCCTTCAAAAGAATCTGAGCTTCTGCAGTGGATGCGATGGTCAAATTTCGGAGAGCTTATCTGATGGAGCTCCACGTTCTGAAATTGATACTGATGAGAGTTTCAATTTCTACAACGATGTTTTCTCCACCAAGATGGGTCCAACAGACAACTCTGGGGCTGAGAGAAGCCAGGAGTATCACTCTCTTCAGCCTCAAGTTAAGGTGGCAACAACACCAAACCTATCTATATATACTTATATTTATTTATTTATTTTTTTATTTATTTTTTTGTTAAAAAAAATTCAGCAATTCTTTATATGATTTAATCTACATAAAATCATTTTATGGTTTCTTTTATTTTTTAAATCAACTTTAAAAATTAACTTTAGTCATTATTTAAAATAATTATAACATATCTCATTGCTGATTTTTGCTGATGTTACTTTCTCAATTTTTTTTACATGTTATTTTTTAAATTGTTTAAATATTCTTTTATTTTATATTAATAACAAAATTAAATGTTGGGGGCGTGAAGCCACCTCACCAATTCTTATACACTTAAATTGGGTTTTTTTGCTGTGAAAACACATGAATGATGATGTGGTAGCCACATAATCATTGACGTGGCTTCGTACAAATGTCGTGTTTTGAAATTATTATTATTTTTATTTTTAAAGTCAAGTGAATTGTTTTAAAAATCGGTTTTTTTAATGTTACGGCATATAATTTAAGATAAAAATAATTAAATCTTCTTAAAAAATATAATTAGTTTAATAATTATTATATAAATACATAATATATATACATATGATACTAATTGATACTCTCTTTATATATCATAAATAGATAAAAAATTTCTAAAACAATATATTAAGATAAAATTAATTAAATATTCTAAAAAATACAAATAATTTCATGATGAGTATACAACTACAGCATATATATATATATAGATAAAAATAACTCGTATATAATTAATAATAAATATTTAAAATTTCAAAAAATATTTAATTTTATAATAATATATTTTACTTTACAAAAATCTCATATAAATTAATTTTTAATATTTTATTGATTAATCTATATAAAATCATTTTATGATTTCTTTTATTTTTTAATCAATTTTAAAAATTAATTTGTTGTTATTTAAAATAATTGTAACACATATATATATATATACACAAATTACTGTAAATGATGATTTTTGGTAATGTCATTTTATCATTTTGTTTACGCTTTATTTTTTAAATGTTTTAAAAAATTAAGTATTATTTTGTTTATATTAAAAACAAAATTAAATGTTGGGATTGTTTCTAGTGAAATCAACTCAACAAATGAAAAAATCAAATTAATTATTTATACTTATAAAAGAAAGATGTTCAGGGGTGAAACCACCTCAATACAAAAAAAAAAAACAATAAAATACAATGATAACAAATGTTTATTTTATTTTAATTTTAGTTAATATATTAAATGAAAATTTTTAAAATATTTTTATTTTTCTTTAAAAGTGACTACTACTACTCTACAAATCAATTAAAAAAATATGTATTTAATTTATTTTCAACATATTTATCACCTAAATATTTTTATTTCTCTTCTAAAGTCTCCACTACTCTACAAACTAATTAAAAATAAATGTATTCAATTTAATTTAATATTTTAGTTATAAACGTATTATACATTCAATATAATTAAAAATAAGTAAATACAAATTGTAATAAATTTTTATTTTAAATTTTGTTTATTTTAGTTAAATATTAATTGACATTTTTAAGAATGTTTTTATTTTTCTTTAAAAATAAATGTCCCTCTTGGCCGGTCGAGGTACGACTCCGATCTTCTCTCTCAACTCACAGAACCGTCCCGTAGATAGCGGTTTTATGAGGATATCCGCCGATTGTTCATCCCCTCGGACAAACCGTAAGTCGATTCTCCCTTCTGCCTGAGCTTCTCTCACGACATGAAATCTTATTTTTATGTGCTTGGTTCGCTTGTGGGCTATTGGATTTTCCTGATAGCTATCGCAGATTGGTACCCCTGTTTGCATGCGAAACCCTAACTTTTTGAATAACCTTGATAGCCATATTGCATGGTTCGTTGCTGCGCTTAAGGCCATGTATCCGGCCTCAGCGGTCGACTGTGCCACGATTGTTTGTTTCTGTGTTTCCCCGCTTGTGCTTCTCATATCACTTAGACTTCTTGCTAAGTCCGCATCTGCATAACCCACCAACTCTGCATATTCAACTAAATTGGCTACTTCCCTTTAATCTTACATTGTTGTGTTCCTTGTTCACCCATACAACCTTCACTCGCATACACTTTCTAGTCACTTCCCACACCGTCTCGTCGCAACCTCCGTTGTCTCATCACCATCGACTTTTACTCGAATCACGTTGTCGACCCCTCCTCGTTCTCACGCTGTTTCATTCCTTGTTTGTCTCTGCAGCCTTTCCTCACATGTTCCTCTTGCATAATTAGATAGTTAGGTTTTGCATTTTTTTCAAATAGTTTCTTGGATGCGTGTTGTTTGAGCATGAACCGAAAAATCGAAAATCGTTTTACCTTCAAAATGAGAAATTTTGGATGAGGGAGGAGATATTTTGTCAAGAAATATTGTTTGGAGGAGAACGAGCCTCTTTATTTTTTTCGTATTTTTTTTTCATCGTCATATCATTGAAAATACCTCATTTTTGGAGTTTTTTAAGAGAAAAATTGATATGTAATCCATCATTAAAAGAATGATTCATTTAAACAGAAATGTCTATAAATATAACATAATTATTAATTAAATACTATTAAAGCATTAATAATGGATATTTATTATTTATATAGTGGTTTAAAATTTTAATATAATATAATTATTAATTAAAAATAAATTAACGTGTTAATAGTGAGAATTTATTATTTTTATAGTGGTTTAAAAAATTTAATTTCAAATAACTTTTGTTATTAATAAATATATGGTAAAGTATTATTAATGATTAATTATTATTATTTTTATAAATATGTGTTAACTTAGTAGTGTTTTGTGATTATTATTTTTATAATAATTTGAACATTTAAAACCTTCTTTAATTTAATAAAATTTATATTGAATTGATTTTAATTAATAAAACTGAAATTGCTGATTAGACTTGCACAACACTAGAGTAACCAAAATTAAGCTAAAAAAAAAATCTTCTTATGATGTATATATTTGAATCTATTTATAAAAATATCGAGACCATGGATTAAGCCATCCACACATTTTTACCGTTTACAATGCTCTTAATTTTATTCAATTTTTTTTTTCAAAAACCCTAAAAAAATTGAACAAAAATTTATCTTCTCTAAATTTCAGAGACATGTTTACTCATTACTCTCCTTTTTCATCGAAATCTCCGAGTGAACTATGTAAAAAAAATGATCCATTATTTTTTAACATCGTTTATTAATGATTCAAAGTTTAACATTTAGAGTATTTAATCGATATCTAAATGATTCTTCGTGGCTTAAATATTTTAATTAAATAAACAATATATTATAAGCATTGAAAATCTAAAATAAAATAAAATTAATTGATTAAATAATATAATGTATGCACTGAAATATAAATACATTTTCAAATAATTCATTATTTTATTCGAATAACTCATAATTTTATAACATAAATATATTAGAAAATAAATAACATTATAAATACAAATGTAGAAAGATAAAAAATCTTACAATATACATATATATATATATGTGTAAAAATCTAAAACTCTTAAATAAACAAATAAGAGAATATCAATGATACCCTCGTAGGGCTTCAAGACTTAACTTATACCCTCGTAAATCTAATAAAAAATTGGAGAAAAGATATATTTACCCTTATATTTTGTTAGTGAAAACACATACGATTTGACATTTTTGTTAGTGAAACGAAACCTATTTGAAAATTAAGAGGAAAGAACGAGAGACGATTTCGAAGTTTAGAGCAATTTCCAGCGTTTTTCGAGCGATTTCCAGTCATTTTCGAGCGACTTCCAGCAATGTTCAGCGATTTTTAGCAATTTTCTAGTGATTTTTTAACGATTTACAGTGATTTCGAACGATTTTACCAATTTCGAGCGATTTTTGAGGGTCTCATGGAGAACATGGGTCGCAAGGGTAACAAGGGTCACATGGGTCGCAATAGGTTGTTTGGGTCACACGAATCACATGGACAATTTGGGAATATCAATATTATAAGGGTAAAATTGAAGTTAATTTTTTTTAAGGGAAATGTAGGATTGAAGCCCTAATAGCATTTCAAGGGTATTTTTGAAGTTGTCCCTAAACAAATGGTTATATCATGTAAACTATTAATGTAAAACAAATAATTTTCTCAAAAATTAAGATACCAATCATCCATCTATATCTGGCAAAATATCAAAGATACCTTCTTAGGACTTCCTTACTTCACGCATACCCTCGAAAACCTAATAAAAAATTTAGATAAAAGACATATGCGCCCTTATATTTTATTAGTGAAAACACATACGGTTTGACATTTTTTTAAACGAAACCTATTTCAAAATTCAGAGGAATGAGCGATGGAGATTTTGAAGTTGAAAGAAATTTCCAGCAAAGGTCGCATGTAACAAGGGTTGCATGGATCATGAGGATCGCATGGTCACATGGATCACATGGGTCGCATGGGTCACACGGGCATTAGGAAATATCAATATTATAAAGATAAAATTGAAGTTGATTTTTTAAGGTTATTATTGAAAGCCTAATAGCATTTCAAGGTTATTTTTTATTTTAACCCATATCTCGCATTTAGATGACTTTTAAAGCCTTTTAAAACAAGGGAAGAAAACCTATAGCACCCCATATTTTCTGTTTTACGGACATCCCCTTCAATTATGCGACCTATCCCGCTTCCCCTTCATGTTGCAAAATTCATCTGATTTTCCCTCAACTTTGTCAATTTCAATCGATTCCCCCTCTATTATATAAACCGTGTAACTCCATTAACCCGCCCGATTTCGACTCGGTCTCGACCCGGTTTCCACTAAACTCGAGTACCCCGATTTTGACCCGAAATTTAATTCGATTTCACCCAATCTAACTCGATTCACCCAAATTCACCGAATTTCAACCCGATTTCACCAAATTTTAATTTGATTTCACCCATTTTCAACCCGATTTCACATAATTTTAACTCGATTTCACTCAATTTGAACCCGATTTCATCCAATTTAAACCCGATTTAACCAAATTTTAACTCGATTTTACTTAATTTTAACTTTATTTCACCCAATTTTAACTCGATTTCATCCATTTTCACTAACATTTCAACTTGATTTCACCCTATTTTAACTCAATTTCACCAATTTTCACAAAAATTCAACCCAATTTCACCTAATTTTAACTAGATTTTCCCGATTTTAACCCGATTTCACCTAATTTCAACCAGATTTCACCCAACTTTAACTCAATTTTTACCGAATTTTAACACGATTTCACCCAATTTCACTAAATTTAAACCCGAATTTCAAATAATTTTAACTTGAATTCTTTAACTTAACTCGATTTCACCCAATTTGAACTCAATTTTACTCAATTTCAAACTGATTCACGCAATTTTAACTTGATATTACTCAACTTTAACTTGATTTCACCTAACTTTAACTCTATTGCACTAAATTTCTCTCAATCTCAACCCGATATTACCGAAATTCAACTCGATTTCCCAATTTAAACCCAATTTCACCCAATTTTAATCTGATTTCACCCAATTTTAATCTGATTTCACCCAATCTAAACTCTATTTCAACCAATTTCAACTCGATTTCATCCAATTTAAACTCGATTTCACCCAATTTAACCCGGTTTCACCTAATTTTAACTCGATTTCACCAACCTTCATTGTTTTAACCACATTTAAACTAACTTTAACTCAAATTTCCCAATATCACCGAAATTCAACCCGATTTCACCCAATTTTAACTCGGTTTCACTCAATTTCACCGAATTTCAAACCGATTTCACCAAATTTCAATTCAATTTCATATAATTTTGAGTATATTTCACCTAGTTTTTAACCCGATTTCATCCAATGTTAAATCCATTTCACCGAATATCACCAAATGTTACTTGATTTCACCGAATGTCACCGAATTTCAACCCGATTTCACCCAATACCACTAAATTTCAATTCCGTAAAATTGGGTGAAATCGAGTTAAAAGGGTAAAAATTGGGTGAAATTGAGTTGAAATTTCGTGAAATCGAGGTTTAATTCAACGAAATTGGATGAAATTGAGTTAAACTTCAATGAAATTGAGATATAATTTATTGAAATCGGGTTGAAACTCGGTGAAATTATGTGAAATTCGGTAAAAATTGGATGAAAACGGGTTGAAATTGGGTGAAAGTTGGTAAAAATTGGGTGAAATCGAGTTAAAACTAGGTGAAATTGGACTGAGATTCGGTGAAATTGGGTGAATCGATTTACAATTAGGTGAAATCGGGTTAAAATTGGGTGAAATCGAGTTAAACTTAGGTGAAATCGAGTTGAAATTGGGTGAAATCGGGTTGAAATTGGATGTAATTGGGTTAAAATTGGATGAAATCGGATTGAGTTTCAATGAAATCCAGTTGAATTTCGGTGAAATTGGGTGAAATCGAGTTAAAAATGGATGAAATCAGGTTGAGATTTAGTGAAATGGTGAAATCGGGTTAAGATTAGGTGAAATCGAGTTAAACTTTAGTGAAATCGGATTGAAACTCGATCAAATTACATGAAATCGGGTTGAAAATGTAACATCTCATTCCAGAACAACCTCGGGAATAGGAGTGTCCACCATCACCTCCAAGACATGACTACACGATTCATCGCTTAAACACAATTACAAAATAAAATAAATATTTGTATTTAAAATTGAGAATGGTCTGAACCATATAGTGAAAGAAAACATATAAAATCATAATAAAATCAAAATATGCAAATATATTAAAGTTTATCGAGATTTCATGCACACTTCTCCCATAAGTCCGTTGTAACCTCTGATACTGCTGCTCAACCTTTGAGATCTTCGTTCTTGCTATAATCTGCCCATCCACGATAGCCCACAAAGAGGTGAGTATGAAGACGTACTCAGTGAGATCAATACATGCACGCATGCTTCATGCCACGTATTCTTCTACTCTCGAATGTGTAACATAAAATAAACATTTGTCACACTATAGAAACATAAATAACTCTACCCAACCCGACTGAGTATCCATAGTCTAAGACTAGTACCACACTGGATCATAACTCATAGAGTCCACATGACTCTAGCTCGGGTATATAAGTGATAGGGACATAAATGTAATGTTGTACATTTGTGTTTATTAGGGTTTCCGTTAGGGTTTTCATATCTCTTATGTATTGATATATATATATCTGATGTAATTCAATTTCAAATCAATATACGAAAACTATTCCACATGGTATCAGAGCCTAGATCCTAACCCTAACCGTCGGCCAACCCCCTCTCTCAAACCCTAATCACCGCCGCCGGCCACCTTCTCCCTCTTTTCTCCTCATCGCCGGCCTCCAAACCCT
>CM071869.1:39078122-39107509 GCA_036759665.1 Gynandropsis gynandra
AGTATTGCGGATGGTATAATTCGGAGAACTTACGACGAAACTCGGAAATCTGATATTTCAATTCAGCTAGGTCGGCGTCCGAAGAGTTGAAGTCGTCCATGTTACCTCGCAAGACAAAGGACATCAAACTCGATTAAGCTCTGTGAGGTAAAGATATATATATTTTTTTCATTTTTTTCGACTCTATAAGAAAACAAAAAAAAACAAAAACAAAATGCAAGAAACAAATAAGACTCCGGAAAGGACTAGATTTTAATCTAGTTAATTCCTAGTCTAAGCCGTTTTTAGTCCCCGACAACGGCGCCAAAAACTTGACGTATGGAAACACGAGTTATAATTTTCCTAGTCCACTTTCACCGCAGGTATACGGATCGTGTAGTACCAGGGTCGATCTCAGGGACTAAAACAGCTAAACTAAGAACGAAACTAAACTAAGACGAGAGAATATAGAATGGGATATGGTCCTAATTTTCCTAAAACTATCCTAATGGTGACAAAGAAACTAGGGTAAGGATGAGACTAGATATGGTGAATACTACGGGTGTACGGGATACCGGGAATTGCATAGATGAACGACTAAGGATCATAGATCTATAACCTACTCTTGACAACGGGAAATTCATGCTCTACGGTGAGGAGTGATTCTTCCGAGCCTAAACCTCCTAACCATGGATACATGCAACCCTACCTTCCAGCAGTGATTAACATATACCATGGCAGCGTTATGACCGCAATCACTATCCCTAAGATGACTAACCAACCGGTCAGATTCTCATTAGTCAAAGCTTAATCTACAACTTAGCGGACCAAATTCGTTCCTTAACCTTCCAGCAAGATTCGAGATCCTATGTTGTTGAGCGGTCAGCACTAAAGTATGATTGATATTGCTAAGCGTAGAACCGTAAATCAAGAGTAAAATCATAAAACTAAGCATTTACGCAAAACATCGTTCATACATACAAATCCGATATCCCTACCCGCAGTAGGGACTCTACTCACTCATGGAAGAAACGAAAACAGAAGATAACCCAGATGTTTTTCCAGTCCTTTCTTGCCCTGTTCGTCGCCCCCTTTGCCCTAGATCCATTCAGTTCTTTTTATCCGCTCGTTTGAAATTGAGATCTAGGTTGTTGCGAAGTTCGCGGCCCGCTCGGGCACAGGTGATGCCCGGTCGGGTATAGGCTTTCCCGACCGTGTTGGTTCATGGTGCCCGATCGGGTGGTGATCACCCGATAGCGTGGTCGAAAGGGCCCGAGTCGTGTAAACTCTCGGGGTAGATTGGAGACCTAATCGCCCGAGCGGGTATTCAGTATGCGCCCGATCGGATAAGGCTACCCGATCTCATTGCTCATGTGCCCGGGTCGTGCTAATTGCGTGGATAAACCCCGTAGGTATTACCCGAGTGGGTGGAGGAATAGTGCCCGACCGGGCACCCTTATGTCCTTGAAATCTCTCTTTTCCGCTCGTTGCTCGGGTGTTCCTTTGGGTTCTGGAGCTCTGAGTAGATATGTCTTCAATTCTTGTGGTTTTGACAGGGAATCCTTCATATTGAGCTCATTTAGGCCTTGTCGCCAAAAAACCTGAAAACCAACAAAATGGGTGTGTGAAGCTCGAAATCGTATCGGATAAGTAAGACTCGATGTAAGATACATGCGAAAATGGTGTAAAAACCTATCCTAATATTGATACACTTTCAGTGTTATCATATACCCTTGAAAATTTAATGAAAAAATTGGAGAAAAGATATGTGTCCATATATTTTGTTAGTGAAAACACATATGGATTGATATTTGTTTGAAACGAAACCTATTTCGAAATTAAGAGGAAGAAGCAAGAGGTGATTTCAAAGTTGAGAGCAATTTCCAGCAATTTCAAGCGATTTTCGAGCTATTTCGAACAATTTTTAGGGTCTCAAGGGTCGCATGGATAACAAGAGTCACATGGATCGCAGAGGTCGTATGAGTCGCATGGATCGTATGGGTCGCTCATGGGTCACATAGGTCACAGGGACAATTTAGAAATATCAATATTATAAAGGTAAAATTGAAGTTGATTTTTTTAGAGAAGGGTAGGATTGAAGGCCTAATAGTATTTCAAGGGTATTTTTTTATTTTAACTCGTATATCACATTTAAATGACTTTTAAAGCCTTTTAAAACAAGGGAAGAAAACCTATAGCACCCCATCTTTTCTATTTTACGTCAATTCCACCTTCAACTATCCGACATATCCGGTTTCGCTCTCATGTTGCCAAATTCATCTGATTTTTCCCTCAACTTTGTCAATTTCAACCGATTCCCCTCTCTGTTATATAAAACGTGTAATCCATTAACCCGCCCGATTTCACAAAAATTCAACTAGACCTCGACCCCTTTCGACCCAATGCGAACACCCGATTTTGAACCATATTCTCGATTTCGTCCAATTTTAACTCGATTTCACAGAATTTCAACCCGATTTCACATAATTTTAACTCTGTTTCACCGAATTTCAACCCAATTTCACCCAATTTAAACTCGATTTTACCAAATTCCAATTCAATTTTACACAATTTTAACTCGATTTCACCCAATTTTAACCTAATTTCACTTAATTTTAACTCGCTTTCACTGAAATTCATTGAATCTCAACCCGATTTCACCCATTTTACCAGAATTTAACCCTATTTCACCAAATTTTAACTCGATTTTCCAATTTGAAACTGATTTCAGCCAATTTCGACCCAATTTCATCCAATTTTAACACGATTTTACCGAATTTTAACGTTATTTCACCCAATTTCACATAAGTTTAACTCGATTTCATCGAATTTAAACCTTATTTCACTCAATGTAAACTCGATTTCACTCGATTTCAACCCGATTTCACCCAATTTTAACTCGATTTCACCCAATTTTATAGAAATTCAACCTGATTTCACCAAATTTCAACCTGATATTACCAAATTTTAACTCGATTTCACCAGATTTCACCGAATTTCAACCCGATTTCACCTAATTGTAACTCGATATCACCCAATGTCATTGAATTTCAACCCGATTTCACTGAATTTAAACCCAACTTCATCTAATTTTGACTTGATTCCACCCTATTTTAACCCAATTTTACCCAATGTTAACTCGGTTTCACTGAATGTTACTGAATTTCAACTCGATTTCACCCAATATCTCTTAATTTCAATTCTGTAAAATTGGGTAATCGTGTCAAAATTGGGTGAAATTGAAATTGGATGAATGGGAACTCGGTGAAATAGAGTTAACTGGGTGAAATTGGGTTGAAATTGAGTTAAAATTGGAAAAAATCGTGTTGAAATTCAGTGAAATCGGATGACACCGAGTTAAAATTTGATGAAATCTGGTTAAAATTCAGTGAAATCAAGATACAATTGATTGAAAGTGTGTTAAAATTCTCTGAAATTGGGTGATGTCACGTTAAATTGGGTGAAAATCGGTTGAAATTGGGTGAAATTGAGTTACAATTGGGTGAAATCGAATTAAAATTAGGTGAAATTGAGTTGAGATTCAGTGAAATTGGGTGAATAGAGTTTAAATTAGGTGAAATCGGGTTAAAACTGGGTGAAATCGAGTTAAATTTGGATGCAATCGGATTGAAATTGAGTGAAATCGGGTTGAATTTCGGTGAAATTAGATGAAATCAAATTAAAATTGAATGAAATTGGATTAAAATTCGGTCAAATTACGTGAAATCGGGTTGAATTAAAATTGGGTTAAATCGGGTTAAAATTGGTTTCATACGCGATCTTAGAAAATATTTCATTGAAATCTTTCCAAACCTTACCATACGATGGATGTTGCATATCTCTTCCCTCATCGAGTGTTTTGTGTGCCATCTCATTGTCGCAACGGTTTTTTTATTTAAAAAACCTTCTCAACTTGTTTGTTACATGCATATAGAACATTTATTGTATGGTACATATTTACATGGAGATGATTTCTTTGGATAAAATCTGCTTGCACCGTAAAATTTACATTTCAACAAGTCTTTATGATTTCTCCTAAACAACATGCAAATATTTCTACAAACATCAATTTTCTCATGTGGCATTCCCAAATCTTTTAAAATATTCTTTGTTTCGTAGTATATCTAGGGAGCTTGATTATTTTCCGGTAAATATTCAAATATGATTTTGCAAAATGAATCTATGCAATTTTCAGCAACATTGTAGTCTATTATCATACTCATCAATCTTTAAGATAAAGATAAACGGAACTGACCTTCACGACAACCTTCATATATAGGTTGTTTTGTTGAAATTAATAGGTTGAAAATTAACGTGCCTCATTGTTCAACATCTCTTCATGCGTTTGTTCAACAACTCTAGGAAAAGCATCTGACACCATTTCCACATATGAGTTGGCCGTCGATGCTTCATACACAACTTCTTCATTTCTTTCTATTTCTTGGGTTTCTTGCATAATATCTCTAATGCCACAATTTTCCACGTGAAATAACCAAATTTCGTAATTCTTTACGAAACCCACCTTTTAGAGATGTTTGTAAACAATTTCTTGACTTCGATACTTCATGTATTTGCATCTTTTGCAGGGACATAACATTATCCCGCGTTCTTGACACAAAGGTTGCATCGACGCAAAACTCATGAACTGCTCCAATCTGTGTAAGAACTCTTGAATAACTTCCTCGATTACGGGATCTTTTCTTCTATACATCCATTCTCTCGATCTATATATATCTCTATTTGAAGAAGACAACATTTTTTTTTGAAAATATATTTGTTGTTGATAGCTTGATGGTAGAAGCCTTGATTCTGATGAATAAATAGTGATTTTTTCAACGGACAACCGTTGTAACCCTCAATGGTAGGCCATCGAAACGCCACGTTGAAATATTCAAACGATAACCTCGAAATTTACAATTTCAATGGACATCCGTTGGCATTGGTTTCTAACGACGTTCATCCATTGCTCATCCGTTGGAAACTCGTATGATATTTTCATAAATCGTAATGATTGATAAATTCTTTGGCCAAAACAGAAGAATGATGAGAGAAAAGGAGTTTTCTCGCGTTCATTCAACAGTTATTTACTATAGACATGAAATATAATTGATAATTTTTTGGGGCTTGATACTCGAACCATTCACTAGGATTATCCGAAGCTGAACAAATAGAAGGAAATATTGAATTACCTTTCACAGGGATTCATTGGAATAAATGATGTTTATTCACACTATCTGGTCGTTGAGGAGTGTTGTTAGATGTCAATCTCGATTAGACGATTAGTAAGACTGATCACCTACCAACTTAGTGTTGAATCCATGATATCATACATGTATGAGTATTCCAATATTCATCGATAATTGTTGTAAAATCACCATGAAAATCGATTGTATTTTCACTAGCATCGAAAACACAATTGATGAATGGAATCGATCAATTAGCAATGGATATATATTTGAGAATTCGTGCCACGTCAAACGTTGATAGGTGGACCCGATTTCGGTGTGGATGACTCATAGAGGCCTTGCATAATTAGTGTTTCGTCCTATGCCCTCAAATTACTATAGGTTAGTAATTCGAACCATTGGTTATATTGTTTTTTAGAATAACATCAACCGCAAAACCGAAATTTGTAAATCATACTACATTTTATATTCGGATTATACTAAAATGTTTCTGCTATCTAATCCTACAAATACAATTATCTCAATCAAGAATATTGTTTTAGTCCGAATCTCCTATTGACTTCGTCGTCCGATTCTCCATTGAGGGTGGCGTTGAAACTTCCTCTTTGAGATTTAAGGTTTCAATATCCACTCTACATACCTCCACCCCCTCATACCGTGGACGAAGAAATCTGTCTACAGTTCACTGTAGATTTACTGTATGTATACAGTTTACAAACTATAATATAAATTCTGACATTTACTCGGTGCACACCAAAATATTACCGTGGAAAATAAATTCTGGGTTTTGTACGTTTAAGTCAATGTCCTCCTTTCTCTCTCTCTCTGAGTCATTGAGCTGTAAGAGCTAAACTGGTTGCTTTGCAGGATGGGAGGTTGTTTCTCTGTATCATTGACATGCGATCAAGCGGTGAATCACATCTTCAACTGGACATGCGGCGAAGCAAATTACATCCGCAACCTCGAAGGACATATCAAGGCTTTACTGATGACTACTAAAGAGCTCAAGGCAATGCGTGATGATCTCTTGGGAAGAATTGAGACAGCGGAGAACAGAGGTCAACAACGCCTTGCCCAAATCCAGTTATGGCTTTCAAGGGTCGAAGCCATCGAGCTCCAAGTCGATGAACTCGTTACTGAAAGTACTTCTCAGATCCAGAGGTTGTGTCTCTGTGGTTCTTGTGCCATGAATCCGATATCGAGCTACCGATATGGAAAGAAGGTCTTCAAGATGTGTAAAGGTGTTGATGATCTCAGATCTCAAGGTGTTTTTGAAGTGGTGGCAGCCGATGCTCCCCTGTCCAGGGTTGAGAAGAGACCTCTCCTACCTACTGTGGGTCGAGAGGATACATTAGAGAGGGCATGGGGACATCTCATGGGAGATGGAGTCGGAATCCTTGGTCTATACGGCATAGGACGAGTAGGCAAAACCACTCTACTCAAGATCAACAATATGCTCATCGAAAAGAGGCATGACTTTGACGTTGTCATTTGGGTGGTGGTGTCAAGAGATGTTCAGATTCAGAGTATTCAAGAAGCAATCGGGGCTAAAATAGGCTTCAAAAGTGAGGAATGGAAACAAAATAGAGACACACATATGAAGGCTTCTGATATACACAATGTCCTAACAAGAAAGAGATTTGTTTTGTTTTTGGATGACATATGGAGCAAAGTAGATCTAATAGAGATTGGAGTCCCTTTTCCCAGCAAGGAAAATAAATGCAAAGTAGTATTCACCACTCGTTCTAAAGACGTGTGTGGGCGCATGGGGGTCGATGTCGATATGAAAGTCCAATGTTTGGCATGGCACGAGGCATGGGATCTATTCAGAAAGAAAGTGGGAGAAATCACGTTAAGCAGCCATCCAGACATTTCCCACCTCGCGGAAGCAATTGCTAGAAAATGTCGAGGTCTGCCTTTAGCTCTCAATGTTATTGGTGAGACAATGGCTTGCAAAATGTCGGTCCAAGAATGGTGTCTCGCACTGGACGAGTTGACTTCATCGGCCATCGAATTTGCAGTTATGGAAGATGAGATTCTTCCGATTTTGAAGTATAGCTACGACAATTTAAAGGATGAACGTTACAAGTCATGTTTTCGATATTGTGCTCTCTTTCCAGAAGATTATCCAATATACAAGTATGATTTGGTGCACAAATGGATAGGTGAGGGGATTATAGATGTAAAGGAAGACATAGAAAAAGCTGAGAATAAAGGATATGAGATAATCGGTATGCTTGTTCATGCATGTTTAGTGATGGAGAATGAGAATCATGGCTGTGTGACAATGCATGATGTGGTTCGTGAGATGGCATTGTGGGTGGCATCTGATTCGGGAAAACAAAAGGAAAATTTTATTGTACAAGCGGGTGCCAAGCTACGAGAGATGCCAAAGGATAGGAACTGGAAGGTCGCGACAAGGGTATCACTAATGCTTAATGGAATCAAAGAGATATCTGGTAGCCCTCGATGTCTTGAGCTGGAGACGCTGTTCCTCCAACGCAATGAGTTGGTGAATATTTCGGGTGACTTCTTTAGGTCTATGCCAAGATTACTTGTTTTAGATCTATCATATAACAAGGCCTTCGTCGAATTGCCAGAGGAAATATCAGAGTTGGTGTCCTTGCAGTATCTCTGTTTATCGTATACGAGGATAAAGCGACTGCCGGCTGGTTTTCGAAAGTTAAAAAACTAACGCACCTTGATTTGGACACCACACGAAAGTTAGAGAGTATAAGTGGAATATCATGTTTGTCAAGATTGAAAGTACTAGAACTAGTTGACTCTGGAGTAAAGATAGATGTGGACGTACTGAAGGAGCTGCAACTCTTAGAACATCTCAAAGTATTAACCATAACCACACGTGTAGGCTCTGTGTTGTCACAGCTTTTAAGCAACCAAAAGTTGGTAAGTTGTACTCGGAGATTATGTATCAATAATGATGAGCTAGTATCATCAAGAATATCCTTTACGCTGCCCATGGATTGTCTTCGTAATCTCAATATAGAACAGAGTAATATTCAGGAGATAGAAGTAGGTAAGGATTTGACATGCTTTCAGAATCTTTCTCGTGTGTCATTATTGTTGTGTAGTGTGAGGGATTTATCGTGGCTGATATATGCACCAAATCTCCTTCGACTATGGGTAGTGAATGTAGAGAAGTGGAAGAAATAATAAGGAAAGAGAAAGCAAAGGGTATTATTATTCCTTTTACGAGACTACAATCATTGTCCTTGGATAATCTACCAGAGCTAAAGAGTATTTACTCGACTCCTCTTCCATTGCCTTGTTTGAAGTATATCTCAATAGAGGGATGTCCAAAACTGAGGAAACTTCCATTGGATTCCAAAAGCGTTCCCGTAGCAGATGAATACAGTCTCGATGCAACAGCAGATGAGGAATGGTTAGAAGGGATTCAATGGGAAGACGATGCCACACGACAATGTTTCCTCCCCCTTTTCCACCCTCCTTCAAACTTTTAGGTAAACAAAGATGTTAAAATATCTTATTATTACTAAGAGATGTAACATTTGTTTTAAATGCTTGCTTTCTTTTGGTTTTCTAGGGATATCAGACCTCGACACTAATTTGCGTTCATGCCTTCCATTGGTCATTTATACATGCTAAGTCGTTTTCTTGTTACTCTTGTCCTCCTTTTAATCTTTCATGCTTTAAATATATTCTACTGAATAACTGCATGAATTTCGAGAGTTATTTATGCATTTAAAAAAAATTTTATTTTTGTTTTTGGTATTCTACTAAAATTCTATTTAGCATTTGGAACTATAGGAAGACATCAACAATTTAACGATACATTCACTATTCACTAGGATAATTATATAAAATTAAATGATTGTTGTTTATACAAAAATCTTTCTTTATTTGGTTATTTTATAAATAATCACAGTTTTCTTTTAAGTAAAAGTTAGGTACCTTCCAATAATATAACATGACAATGATACTCATCGTGAGTTCATGGAAATAGTGAATATATTTTTTAAGCATATGAACAACCAAAACATCGCTAAGAAGAATCTTATTAGTTGATATAGTAAATTTAGTATATCGAACATGAGTTATAGGCAAAATGAACCATCGCCTATCATGATAAAATCTCATTCAGCATAGGTTCTAAATGGTGTTTGGTTATATAGTTTGGGTCGGTTATTCGAGGTAATTAAGAAATTCGGTAATTAGAGTCGGGAATTCGAGTTTCAAATTTAAAAATTGAAAATGTCTTAAATATAACAAAAAATAGTAATTCATTCTAAATTTGTCACATTTTTTCAATGGTTTTTTTTTTACCTGAATGGGTTCTACGAGTTATCTAAAATACCCACCTCTATCTTTGACCACCAAAGCTACTTGTTCCCTTATTCTTCGTCGTTATCTAATCCTAATCAATTTTTATAATTTATACATAGATTAAACATTTGGGAAGGCTACGAACTGTGCAGTACAGGATCGAACACAAATACCATTGGTGAATATAAAAAAAGATCTTGATCGAGATCGATATATATTTACAAGTAGGGGTGTCCAATTTGAGTTATCAAGATCGATCAATCTGAACAATCTGAGTCGTTTAGAATAGTGTTACCCTAAGAATCCATATAGGTTCAAATTTCAGAACTCGTTCGAGTTTGGATCAGTTCGGTTTCAAATTTGGGTAAATCCGAAGAACCCAACCAATCCAATTATATAAATAAAAAATAGAAAAAAATATAAACACACAAAATTCTAGTAGATTTTCCTTTTTTATATATTTTTATGTCATTTTGATATTTTTTATTTTTTTATATGAAAAAAGTGAACTAACCAAAGACCTTTAAAACCGAATAAACCAAATTAGGTATAGTATCTAAATAACCTAAAACTTAAATAACCCGAAGAACCCAACTATTAAAATGTAATCCGGGTTATTTTGGGTTTAATTCTCTAGAACCCAAACAATATGAACTCGAACCGAAGCTAGACAAAAAATATTCAGGTTCATTTCAGGTCCAATTTCTCAATATTTGAGGAATCGAAATCTAATAAATCCAAATCGATCCCGGATTTGACACCCCTATTTTTAAATCTTGAAAGAGATTTTTTATTTAATCATGTTCCACTACTAATCTCACATTTACCAATTCTTCCAATTATTATGGCTTGATAACTTCTATAGATTATATATTTACATGTGTTTTATCTATTGTGAGCTTAATTCAACGCAAATCAGGAGTGAAGGATTTGACATGACTGATATATGCTCCAAATCTCTGTGATCTAAGGGTACGAAGTTGCACAGAAGTGGAAGAAATAATAAGGAAAGAGAAAGCAAATGGTATTATTCCTTTTCTCAAACTAGGTGCATTAGACTTGCATTTCTTGCCAGAATTGAATACCATCTATCTGACGCCTTTGTCCTTCCCTGGATTGACGTATATTGGGGTAATGGAGTGTTTACAACTGAAGAAACTTCCATTGGATTCTAAGAGCGTCCCTGCAGTAGATGAAAATAGTTTTGCTACAGAAGCAAGTGAGGGATGGATATAATGGATTGAATGGGAGGACGGTACCACTCAACAATATTTTCTTCGGCGCCAAAATTATTTATGAAATAGGTGAAAAAGTATAAAAGGTAATCCACAATGCTAAATATCTCTTTATCAGTAAGAGATGTTGTGATGTTTTAGTTGATGTTTTGTTATCCTCCACTTGTAATTCCTACTTTTTATTGAATATATGTATGGGTTTCAGTTTTTGTTTTATTTATGAATATAAAAAAGGATGGAAAACAGTAAACAACTTTCCTCTTTTATATTTGGATATTCAACTAAACTTAGCGTTCGGTCATGAAAACTTAACAAAAGTTTAACGTCCGAGGAAATGGTAAATACAAATTATCATTCAGTATGACAATTCTATAAAAATTGGTTTTTCTTAACTGTGTTTTACTTGGATACTTTTATAAATGTCCATATTTTTAAAATAATAAAAAGAAAAATTGATATTAAAATAAAAAAGTATACGATTGTTCGATTTTGATATTTTTTATGTGTTGATCTCATGAATAAATTAATAGTAAGCAGTGGAACTTTGTCGTAAACATACAAAACAGATTTTGATAAGTAGTCGATTGTAAAAACACACAAGATATCTTAATACATTTTAGAAACTAATAATGTTAACTGGATGATAACAAAGACTAAACACAAAAATCAAATCTTAGCGTTAGGCTCAACATATTAACTTGCTAACTATTTGATATATATAAAAAATTCTAATGATCTAAATCCACTTCTTTATATTCTTCATTAAAATATTTTTTATTATACTCAAAATTTTCGTTAACTTCTCTATTTAATCATTAGTATACAAAAATGAGATTTGTTTGCCTTGTTATGCAAAAGTTATGTATAGTTTATATCAATAATAAGATTAATTCAAATATTAGTTTCTACATGTTAAAATCTCATTTAAAAAAATATATATGTTAATTGAGTTCCCATTAAAGTAATAAACCATAATATCTATAAATTTCAACCAAAATATCCTTTTTATGACCAAAACGACGTTGTTGTGATGTATGTTATTAATTCACGTTGTGTAGGCGATCACCTTGTAAGCCCTCCAAGCCCACTTACACACACACACATATATATAAGGTGTATTAGGGTTAATTGAAGAAAAAGCGGGAGAAGGAAGGAGTCGCACGGTCGAGAGAAGAAAAGAGAAGGAGAATAGAAGAGATGAAGAAAAAAATTGAATAAAAAGTTCGCCAATTTTTCGT
This sequence comes from Gynandropsis gynandra, assembly GCA_036759665.1. Classification (NCBI taxonomy): domain Eukaryota; kingdom Viridiplantae; phylum Streptophyta; class Magnoliopsida; order Brassicales; family Cleomaceae; genus Gynandropsis; species Gynandropsis gynandra. The sequence goes on from CM071869.1 coordinate 39,090,066, forward strand.
CGTGTTCCATCTGTGGTTCAATTCTAATAGAGATTATGGTAAAAATTAAGACATATTCTTGTGATTATTTTCTCAATTTGAAGATTTATATTATGAATATTGATTAATTTAATAAATCTGTAATAGGAAAAATATTGATTTGTGTTGTTGTTAATAATATCATCATAAATCGTCAAGCCATCGTGAAAAATTAATGTGATGATATTTTCCCATCAAAATTTGATTTTGATGTTGATTTATAGAGAAATTCTTAGGTTTAAACTTGACATGATAACAGTAGAAATTGTAAAAATTTATATGGGAAAATTGAGACATATAAGTGAAGAATGAACTAAAGCCAAGAATCGTCATATGATTATTGATGACATGTATATAATTGGTTTAGGTGAAACTAAAGTGGTTAGAGATGATTTGGAAAGTTGACGCTCGACCAAGTGATAGGGTCAGAGAATGTCAATATTTTGGGTTCAGTGCTAGAGTCGAGTGAACATCTTGTCTATTGTTCTCGATTGAGTGATTTCACACTCGAACCTTCGGAAGAAGGTGTGTGTAAACGTGTTGGTAAGAGTTGTGACGTGAGGAGTTTCGAGTCAACGATGTTAGTACTGCGACACTTGGATCAAGGATCGGCGTCGTACCATGCTACGGTTGTGATAACCTTTCCAACGATAGAGTGATGTGTTTAGTCAGATAAGTGGATCTGCAGGCATCTTGTCGTGTTGAGGTTGTGATAAACTTGCGCGTGATGGAGCGTTGTATTTAGTCAGATCAGTTGATCTGCCAATGTCATACCATATTAGGGTTGTGGTAACCTTTTGATCGACGAAACATTGTATTTTGTCACATCAGTGGATCAGTGTCCACCATCACCTCCAAGAGGTGGCTACACATGTCATCGCTTAAACACAATTAAATAAAATAAATACTTTTATTTCAAATAGAGAATGGTTCGAACCATATAGTGAAAGAAAACATATAAAATCATAATAAAAAGATATACGAAATGTATAATAAAGTTTATCAAGACCTCATGTACACCTCTCCCATAAGTCCGTTGTAAGCTCTGATACTGCTGCTCAACCTCTGTGATCTTTGTTCTCACTATAACTTGCTTATCCATGACCGCCCACAAAGGAGTGAGTACAAAGACGTACTCAGTGAGATCAATACATGCACACACTATATGCCACGTATTTTCCCACTCTCGAAAGTATAATATAAAATAAACATTTGTCACACTATAGAAACATAAATAACTCTACCCAACCGACTGAGTATCCATAGTCTAAAACTAATACCACATTGGATCATAACTCATAGAGTCCATACGACTCTAGCTCGGGCATACGCTCGGAAAGTTCAGAGGATCCCAGCACACTAAAGATCTCGCAAGGTCACAACGTACCCCAGCCATCAGTACAATACAGCGCTTCGTCGCTCGAAAGGTTCTCACAACCCCAGCATGGTACGACGTTGGTCCTGATCCAAGTCTCGTGGTACTAACATCATCGACCCCATACTCCTCATGTAAAAAATCTCACTGACATGCTCTACCTAACTCGACTGAGTATCCACAGTCTAAGACTAGTACCACACCAGATCATAACACATAGAGTCCACACGATTCTAACACGGTCATACGCTCGCAAAGTCCAAAGGACTCCAGCACACTGATGATCTCGTAAAGTCACAACGTACCTCAACCATCAGTACAATACAACGCTCTGTCGCTCGAACGGTTATCACAGCCCCAACATGGTACGATGCCAGCAGATCCACTAATCTAACTAACTCGACGCTCTATCGCTCGAAAGGTTACCACAATCCCAGCATGGTATGACACCGGTAGATCCATTGCCAGCAGATCCACTAATCTGACTAACTCGACGCTCTGTCGCTCGAAAGGTTACCACAACCCTAGCACGGTACGGCGCCGTTAGATCCACTGATCTAACTAACTCGACGCTCCGTCGCTCGAAAGATTACCACAACTCGACACTGTATGACACTAGCCCTGATCCAAGTTTCGCAATACTAACGTCGTCGACCCAATACTCCTCACGTGATAACTCTCACCGACAACTCGCACACGCTTTCTTTCGAAGGTTCGAATATGAAATCACTCGATCGAGCAAACTAGATAAGATGTTCACTCGACTCTATCACCGAACCTAGAATATCCATATTCCCTGATCTCGACACCTGGTCGAACGCCAATTTCCCAGATCATATCCAACCACTTTAATTTCACCAAAACCAACTCATATATATGTGATCAATCATTATTCGACAATTTTAGGCTTTGGTTCATTCTTCACTTATATCCTCTCAATTCCTCGTAATGAAATTTCTAAAATTTCTACTATAATCATACGTCAATTTAATCGTAAGAATTTCTCCATAATCAACCACAAAACAAAATTTTCATAGAGAAGAATCATCACCTTAATTTTCCACGATGACTTGGCGATCCTTGATGATAACACTAACATCACAAATCAATTTTCTCCTATTATTGATCCATTCAATTTATCAATTTCCATAATATAATCTTCAAATTGAGGAAAAAATAGCAAGAAAATTTCTAAATATTTACCATAATCTCGATTATAACTTACTATGAAGAATGCGGCGAAAAATTGGTGAATCGTTCTTCTTTTTCTTCTTCATTCTCTCCTTTTCTTTTCTCTTTGCTCTCTTTTTTCTTCTTCTTCTTCTCCTGGCTGTGCGACGGTTCTGCTATTTCTCTTATTTCTTCAATTAACCTATATATATATATATTATTTATTTATTGTTTTGGGCTTGGGCCTCATCATAATTTCCCCCCACTACAACTGAATTCGTCCTCGTATTCAACACCTCTAATTATTCCTGTGATGTTTGCATACAATGCAAAGTAGAGTTATATTACCCATCTTCAAACAACTCTAGATACTCATGCCTTATCTTCTTTTATTATTCCCATGTCATTTCTTCCACGCCATGATGTTCCTACATGACCTTTATCATCAAAATTTGCTTAAGTCTTAACTGTTTCATTTGGTATACCAATGAATTTTTTTTATTTGTCAAATCTTTTTTCAATACTTTTGTGTGATTCTACGAGTATTTCATTTGGTACAGATAAATACTTATGCAATAACGATGCATGAAACACATCATGTATCCCCTCTAAATATAAAGGAAGCTCCAATGGCCCCGTGAACCATGGTGATAGGTTGTTCACTCGGCTCCCATCTGATCTGCCTCGCCTCGTTTGAACTCACAAATATACCATATCTCCAATGTTAAACTCAATGTTCTTTCTTTTTAAATCATCATAACTCTGCTGATGATATTGAGCCGCCTTCGTTATCTTAACAATTCTTAACTTTTTGATAGTCTCATTGACAATCTCTGGTCCAAAGACATATCTCTCCCCCACCTCAGTCATCACAAGGGAGCTCGATATGGTCGCTCATAAAATTCTTCATATGGTGGCATCCCAATGCTATCATGATAGCTATTATTGTACGTAAACTCATCAAGCGGTAAATGATTCACCCAACTACCAAGCCACTCCAATGCACATGCTCGCAACAGGTCCTCAAACGTCCTTATGGTTCTCTCCGATTGTCCATCTGTCAGTGGATAATACGCGATGCTCATAGGCACTTTGATTCCTAAATTTTTATGAAATGTTTACTAAAGACATGAGGTGAATCTTCCATCTTGATCTAACACAATGCTTAACAAAACCCATGTAACTTCTTAAATTTACGCAATATAGATCCTCGCTAGCTGATTCACATCAAAAGTCTTCATCAACAAGATTAAATGAGCTAATTTAGTTAGTCGATCCATGATCACCCAAATGGCATCCTTGCCACTTTGCTTTCTTGGTAGACCCTCCACGAAATCCATGGTAGTATGGTCCCACTTCCATTTGAGAAATGGTTGACTTTGTAATTTCCTATTTGGTACTTGTTGCTTCGATTTGATTAATTGACATGTTGAATATTTCGCTTCCATCGAGCGATATCCTTCTTCATCTCTAGCCATCGATCATGTTGATTGTAATACAACTTTGTCAATTCCTAGCTAGATTGGTGAGCTTTGCTCAAAGTCTAATATCTAATGCTTACATCCTTTGGCATACATACTCTTTACCAGTTATCATTATCAGAACATCTTCCATGACCTAGTACAACTTGTACCTTGGGTCACTCTGATTATGTTAAATCTTCTATAATCCATCATCAAAAAGTTGTGTTACTTAAAATTTTATTTGGTATATCTACATGGTTTACTGTTTACAACTCCGCACTCTCTGGCTCAGTCTGCACTATCTCTTGTCTCAAAGCATTCATCTAACAAATCAAATCATTGAACTCTTGCATTGACGAATCTCAACTCTCTTGCCGCTCTACATACCTACAACAATATTAGTTTTTTTTTGTAGAGATACTATGCGATGTCTATCTCCTATTCTGCAACAAACTCAACCTTCTTTGACGTAAATTCATCTCTAGCTACGTGAATATGTACTTCAAAAAATTTATCGTGAACAAATCTATACCTTATCATTATAAGGTATGTCATCCAACTCTCTAATACGATAATCATATACGTATTTTCCAAATCATGAATCATCTATTACTATTCATGCTTGCACATTGTCTCGATAACTGAACAGTCACATTATCTTCTTGTATAAACATCTTAACATCATCCTCGATGCATCTATATACACTATGTATATACCAAACTCAAAATATCGATTATGGTGAAACTAACACTGAAGATTAGTTTAGCTTCTCCTTTATGACCATGTATACCTTATCCATTGAAAACTTTTTGAGAGTCTGAATTTTGACTCTCTAGAGTATGCTCTTAAAACTTATTTGTTGAATCTCTGAAATTTGTAATTGATTATCCATCGATAGTTTCACGAAACTATGTGGGACACCGGTCTCAAAAAGCATATAAGTAGGTAGGCCTCCCATGATTATCGATCCGACGATAGACCGAGTTTTTTTTTTATTTTTAACCTTATGCATTTCTAGAAAGTCTCTCATCGTGTATACCCTCGATTGCATGACCTTACATTTTGGCGCGTGCTCTTAGCTCTATTTTTCTTGTATATAACTCATTCTCTTACTTGTTAAGCACACTTACGAATTTGATCTTCAAGATTGTCACATCATAAGCATCTTACTCCTCTGTCTATCCTTAGCATTTTCTAACATGTTCACTTCCATAGTGATAGCATGAGCACTTCGAATAACTACAATTGAAAATCTGAATCACTATATCTAATCATGTCTTCTTCAAACTTGTTGAACGTTTTTTTCTTTTTGCATTTGAAAACTTTAAAATATCCTCCTCGATGAGTCCTTTTTGTACTAAGTAAGCTTCTAGAGTATCTCGAACAATGATTCATACCTGACCATTTCAATCTTTCATCCGAATTTTGGATGCATTCCTTACCAACAGGTGTTGACCATGCATAAGTGTAGGAACACCAACTCTGTCGCTCCACACACAGTGTGCGACACATGTTTCAACTCAAAATGTTATTTGAACTTAACCCAAGAAAATCAATGCTCTAGACATTCCTTTGGGTTTCATCTCACAACATAATCCATTCACCCACAAAATAACAGAACACAATATCCAACTTAATCTCTCTAATCAACATCTTGATAATTAAAAGGTCCTTCCAAGTCGAAACATTTATTCATCCCCCTTATGGAAGATATCAAACATCTATGTTATATCTTAAGACTGAATCTAGTCATGTGATTCATGACATAGAAGTAAGTTGACATCTCCACTTGCCTCTTATTCATTAGAGTAAGCGGTAGCAGTGTCTTCAATGGTACTAATAGTATCCTCAAGTTCTCGTTTCAGTCATGTTGTCCACCTTCTATTAGTAACTCTTTTAAGACTTTCCTTACGATATCTCTATACATCCCACTCTCTGACCTTCATTATAACTAGAGAGACTTGTGCACTCTATGACAAAGAGTCAACTGACCATCATTCTCGATGTTATCCACAAAACACGGTTAACCATTTAGCCTTCCATGCTTAGAACCTAACTTGACACTTCAAGTCATGTGTGTTACGACATCGTTACTTTATTAAAATATTTCGTAAAACACTTTAAAATCCCATGAAAACAATAAAATACAAAAAAAAGACAACTAGAGCTTTGATACAAATTTGTAACATCCCCATCCCGGAACAACCTTGAGACTAGGAGTGTCGACCATTACCTCCAAGAGGTGGCTACACGTGTTATCGCTCAATTACAAAATAAAATTAATATTTTTATTTAAAATCGAGAATGGTTCGAACCATATAGTGAAAGAAAACATATGAAATCATAATAAAAATAAATACGAAATGTATAATAAGGTTTATCGAGACTTCATGCACACCTCTCCAATAAGTCCGTTGTAACCTCTGATACTGCTGCTCAACCTTTGTGATCTTCGCTCTCGCTATAATCTGCCCATCCACGATAGTCCACAAAGGGATGAGTACAAAGACGTACTCAGTGAGATCAATACATGCACGCACTTCGTGCCACGTATTCTCTCACTCTCGAATGTGTAACATAAAATAAACATTTATCACATTAAAGAAATATAAATAACGCTACCCAACCCGACTGAGTATCTAGAGTATATGACTATTACCACACTGGATCATAACTTACAGATTCGACCCGATACTCCTCATGTATCACTAACAATTGGTGATTCGTGATGATATCATTAACATTATTACAAATCAGTTTTCTCCTATTATAAATCCATTCAATTTATCAATGTTCATAATATAAATCTTCAAATTGAGGAAATAATCGCAAGAATATGTCTAGAGTTTTACCATAATCTCGATTAGAACTTACCCACGAAGAACAAAGCGAAAAATTGATGAATCCTTCTTTTTTATTTTTCTTTCCTTTTCTTTTCTCTTTTCTCTTTTTTTCCTTCTTCTTCTCCTGGCCATGCGATCGTTCTGCTCTCTCTTCTTTCTTCAATTAACCTATATATATATAATTTATTGATTAAAATTGAATTAAGATTAGGTGAAATCAGGTTGAATTTCGATGAAATTGGGTGAAATAGAGTTAAAATTATGTAAAATCGAGTGAAATCGAGTTAAAATTGGATGAAATCAAATTAAAATTGGGTGAACTGAATTAAAATTAGGTGATATCAATTGAATTTCTATGAAATCGAGTTCAAATCAGGTGAAATCGAGTTAAATTATATGAAATCGGGTTGAAATTTGATAAAATCTAGTTCAAATCAGGTGAAATCGAGTTAAATTATATGAAATCGGGTTGAAATTTGATAAAATCTAGTTCAAATCAGGTGAAATCGAGTTAAATTATATGAAATCGGGTTGAAATTTGATAAAATCGAGTTAAAATTGAGTAAAAGCGAATTTAAATTCAAATCAAAATCAGATTAAATATAGGTCAATCGGATATTCAAATTAGATCGAAATCAGAAGAGTTAACAGAATTATACGGTCTATATAACAGAAAGAAAAAAATCGACTGAAATTAACAAAGTTAAAGATGAAATCGAATGTGTCGAATAATTGAGGAGTATCATCGTAAAACAGAAAATATAGGGGTGCTATAGACAATGTTGAAAACATATGCAAGTTAAGTTACTATGAAAATAATAATTAGTTTCAAACAATATTAAAAAGTGAAAAAAGAAGAAGACGCAAAGAGCAAATAAAGTCCAAGGACAAGTGGAACTACTAAGTTCAGCATACACATTCACATTTCAGCAATGTTTTTACTTAGCCTTCGTCTTAGTCTTCTTGAGGAGACTGGATGTTCTAAACTCGGCATCGTCTCTGATGAAGCTCCACCATAGATACGTCAATGGAACGGTGGTGGCGTGCCAAATCGAGTGAGCATCGAAGAACCCTGCGTATGGTGGAAAGTCGTAGATCTCGAGAAGCATGGCTAGCCCTCCACACACTACTACCACCCACAGTTTCCATTTCGATGGATGGCTTGTCACTACGGCCCATCGTGCCCAAAGCAGAAGCTGACCGACCCCAATGACCACGCATACAATCATGTTCCATCCTGTAACGAAATCTCACAGACGTTTTCATGTTAATGTCAAATAGTAGAATAGTTTCTTTCGATATACTTTCACGCAAAACATTCCCTAGTTTCTTTGCATTGGTCTCTAAAATGTTTGGCAGATCGTTGAATCATAACCGGATTTTATAAGTTGACCATGATTGAAAGAGATGGAAAGGAATGGCGATACCATAGTCGAGTTTGTAGAGGTTGAGGTACAGAATGTGGGTGGTAGCAAATGCTAGTAAAGGAGCAGATACCATGACTCTTGCAGCCTCGACCCGTACATTGAAGGTCCTTAAAACAGATACTATAAGAGAGAATCCGAGTAATGCCACTGCAGATGAATAGTCTAATTTCTCCGTGAGGTCAACATCCCTGATACCCACAAAGAAAAAAACTTCGAGGATCGTATAAAGAATCGAGAAAACATACATGTACAGGTACTTGTCTTCAAATCAAGAGGAAAAGAAACCCAAGCTCAAGTGAAAACGTGGATAGTAAGTGATGTTGAGTTCGAAAATAGGATGGCATGTGAATAAGGAATTGGGAAAAGATGTATGTAAAGCATGGAACTATAAAGGAAAAGATCAAGAAGTTTAATAGTTAGGCATGTTTTTAGTCGTGGGCAATCTAGAAAAACATGATTAGCAGAATTAGTTCTAATGAAAAAGATTCGTATGTTTATTAAAGAAAGAGAAAAATTCTTACCGACTGTGGAAGACAGCACTCCAGAGCCAAGAGTTCATGGACAAGAGGCCATAGATATGCCACAAACCAGCATATTCATAATATGCCTTCTTATCTTGTCTCAGAGGCAACTTATAGTAAAGCATGATGAAAAAGGAAAGCCATCCATGGAAATGCATCGCAAGATTGAGCACAGAGAAAGCAACAGAAGCAGGCTCCTACCAGCGAACAGGTAAATCAAACTGCATGCTCCACAAAAAATACGGTTCCAAATTGATTGAAGAAACGATTTATGTTTAGATAAATCTGCCTGCAACAGGTCCTGACCTGAATCCCGAAGACACGCTTGAAGGGCCATTTACCATGATACTTCACTGGAACTTGCCCAAGAGTTTCCCTTTCTTCCTCTCTATTAATCATACAGTGATAACGACAATCACCTTGGCAGCTCCATTTTTTCCACTGCAAGTACAGAGGTTCTTGCATGTACCATGCACCGCCATTCGATGAAAGATTGCAGTGAGGAAAGCACTGTTGCCCAACACAACCACTCTTCTCGCATTCTGCAATACAAGTCCTGAGACAAAAGTGGTAGCTAATTTTACACTGCACTGGCAATTAAAGAACTCAAGTTCAGGATAGAACTTAGAGATCAAACATGAGATCCATAAAGGCGAAAAAAATCTCACAAAATGGTCTACAGTTCTATCAGACAAGTATGTAGCGTAATGACACCAAGAAGATTCATAGGAAATAAGCCAGTCGTATTTCACATATCTTATAAACACAATCCTAAAGCATTGAAAATGATACCTGTAATGAGGGTCAGCATCACCAACACTAGCTTCTGAAGTACTGAAAACACATGATAGCACTAAACATAAAGCTATCCAGTAGTGAAATGCCATCTGACCATAATAACCATAGAAAATTCGAAGTTAGGTGCTATGATATAACTCAACAATACCTAAGGCTGTAACCTTTCAGATCGAAGAACTTGAAATAGAAAATCAAACGAGGTATCAATTTATGCTGAAAATGGAACAAAACGAGGGAATCCATAACCTAAGAGATCGAAGAAAAACTACAATCAGATTATACAAATTCACTAGCTAATTGAGGGGGAAAGCAGAAACGAGAATATGCAAACAATATCACAAAATCAATGAGAAAAATCAACAATCAGAGCGTTCCAAACCAAAAACAAAATCTAATGGGGAAGAAATCCTTGACAGAAATCCACGATTCTGGAGAATCGATCTTACAAGAATAATCTCAGAACCAAATCGAACTCACAAAACAATTCATTATGAAAAAACACTACGGAACTCACTAGATCTCAGCGAAACATAAACATCCAAAAGCTGGAAAACGGCAAACACCGAAATTCACAAGATGAGAAGAACACGACTAAAGACTAACAGGAAGACAAAGAAAACGCTATCAAGGTCACAAAATCAACCATAAAATCAACGATCGAAGCACGAAACATACAATATAGAATTTGAAATCATGATCAGATAAAAGCGTAAACCAACCTGAAGAGGAGGGAGAGAGAGCACAATGTGAAGAGAGATCTCCCACTCAGGAAGAATGCAAATATATAACAGCACCGAGAAAATGCTTAACCAAACGTCTGAACTATGTTTTATTTTATATAAATATTTTCTTAAAATGATGGTGGGCCCTTTGGGCTTTGTTAACTTTATATATTCTAATTCTAATAAAAGCCCAAAATATTACATGATCTCTAAAATATCTTCCTTAAAACTATTGTCACTCAGAAATACCCAGATATATATATATATAATATAAATAAGGGGAAAATACACGTTTAAGGTATTTCATTATTTGGAAACGTTAATAAAAAAATAATTTTCCTTTTTTCGTAGCATTAAAAAATTTTCTTTTTATCTAGAAATCCTTAAAAAATAATTTTAAAAATTGACTCATTATTTTCCCTTTTCTTCAAAATATCCTACCTTGACATATGCAGCGGCAATGAAGAGTAAATTGTCAATGATCTCTTTTTATACCCAACTTGTTAAACAGATTTTTTTAGTGATATCAGCTCAAATCATTATAGATTGGATTATTTCTAGATTAGTTCGATCAAATTGTATTCTATATAGGGTATAATTTTCTGAATTAATTCATCATCATAATTGTTGGTTGAAACTTTTTTATATAATTTTATAATAAATAATTTATAAACATATTTAAAATTTTTTAAATCTAAATGACCTGAAATTCAAATAAAAATATTTAAAATTTTGAAAATTTCAAAATATAAAAATAATTTATAAAACATAGATAACCAAATAAAAATTTAAAATTTCAAAATAAAAATAATATAACTAAATATTTTGAAAGTTGAAACTTCAAAACATAATTTTTATTTCTGTAGATGGATTACAACTATATTTTTATTCTATTAAAAATATTATAACTATATGTTATTAATATTTGTATATAAATTATATATCTAAAGACTTTAAAATTTCAAAACATTAAAAATTCATAAAAAATATAAATCAAATCAAAGTCTAAATTTTCAAATAAAAACATCATTTAATTCAATATTTTGAAATTTGAAGCTTTAAAACAGAATTTTTATATTTGTGGATGATTTACAACTATATTTTGAATCTTATAAAAAATATTATTAATACTATGTATATATAATAGATATATAACTTTAATCCAGTTCTTATGTTGACATATACCCATATGAGGGGAGTAAAATTTTGGCTTAGTCTATAAATCCATTTTTATATGGGTTGAAAAAAACTCAACCCAACCCGCATTATGTAGGTTGGATTAGGACCAACTAATGGGCTGACGAACCATTTAACACTTCTATATCTATTTAGGGGTGTAAAATGATCTTGGTTCGGCTTAATCCGTCATCAACTTGCTAAAAATGAGTTGGTTCAGCTCGACTTGTTTTCAAAATGAGTTGAAAATTTTCAATTCAGATCAACTCGTATTTAGCTCGCGAAAAAATGAACTGGTTCATGAACTAAACTATTTAATTTAAAATAGTTGTATTATATTAATATTAATTGTTTTTCATCATCAAACCAAATAAAATATATAAATATATTAATTCGAATATAAAAGTATGAAATATCAAAATATTAATGAGAAAACAAATTTATCAAATATCAAATAAGATATCAAATATATAAACATAATTTTTTAAAATATTTTTATTTGTTAATAAAAATTATTAATTTGGTAGAAATATGACAATAATAATATAATATAATATGTACTAGTATATTAATTTTATTTAAATAATATTTAATAAATACAAAAAATATGTATGATTTGTAGAAATATAGAAACATGTGATAAATATGTGATTTTGTACTCAGTTCGTAAGCAAATCCGTCAGTTCGTCTAAGTTTTAATTCGTTTTTTACTTAGTTCATTAGTTCATTTTTAAAACAAACTAAAAAATATCTATTTTACCCCTTTATATCTATCGTTCAAATATGATCTCAGAACTAGCTCGCAAGCCTACAATCCATTTTACCCCTCTATATCTATCGTATAGGGCAAAAAGAATATTTAGGATTTCTAAAAAAATTGAAAGGTTAAACTTGTAAATCACGGGACTACAAAATTAGGTATGTTCAAAATTGGGGTTGAATCACCCCTAGTTAGCTACGACAATAATGTTATATTCATTACTTTTGAACAAATGTTCAAAAAGATTTAGACGTTTATTAGTGATTCAAAATTTAATATAAGAACATTTAATAGATATCTATTTAATTTTACATGACTTAAATATTTTAGAAATAAATAGACAAATTATATATATTATAAACATTGAAAATATAAAATAAAAATTAGATGTATTGATCAAATAACATAATTTAAAAGCTAAAATATAAAAATAACATTTTAAATATATAAAAATTAACTACCTTGAAACAATGGTATTTCTCTATATTACTTTATATTATGATATATTAAAAAGATAAAATTATAAATTCGTAGTTGAAAAGATATAAGATCTATCTTTCTTGAATATAAAAATATTATTTTAAAAATATTTATTAAATAAAAAAAAGTATTAAAAAGATTAAAATATTTACAATTTGAGTGAGTGTGATCAAGTTGACGATCAACCAATATTATGTGATCTGATCGACGTAAAAATTGGATGATAGTTTCATTATTTGTAGCTCTCGATTCTGTCGGGTGGGATTATCACTCCAACGGTCAGTTTTGAAAAAATCAGACTGATTACCGTGACTGTTCTCTGGTGCGGTTCTAGACGCGTAGTTCCGGTTGTTTGGCAAATTGGACGGTGAGTTTTTAGATAAAGCTGAAATTTGGTAGGTATATTTTGAACCATTTGGACTTTGATTTGTACAGTTGGATTATATATTGGTCTTCAAAGTCATGGGATACGAGGTTACTTACGACCTAAGTTACAACTTATTTGTATTCTCTTGGGTGTTTCAAGATTGGAATATTTGGTAGAATATTCTGTAAATCTCGGTGTTGTATCTCTTGTTCTCACTACAAGAAATTCACGGATTAGGGACTGAAGAATCAGTCCCTAATCCGTCCGGAAACTCATTTAGGGACTGATTAGGGACTGGCACGAGCCGTCCGCAAACGAGCGTCGGTAATCAGTTCCCGTCCGCAATCCGTCCGGAAATACAAATGGTAAATGTAGACTGTAAACCGTCCGTAATTTCGGACGAAATGGTTAGTCCGAAAATCGTCGCAAAACCCGACGATTTCATATTAAAATTTTCGGACGGAGACTGGCCGTCGGGAAATTTCCGGACGGGGAGCTTGTCGTCGGGAAATTTCCGGACGGAGGCATGCCGTCGGGAAATTTCCGGACGGAGTCTTGCCATCAGGAAATTTCCGGACGACATGCCTCCGTCCGGAATTTTTTTTTTAAAAAAAATTTAAACATAAAATTTAAAAATAAAATTGAAATTAAATAAAAAATATGCATATAATAATATTTAAATTATCTGTTTACAAATTAGTAGGTGAACATGTGTGCCTTCATCATCCTGAGCCACTGCTCACGTTCCCTTCTTGATTGTTCTACTTCTCTTTGCAAAGCGCTGACATGTGAGTTTTGTTGTTCTAGTTGTGCTTTCATCTCCGAGATTGTATTTTGTAATTCATCGTTCCCGACCTTTTCCTTGCCTTTGGAGGAACTCGCACGGTTTGATGACATTCCTCCAAGACCAAATATAGTATTAGTACCTGGATATTCCAATTGCAAAATGTCTTTTAAAATCCCATAAAAATCTGGTTCGTCGGTCGATTCACAATAGCTTTCACCTTTCACACAAACACCATAGTTCATAGTTGACTTCAATTTTCCGTGCTCGTAAGTATGAAAGTTGTAACCACGTGTGAAATACATTGGCCAACTCGTAACTTTTAAAGTTGGTCCTTTAACAAGATCGCGTAGCCATAACGGGTGATTGCCAATCTCAGTCTGTATTAAATGAAACAAATCATTGATATAAACGTCTTATTCATAATTTGAATAACAATAATATATAACTATCATTTACTTACATATTGTCTTATCCATGTGGAGAAATCTCTTTCTTTAAGCTCTTGGAGTTGAGTTTCATCAATATTCATATATGTATTCTTCAATACATCATCAAACATCCTGAAAAATGTCAGAAACATTACGTTAATATTACAAAGAGATATGCATACGCAATTGAATCTATATATTTATAGGTATCTGTACCTTTCAAAAGGCCGTAGATATTCACAATTGAGTAAAACATATGTATGTGCGATGTGTAGATCTCGTTGTGATAACCATATCTCTTTCGCCTTACCAGATGTTCGACCAACTCCGCAAAATATATCTGGAACATCTGGTATTATGCCACACCACCATCAAAACATCTGTCCGGATTTCTACTTCGCGTTTGAACATGTGGCTCGAAGTAGTACGACGTGAAGAACGATATCTCCTCATTCACGTATTGTTCCACAATTGAACCCTCTGGACGAGCTTTTTGTTTGGCTTTTTTCTTCAAATGAAACATAAATCGCTCGAACGGATACATCCAACGAAATTGAACTGGACCTCCTAATTCGGCTTCGTGTGGTAGATGAACTGTCAGATGCTCCATAACATCGAATAATGATGGTGGAAAAATCTTCTCCAAATTGCATAGTATTGTAACTATGTTACTTTTAAGTCTACGAACCACATCTACACTTAAGTTCCTCGCACATAAATCTCGGAAAAATATGCCGATACCTGAAAATTCAAGTATATTAATTAGTTTATTTTACAATTAATATAAATTATATAATCACTGATTATACTCTATATATGTAAAATAATTATGATACCTCCAATTGCTTCGTGTGTATGTTTGTCCATCAATTCAGAAAAACATATAGGAAGTAGTCGTTGCATGAATACATGACAATCGTGACTTTTCATCCCTGATAACTTTCCTCCATGAATATCGACGCATCTTCCGATGTTAGATGCATAACCATCAGGAAATTTCACGTCTTCCTTCAACCAATTCAACAATTTATATTTTTCCTCATTAGACAATCTGAATATCGGAACTGGAGCTTTACCATCTCCACTTATATGTAACTCCTTCCGTGAGCAATACTCTGCGAGATCCTTCCGGGATTTAATGTTATCCTTTGTTTTTCCTGTGACATTCATTACCGTATTGATGATATTATCGAAAAAATTTTTCTCTATGTGCATGACATCAAGATTATGGTGAAGCTTCAGATTTTTCCAATACGGCAGATCCCAAAATATGCTCTTCTTGTACCAATTATGGGTAATTCCATAACCATCAATTCTCGGATGATTGTTTCCTCCGCAATCTATACTCTTAGGAATACCCAAAGCAAGAATTCGTTCATATAATATCTCTTCGCCGGTCAAAACTGGAGGAGGAGATTTCCGCACGACAATATTCCTTTTGAAATTCCTCTTGTTGCGTCGTAGTGTATCATCAGGAGGAAGAAACCGGCGATGACAATCAAACCAACTTGTCTTTCGTACATACTTCAACTGAAGAGCATCTGTTTCCTCCATGCAATATGGACAAGCCAATCGACCATGCGTTGTCCATCCGGATAGCATACCATAAGCTGGAAAATCACTTATTGTCCACATATGAGCACCTCGTAATATAAAATTTTGCCGTCTTGAAACATCATACGCTGGAACTCCTTTCCATAATTCATTTAATTCTTCAATCAGTGGTTGAAGAAATATATCCAAACTTCTTTTCGGATTATTAGGTCCGGGAATCAATATTGTAAATAACAAAAACTCACGCTTCATGCACATATCTGGTGGTAAATTATACGGTGTCATAATAACTGGCCACAACGAATAATTTCTCCCAGACATCCCGAATGGATTAAAACCATCAGTGCAAAGGCCTAAATAAACATTTCGACTCTCAGCTGCAAAATCAAGATATACCTTGTTAAAATGTTTCCACGCCTCACCATCTGAGGGATCCATTTCTCCGTCAGGACTTGAATGCTCGACATGCCATCTCATGTCGCTTGCAGCCTTCTCCGATTGATACAATTTTTTTATCCTGTCTGTAATTGGTAAATACCACATACGACGAAACGAAACCGACTTTCCATTTCTTGTCAAATGAAATCGATCTTTTCCACAAAATCGACAATTGATCAAGTCCGAAGTTTCTTTCCAAAAGATCATACAGTTGTCTTGGCAAACATCAATCTTTTGATACGGCAATAAACCCAATGATCTCATCATCTTCTTTGTTTCATAATATGACTCGACTGTATTATTATCTTCGGGCAAATAATCTCTTACTAATTGCGATATATAATCCATGCAATTCTGAGAAAGATTATTTTCTGTCTTCAAATTCATTAACCGTGCAGATAAAGACAACCGTGATAAACCACTTCTACAACCATCGTACAGTGGATGCCTAGCATTTTCTAACATTTCAAAAAATGTTTCTGCTTCTTCATTCGGATCTTCTTCAATATTTTCATATTCATTTCTTTCCACGAACGCATTTTGCACCATTTCTACATACGAAAAGTCTAAGACACTTTATGATTTACGATACCCCTACTAAAATTTTCCACAACACCCCTCGGTCGTGGTGCAAAATTCTCTCCATGAGATAACCAAATAAAATAATTTGGAGTAAACCCTCTTAAATAGAGATGATTCCAAACGGTTTTCTCATTAACGAATTTTTCATTTTTTCATTTTATACATGGACAAACCAATTTACCGTTTTCTCTATAAACTTGTTAATTTGTCGCCACCGTCATAAACTGTGTAAGGCCTTCTACAAACTCCTTCGATCGCTTTGAGTTTCCGGATCAATTCTTCTATACATCCATTGTCTCGAAATGAAAATATTCGATCTCGACGATGATGCCATTACAATTAGAAACAATAACAAGATATTAAGAGAAATATGTTAGATTTGTGTGTGAGAAACGGGTAGAAGATTAGAGATTAAATAGAAAATTTTAAGACCGATTCTGGACGGATTGCGAACTGGAATGAATATTTCCCGACGAACCGTCCCTAATACGTCCGAAATTTGCGGACGGTTTGTTGACGGTAAGTCCCAAATTG
>CM071869.1:39129355-39186923 GCA_036759665.1 Gynandropsis gynandra
GGAGGTGCACATAGGATGAAAGAACATATTGGTCATATAAAGGGCAATGTTGCTAGTTGTCCTAAAGCTTCGGAAGAAGATATAAAAAAAATGCAAGAAGGTTGTGTTGGAAGTAAGAGACAAGAAAAATAAAAAGAAACAAGAAGATAGAGTGTTTAGAGCACAAGTGGATATTGATGGGCAACATGGACTCAATGAATTGAGAGAATTGGAGAATGAGGGATCGATTCATTATCTTGCTCCAATGGATAAATTTGCTAATCCCATCAATCCCGAGTCTTCTTTGGGCAAGAAAACAAGACAACAAAACATAAATGAGACACTTTTCAAGGAAAGAACACACAATGTTCGTGAACTTTGCGCTAGGTGGTTGTATGAATCAGGTACTGCGATGAATGCTATTAATAATGATAGCTTTCTGTTGTTTGTTGAGGCGCTTGGACAGTTTGGTCCTGGTTGGGTACCTCCAAGTCAACATCAATTGAGGGTGCCATTGTTAAAAGACAACGTTCAAAGGACCAAAGAGTTGTTAAAGAGATACGAAGAAGAATGGCGTTTAAGTGGTTGTTCTGTGATGACAGATGCTTGGAGTGATCAAAAGAGGAGGAGTATCATGAACTTATGTGTCAACTCCAAGATACGTACTTGTTTCTTATCTTCAAAGGATGCTTCAAAAGATTCTCATACAAGTGAATATATCTTTGAGTATATAGATAAATTCATTGATGAGGTTGGTGCGGAGAATTTCGTACAAGTAGTAACCGACAATGCAACTAATAATGTGAGAGCTAAAAGGCTTTTGAAGGAAAAGAGGCCTAAATTATTTTAGAGTGGTTGTGCTGCTCATGTTATTGATCTAATTCTTGAAGAGATTTCGAAGTTGCCAGAGAACAAGGAGATCATTGATCAAAGTAAAGCACTAACCATTTTTTTGTATGCTCATACTACGATTTTGGAGTTGATGAGAACCTTTACAAGTGGAAGAGATATTGTGAAGCCCGGGGTTACGAGATTCACATCATGCTTCCTTACATTACAAAGTTTGATTGAGAAGAAAGTACAATTGAAGATGATGTTTTATAGTCCTGAGTGGGAATCATCTAAGAATTTTAAAAGTCAGAGGGGGAAACGTGCTTATGAGATTGTGATGAGCCCTCGATTTTGGTCTCGCACAATATCTCTTTATAAGGTCTTTATTCCTTTGGTTAGAGTGCTTCGGATTGTTGATGGGGATAAAAAAACCTTCTATGGGTTTTGTTTATGGAGAGATTTTAGCTGCAAAAAAATGCAATCAAAGAGACTATGGGTAATTTGGAGCGCAATTATGGAGTTATTCTAAATATCGTTGATGAAAAATGCAAAGGTCGGTTGGACAGTGCATTGCATTTATCCGCTTATCTTTTAAACCCGTTCTACGTCTACAAAGATCCAAGTATTTCTTTCGAGCGCATTGTTATGGATGGGTTTTTAGCTGGTGTTGATACACTTTATCACGCGGACTATGAGAAGTAAGGCATTGTTGTGAATGTAGAGTTGAACATGTACAAAACCAAAGAAGGTGTTTTTGGAAAGACATCGGCGTTGAAAACATGTGAAGTGAACGATGAGAAATTTGATCCAGGTATGTTTCTTTCAATTTTAATTTTTTTGTTTCATTTCGTAAATGATGGTGGTGACTTTGGAAATTTTATTTTTTAGCACATTGGTGGGCAACGTATGGATATCATGTTCCGCATTTACAATGTATGGCAATGCGAATTCTTGCCTTAACTTCAAGTTCATCAGGTTGTGAACGGAATTGGAGTAGCTTTGCAGGGGTTTGTGCTTCGAAACTTCAATCAATTTCATATTTGATATCTTTAAGTAGTTATATTGATATTCTAATTGGTTGTTTTGTTTGTTTTCTAGATACATACAAAGAAAAGGAATCGACTTAATGTTAGTCGACTTAACGATCTAGTCTTTGTACAATTCAATGCAAAGTTGTTCAACATGCGTAAAAGGGTTGTAAATACAAAAGTTGATGTGTTCTTGGCTAGTGATTCTACCAATGTTCACTCATGGCTTTTTGAAGAAGATTTCGATGATACGATGGATGATGATGCTTCACATGTTCCTACAAGTTTGAATATTGAAGAGAATGATATTGAATTGAAAGATGGTTTTTGTGATTTGCTTGACGTTGACTACGAACCATGTGAAGAGGTGGGAATTCAAGAGCAATTATTCGATGTTTAAATTTTAATGTTTTTGTTATTTTTGTGTACTTGTTTATGTTATGGTTTGTTAAGACTTTATTTTTGTGTACTTGTTTATGTTATGATTTGGTAAAACTTTATGTTATGATTTGGTAAGACTTTATATTTATGTTATATAGTTTTTTGTTATTGTACAAAAAATTAAAAAAATTAAAAAAAAAATAAAAAAAACGTCTAATCATCGACTAGTCACCGACTAATTCGACTAATCGCTAGGCGCTGACGAACCGCCCGAATAGAGTCTAGCAACTTATTTTATTTCTTTTCAACAGAAATTAGGTGAGAGATTATGAAAATCATATCTAAATTAAAAATATTAAGACAAAGTAGAGACGAATAATTTTTTACCATTAGAAATTTAAATAAATATATTAAACTAAACTCAGTAAAACCATATTTATACAAAATGAAAGATGACTGAAAAATAAAAGAGAAAAAGGAGTATATCAACTGCAATTTCCGTCATATATTAGTGTAAATATAATTTTTATTATAAAATTAAATTGAACAGTTTTAGAGTTTTATGATCTATTACGATTGTATCAAAATCTCAATTTATATAAAAAAACGAAAAATTAAATTGAAATAAATTTAGCGATAACTTTTACATTTAATAATTTCATACCTAAAGTATAAATCAACAATATTATTTTATTTAGGTTTTTATTTAATGCATATTGAGTAATAATATAATGGGACAATATCTAATGCCTCTATAATCTTTAAAACAATTATACATTCGAAACAATACTCAAAAAAATTGTTAAAATATTATAGTATTCTTGAAAAACTTAAAATATTATCCGAGATAAAGTTCCTTTGGAGGAAAAATATTTTGACGTCATTGTTAAAAGTCAATATCAAGGAAGGCTTGAAGAAGCCACGTGCAAATCATGTTCTTTCTTTGAATAGTTCTCGGACTCGTGGGCAAAATTTGTAAATGTGAAATTTTTATATAATATTTGTATTAATATTAGATTTTGTCGAAAGAATATATGATTTTATTATGTATCTCTCGTTATACGTGAGAGATCGATATATATTATAAGATATTAGTGAATAATATTTTATTATAAAAAGGTATATATAAGTTTAAGATAATTAAAATAAAAAAATACATATTTAATAAAAATTAAAGTACAATATAATATCAAGCGTTTACGTAGACAAAATGAAAGTTTTTAATCCTATTCTTCAAAATTTTTCTTTTCATCGTATTTTCTTGAAATCATATATATTAAAAATTAAGTTTAAAGCATTTAGATATTATCACCTCATCATCTCATCATCTAGTCATGTTATTATCTTTTAAATATTATTATAAGTTAAAGAAAAATTTAAAATTTATAATAATTTACAAAGAAAAATGTAATAATAATGCAAATGTTTCTATATTAGATATTATTATTTAATAGATAAATATAAAAAACAAAAAAAATATAAAACATATTTTTGAGAAAAAATATATATTATTAAATTAATTACTTTTAAAAATATTATAAATGATTATATATATTAAATTAATTATTTTTTTAAAATATTTTTATTTTCAATTTAAACATCAAATTTAAGATTCAAAATATGTTATATTATCTATTAAATTTTATTAAAGGAAGAGAAGTTTTAACATTTGTAAATATAAATAATTATAAGATTTTAATATAATTATATTTAATTCTTCTTGTAATTATTAATGTTGCATAATTACTTCATTAATTTTTTCTTTTCATGTACATTTTTTTAAGGTGCAGTATGTCTTTGGAAAAAAAAAGACTTATTTCAATCATTATATGAACTGTAAACATTTTTTAGTCATTAATTACTATATATTAAAAATATAGATTAAAAATATAGTTTCTTTCAATGATAATGTGCAAGCACTAAACAACTAAGAGAACTTTTAAAATTTGTAATATTTTTTTAAATAATTACAAGAGTTTAATATATAATATCTAATTGTCTCTTTAATTTTAACGTTCAAAAATCTATTCATTAGCTTTTTTAAATTAACTATTTTTACTTTTTATATGTAGTAGGCCTTGAAAAAAAAAAGACTATTCTAATCAATATATTAATCGTATAATTTTTAGCCATTAGTGACCATTATACCACGTTTTAAAGTTTTCTATTACCAAACATAAATATCCATCTTTTTTTCCGACCAATTTGTAATGTTTTTATTTATTTCAAAATTCTCATTATTTACTTTTGAAAGGGCAAGTATCCATTGATTTTAGTATGAGCTTATATTTCAATGATTTTGTTAAAAATTCTCGCCCAAAAAATGACACAACCATTTTTAACAGAGAAATAGATTGTGGATGAACAAACGCTGAGTGTTACACACCATTTGGTAGAGCGAAAGAAAAATACCAATATCCACCATTTTTCAATTTTTATTCATATGTAACTTATATGACGTTCATCAAGATTTTATTTTCATCATACTCTTATTTTCATCATACATTGTACTTTTACCAAAATTATATAATCTATATTTTTCATAAAAATAAAAAATTAAAAGAGAAATTTAAATGTTTTCCATTTCTCAATTTTGTTTGGATTTTGTAATTATTATTATTTATTTCATTATGTCCAAGTTGTTATACATAAATGTATACATAAAGTGTTTATACCTACTAAATTCAGATAAATTATATGATTCATTCAGATTTAAACATACAGTTAAAAATAATTGACTCATATATTAATTTTCTCTCTAAGACTTTGAAATGAACACAAAACATAATAATTGTAATAAACACACAATATAATTTAATTGGTAAAAAAATGTAGAAATGTATATAAGTACTAAATAAAATTTATATTATTAGTATTAGTTAAACTATCATACATTACGGTGAATAATATAGTATTTGAACTTTGATAAAATGAACCTTTAATATATAAAAGAAAAAATAACTCATAATCATTTTTAAATTTTTTGTAAAAGATTACTCAAATATTTTATGATTTGTAATAAAAATGACGTATATGAGTTTTAAATAAAAAACGTTTAAGAGATTAATCAATATTCACATACCTCAAGTTAATATTCAAAATTTTATATCATCTCACTAAGAGCTCATTTCATTGATACAAATTTTCAGAAGCGCTTAAATTCATATTCATCCTCTCATCCTCCAAATAAAAAAATAATTTTAAAAGTTATAAAATTTAACATTTATTTTTTAACATCTTCCAAAAAGAATATCTTAATTATCATTTTTGTTTTTGGTTTTTGTTAAGACAAGTGAGAAGATTTATAATATAATACACATTACTTTAATCCATTAAAATAGATCATATATTTATGATTTCTTTTCATTATAAATATTACTTTTATGTTTTTTAATCCCACAACCAATAAAAGAGTAACCATAAGACAATATATCTTTATTTGTTTGCATATTTTGAGAATGTTCAATGAAACAATAAAACATTAATTCATACTAAAAAAATTTAGTAAATCGAGTGTTTTGATATATATCAAATAAATATTTGTATTTTAATAATTATATACATAAAATTTATATATAACATATTTTAATAAAATTTATATACAAAATATGGGTAACTACAAGTTAATCAATAATAGTATACACATATGCTTTAAGTAGAATACCGTTGTAGAAGAATTAACAGAAAACATCTATGAGATTGCAAAATATAAATTCAGGATAAACTCACATCGAGACTTGCTTGGATTGGTCGAACATAAAGAAAATTTATCCAGTTTACAAAATTTATATGGTTTACAACAATCCATTAATTCATAATTTAGTTTTTCATGTCGTAGATGTCACCGAATTTCTAATAGCTATGCAATGATCAAATCTACACATTGCAATGTCACTAAAACATTGACATTCATTTATCTTTTAATAGGTAAAATTTTAACAAAGTTTAATAAATTAACATCTTGGCTTTTACCTTATTTTATAAATTGAATCATCCTACTATCTTGATAATAATTATGTCTTTATCATTTCATTAAAAACTTTAATTTTTAGACTTTTTTAGTGAATTTTATTATTATTTACTTAAATAAATTCAATACTAGAAGTTAATTATTTTTATGATTTTAAAAATTTATTGATTGACAAATAACATGAACAATTGAATCAAACATACATTTATAATATGATATATACTTGAATTTAAATAATAATATGTTTATAGATTTTACTCTGCATAAAAATAAGTGTGTTCAAAATAGAGATCGCACTTTCAAATTCCATGTGGTGATGGATAGGTTGCTAGAAATAGTTGTTTCAATTTCTATTGACTTGTGTTATTTGAAATACACTCTTGATGCATTTTGATTATTCGTTTAAATTACATTTTAGTCAAGGAAATGAATCAGAGTTCAATTGAGAGAAGTGCAAACACTGGACTTAATATGTGATATAAATGACATAAAGGAGTGGTTGCAATTTAAAAGGATCTATTGAAGGAATTCAAAAAAGGTGAAGGATCATCAATGATTGCAGTACTTTGACCATAGGAGTAGCATCACAACTCGCAGAAAACAAAGAGTTATCAAATACAACTTCCCATCTTTAAGCCATGGGTTGCATGTTATTATTTGTTGTATTGTTGATTTTTGTATGATTTGTGTGTATATCCATAGATGGGTTCATGTTAATATTTGTTGTATTGTTGATTTTGGTATGATTTGTATGTATCCATATATGAAATGGATTGGTCATGCCCTACCAAAATAGTTATCGGTAACTAAAGCAAGTAATATCTTTTGAAACAATTGAGCTGCTTATGAAATTTCTTGATAGAGATTTGTTTAGTTTATTTCTTCTATATCGCTCTCTTCACATAATCAATGAACATTCTTTCTTATCATTCGTTTTGAAACACATTGAAAAATACACGAATGACAAGGATGACGATACAAAAAATACCGAGCCAGTGAAAGGAATTCAAAGTTTGAAGCAGGAGGCGGTGGTAAAGATCAGCATGATCGAGGAGGATGGAGAAGAAAATGAAGCAGATGATGAATCTTTTATTTACTAAAGAACCATACCACAAAAAATGAATTTTTGAAACAATATAATGGAGTTTAGCATCGTTATGGTAATCCATATCACTGCATGTTTCAGAAACTTGAAATCTCATAGTATTATCATCAAATGCAAAAGAAGTTACTCTTGATGTTATTAAAATAAATTATACGAAGTTTGTTATTTTATAAAGAAACTTTACTATTTTTATAATCTATTAATATTTTTAATAGATGGATATCGTGATCATTAACCACCTCAACCAAAGTAATTTGATTTTTTATATTTTTCAATTAATAAAAAATATTATTTATTTCATTATTCACGAAACTCACTATTTGATCTTTTTATTTAAAAAATTGAAATATAACAATATCCGTATATAAGTTTCACAAATGAGTTGTAGTTCAATATTTTTACAATTGAATATTAGCATTATTAGTTTTATATTATGAATTATGTTATTAAAAAATTCGTCAATATTATCGAATTTAATTAAAATTCTAAATCAAATCCACAAAACAAAAATAAAAATTACATTATTATTACTATTTGTTAAAAAAATCTGCTAAAACTATTATAACTACTTATAATAATAAATTTATAAACATTATCCCGCGTATCGCACCAGTTTATTCCTAGTATCACTAATAATCACATTTTTTCCTAAACTATCAAAACTCATTTCCCTCTCTTAAAAATGTTAATTTTTCTATCAAATCTTTTTAAAACAATCCATTCTCCACATAACTATATGACTTTTAGTCTATTTTCCCCTAAAGATTGTACATTCTATTTATTTTTCCCTAAGTTTATTATGATATCTTATATCCCTTTAAAGTTTAGAAATTTATTATATAACTCTCTCAAATTTATTAAGTCATCTTATTTCCCCTAAAGTTTAGAAATTAATCTTATCTCCCCATAAAATGTGTAAATAAAATATATTACATTTAAATTTTTTGATTATTTTTCTTTAAAGTGTCTAACATTTATAAACGCGACATATTAAATTTAAACCTGTAAACGCAACATATTACATTTAAAAATTTATAAATGTAACATTTTATTATTAATAGTATTGTATTTCTAAATTTTGATTATTATATCCATTTTTGATGATTTATAAAAATTATTAAAATAAGTAAACTTTAAAATATAAAAGATACTAAAATATCTTTAACATGAAAAAAACATAAAATTCTAGCGATTACAAAACGATAAAAAATATGATTTTTGTTCAATCGTGTTAACAAACACGAGAAGTCCACGTATTTTTTTTATACTTTGTTTTAGATTTTGAGAAAATATATAATTTTTTATTGGTTTGTTATTTTTCAGCAAAACGACGATGTCACATATCCTCTAAGCCAATAGAATCTTAAATTATATCATTTTTTTTACTTATATCATTTTGCAACTTGTCTTAGATTATAATATTTGCTAAAACGTTTGTGTTTATTTTATTTTGACATATCATTGTGTTGGAAAAATCATTTTGAAGATCATTTGTGGACATCATGTCATAATTTTTTATCGTTTTGTAATCGTTGAATTTTATGTTTTTGCTCATGTTGAATAGTTTGGTTGTCATATATTTTATTTAATTACTCTCTAGTTTCTACTCTTCAAATAATGAAATATAATTGACCGTGAATAAATACAGATAGGGGTGAACACAGGTTGTGTACCCATAATTTTTTGAGTATCTGAACACAAACCCAAACGAAAAATAATTATTGTATTCGAACTTGATCCGTAAAATACGAAACTCGGATATCCGAACAATTAACCAGGTATACGCAAGTACCCGAATCAAAAGACATCATGTCAAATTCTCAAATTTTCCTCCCTAACTCTATTGTGAACTACAATATAACAATTAATCAGTCAATTTTCACATCTATTAACACTATTGTGAACACCAATACTTCCAACAACCAACTAGTATCAACCAAGAAAAGTGTTCGGCATTGTGGCTAATGTTTTTGACCCTAGCTTCTATCACATGAGGCTTCTTTACTTCATTATATTTAGTCCCCATTTCTCACATGGACCTTGCGGATCTAAACTGCAAAAACAAAGGGTTTCAAGGCTTTCGGTTTCACACAAGCATTTCATCGAACACTTTATGAGCACATGACATTAACCTTGCAGACGAAAAAAAATCAAGAAGAGCAGACATTACTAGAAATTTGATAATTCCAAATGGAATTTCCGGACGGATCAATCCATCGGTAAATTTCCGGATGGATAGCAGAAGGATTACCGATGGCACCAAAAATTTTCGGACGTGTGCTTTTCGATACAAAATCATTTGAATTTAGGGACATTTTAAGGAAAAATCATCGAAAAATAATAATTTTAGTCCGTAATCCATCTTTAATCGGTCCAAAAATTACCTATTTAAACCCCTCCTACCTTGATCCGCTTCTCACACAAAATTATCATTAATTTTACTTCATACCATCTTATTGTTTCTTATTTGAACGGCATCATCTTCGAGATCGAATATGTTTGTTTTTAGACAATGGATGTAGAGAAGATTTGATTCAGAAACTCAAGATATATCGAAGAAGTTTATAGAAGGCGTTACACAGTTTATGACGATAGTGATAAATCAACAACTTTATAAAGAAAATGGTAAGTTAGTTTGTCTATGCGTCAAATGCAAAAATAAAAAAAAAATTAATGAGAGAATCATTTGGAATCATCTTTATTTAAAAAGGTTTTATTCTGAATTATTTCATGTGGTTATCTCACGGAGAGAATTTCGTACCACGACCTACTAATGTTGTCGAAGATTTTAGTAGGGTATTGTACATCATGAAGTGTTTGAGATATCTCAAGATGTAGAAATAAACCGTTATGTGGAAATCGTACAAAATTTATTCGGTGAAAGAGACGAAGAAAATATTGAAGAAGATCCGAATGAAGATGCAGAAAGTTTTGTTGAAATGTTAGAAAGTGCTAGACATACACTCTATGATGGTTTTAGAATGGGTCTTCATAGTTGTCTCTATCTGCACGTTTAATGAATTTAAAGATAAAAAAAATAATCTTTCTGAAAATTGCATGGATTCTATATCGCAATTTATGATACATAATATTTGCCTAAAGTTAACAATGCAGTAGAGTCATTTTATGAGAGACAGAAAATGATGAGATCATTGGGTTTATTACCATATAAAAAGATTGATTTTTGTCAAGACAAGTGCATGATTTTTGGAAAGAGACATTGGATTTAAGTAATTGTCGATTTTGTGGAAAAGACCGGTTTTATTTGTCAAGGAATGAAAAAATGGTTCCATATCGTCGTATGTGGTATTTACCAATTATAGATAGAATCAAAAGATTTTATCAATCTCAGAAGCCCACAAGTGACATGAGATGGCATGTTGAGCATTCAACTCGTGAATGAGAAATGTGTCATCTCTCAAATGATGAGGCGTGAAAACATTTTAGCAAGGTATATCCTGATTTTGCAACTGAGAGTCGAAATATTTATTTAAACCTTTGCACTGATGGTTTTAATCCATTTAGGATGTTTGAGAGGAATTATTCGTTGTGGCCAGTTATTATGACACCGTACAATTTACCACCTGACATGTGCATGAAAATTGAGTTTTTGTTCTTAACAATATTGATTATCGAGCTTAATCATCTAAAAAGATTTTTGGATATATTTTTTCCAGAAATTGATTGATGAATTAAAAGAATTGTGGAAGAGAGTTCAAGCGTACAACGTCTCGATGCGATATAATTGTATATTACGAGGTGCTCTTATGTGGACAATAAGGGATTTTCAAGATTATGGTATGTTATCTAGATGGATAATGCAAGGTCGATTGGCTTGTCCCTATTGCATGGAGGAAACATATTCTTTTTAGTTGAAATATGGATCAAAGACGAGTTGGTTTGATTGTCATCGTCGTTTTTTTCTGTTGATGATACAATACGACACAACAAGATAAATTTTAAAAAGAATATAGTTGTACAGAAATCTCCTCCTCTAGTTTTGACCAGTGAAGAGATTGTGTATAACGACTTTTTGCTTTCGGTGTTCCTAGGAGTATAGGTTGTGGATGGAACAATCATTCGAAAATTGATGGTTATGGAATTAGTCATAATTGGTACAAGAAGAACATATTTTAGGATGTGCCATACTGGAAAAATCTTAAGTTTCGATATAATCTTGATGTCATGCACATAGAGAAGAATATTTTTTATAATATCATCAACACGGTAGTGAACGTTTTAGGAAAGACAAAAGATAATATTAAAATACACAAGGATCTAGAAGAGTATTCCTCACGGAATGAGTTACATATAAGTGATGATGGTAAAGCTCCAATTCTAATATTCAGGTTATTGAATGAGAAGAAATATAAATTGTTGAAATGGTTGAATGAAGATGTGAAATTTCTTGATGGTTATGCGTTTAACATCAAACGATGCGTCGATATTCATGGAGGAAATTTATCAAGGATGAAAAGTCACAATTTTTATGTATTCATGCAGAGACTACTTCCCATATGTTTTTCTGAATTGTTGGACAAACATGCATACGAAAAAATTGGAGGTATTGATTTTTTGAAACTTAATTATTAATAATTTAAATATATGAATTGGTAAATATACTAACACTTTCATGTTTTAGGTATCAGAATATTTTTTCAAGATTTACGTGTGAGAAATTTAAGTGTAGATGTGGTTCGCATATTGAAAAGTAACATAGTTAATATACAGTGTAACTTGAAGAAAAGTTTTCCACCATCATTCTTCGAAGTTATGGAGCATGTGACTGTTCATCTACCGTACGAAACCGCATTAGGAGGTCCAGATCAATTTTGTTGGATGTATCCATTTGAGATATGTATGTTATATCTGAACAAAAAAAAAACAAACAAAAAGCTCTTCTAGATGGTTCAAATTGTGGAACAATACGTAAATGAGAAAATATTGTTCTTCATTTCTTACTACTTCGATCCACATGTTCAAACGCGAAGTAGAAATACAGACAAATAATTTGATTATGGTGTGACGTTTTCATATCCAGTATCCTATTTTCCAGATATATTTTGCGAAATTGGTCGAATTGCTGGTAAGACAAAAGATATATGGCTATCACAATGAGACCTCTACATCGCACATACTTATATCTGACTGAACTATTAATATCTAAGGCTTTTTTTAAGGTAACATACTATAAATATATAATTAGATTCAATTGCGTATACATATTCTATTTGTAAATTTATAGAATTTCGTAATATTTTACAGGATATTTGATTATTTTGAAGAATACATATGTGAACATTGATAAATTGACCACTAATTTTCGTACACATTTTATGAGTCATATTATGATCGATTTGATGAGCATTGTGACGTTTACATGTGATTATGTATTAGTTTTACTTGTTTCTTTTGTTGTTTTGTTTGTAGGATTTAATAAGTAAGAATTGAGGCAAGACGGGATGAGAAACAATGATGAAATGAACGACAAACAAGACCATTTCCCAAATTTCTTCCTTTTTGTCTTTGTTGACCAAAATAAGACCACTCCCATAATTATCTCCACAATTATGGACATACAAATATGGACATCAAGCATGGTCATCAAAGTTCGGGCACAAAGTATGGATAGTGAAGCACCAAAGTATTGGCACCAAGCATGGGAACCAAGTATGAACATCAAAGTATGGGCACCAAACATGGCACCAAAGTATGGGAAGTGGAGCACTAAGTCATTTTAATAATGTATTTTATTTCTTTCAAGGTGTGGAGACTTTCCCATATAAGGAGCTCCAAACCTCATTTATAGGACACAAAGTGAAATACATTTGAGATGTCGGAAATTTATAGTTCTTCACCATTAGAGAGAGTTATAATGCTCGGATCAACATAGAGAAACTCAAAGATGGATCCTGAATCCCGACCCCCGGTTGTTCGCTCTCCTTTCTTTGTTTTCTCTCATGTTTTTTATCTTTTACATGATGTTTGTTATAGACTTTATGTGTGAATAGTTGCATTGTTCTAGGAGACATGATTGTCCCTAGGGAATCCTTAAATCCATGAAATATTATTAACAAGAAGTGTAATGTTTTGTTTACTATTTTAATTCTTTATATGTGTTCTTCATACCGTATGTCTACCTTGATCAAGTAGATGTATGTGTTAGTGTTTTGAGCGATGGACTGAGAGGTGAATCTTAATCCCGGATAAACATGTTTAAAATAATTGGAATTGAATATGGAAAGTAGAGCAATTCCAATTGAGGGTTAAAAAGAATAAATCGCAGAGTTTAAGGTATAAATTGGTAGATCAGCCACAAAAGTAGGGGGTTTTCTTGTTTATGCATGTCTTTTTAGCCTTGAAAGAGGGTTTTAGACATATTAGGATCGTTCTCCTTTTAAGTGTTGTAGAATATGCATGATTGTTAATAGTTGAAGTGTGATTCTTGGATTACCTAGTGGTGAAACCGGTTCCCTAGAGTGTTTGTCTTTGCTTGAACTCTCATTTTTATTAGCTTAATTTCTCATATCTCTCCGACTATCATATTAATTTGCTTAATCATCCTAGACTATTTAGATTTTATTTGTGTTGTGTAGTTCCTATGGGATCGATACCTATATTATACTACACACGTGTCGTGCACTTGCAGAGTTGGTTTAGGTTTTTAACTCGAAGGCATCATGAATCTAAACTCCAGAAACTTAAAAAAAGTATATTTTGCCACATGGATCAAACGATATGTAATTAAATGATATCTTAACTATGTATAAAATAATTTATATAATATATAGCTTTGCCGACGATTTTTCCGTTTGTAATGCAGATGGAGATGAACAATCACCTATTGTGGCTACGAGATATTGTTAAAGGACCAATTATAAAAGTTATGATTTGGCTAATGTATTTTACACGTGTTCACAACTTTCACACTTAAGAACATGAGAAAATGAAGTCAACTATGAATTATGGTGTAAGTCTGAAAGCTAAAGCTATTGTGAATCGACCAATGAACAGGATTTTTATGAGATCTTGTAGGAAACTTTGCAATTGGAATATTCAGGTTTTATTGCTACTCTAAAATGCGCTATTCATATCTTGTAACACATTAATATTATATTGACTTATATTTTACATTTTTTGTAGGTTTTGTCGGCTTAAAAGTGATTTTATTTCGACGTGATTGGTTTGATCCAATAATTGGCCGCGGAACAAGAACAAACAAGTTAGGCATTATAGAAGTCATCTCAACACAAAGATATACAAAATACGAGCCTTTTATTATTGCGTCACAAGCCGATCAAATTTGTTACGTTTCATATCCACATACTATACGATTTTCTAGTCGATGTGTCGCAATGAAGATACTTCCATGGGGTAAATTTATCGACAACACAAAAGAGTAACAATTTGCAATGCAACAAAAAAACCGCAGAGATCTTTAAGTCATTATGCATGTTTTCTAATTTTATTTTAAAATATCTTGACGATCTTTTGAAGATAGGTTTCATTTAGATAAATATTTCAGGCCATTTAGGGTTGAAAGTAAAGGTTATAAATAAATCTAGGTACCCTAATTGTTGATATATTGTCATTGCATCGAAGTAATTATGTCTCATAACCTCCTATAAAAAAAAGGTAAAATTATAAGGATTCCATCACTAGAAGTGTTAGTATTTCCAATAATGGTCGAACATATCTTACCATAATTTTCAGAACGAAGTTTGCCTTGATTGTTTCTAGCGTAAGAAATTCTTTTTGATTCAACCGTGCAAAAAACGTATACCAAAAATTGCTAAAAATGTCTTCCACAATATTGTAAAATAAAAATTTCGAAAGGTCTTTCTTGTAAGCGGTAGGCCATATATTCCTTGATACTTATTCGAAATCGTGGTTTTTTTCTAAAATGATGTTGAAGGTCATAATTCTAAATCAATATGATAGACATCTTCGCCATAAGAAAACAACAATGAACACTGAAGTGGCAAATACACGGGATGGAGTTCAGTGATATATATATATATATATATATTAATTCATTAGTATGTTTTTCCAATAAAATATCACGAGATTCTAATGATTCATCAAAATCACCTACTAAAAGTGTGATAACTTCAAATACTTGAGATAATGAATATGATATGTAACTATTTTTTTCTCGAAGTTATTAAATGAAGTTTCATATTAATCTAATTGTCTAAAATGAATCTATCTTTTGCGTGATGAAATACTTTTACATAAAGGTTATGGTTATCAAGCGTTTGTTGTAAACCTCTTACGATATTGAGATTAAGCATATTTTCAGTACACAATACTCTATGTTGTCCACTAAAGCAATATAACAAAATCATAGTTAAGGTTCGATAATAGGTAAGGCAAAATTTATAGATTAATAGACTCTAGTTAAATATTACGTTACGAAAATTATTATGTTTTCAAGCTCATGCTCGATTGTTTATATGTAAAGTTGTGCAAATTTTGGAGTATCCCCTAATAAAGGTAATATATTGTCTATTATATGATAGTTTTGTCCATATATTTTAAATATGTATGGGCCAAGTTTCTTAATAACTGATACATCAATTTTTTGTTCATTCGTAAATGAGAACATTGTTATATGCTCTTATGTATCGACAAAAATATTTTGCATTTTTTTGTTTTTTCTAATATAAGATTTTGAAGATATTTTTGGGATTTAAGCATATTTAAAAATGATATTTTAATTTGCGAACAACATTAAAAAAATTTTAAAAATACATTTTTTGTTAATTCTTTTATCATACCACATAGTTATGTTACAACATGAACAATGATTGTTGGGATCACTGATATCATCATACGCTGTAAATATAATAAAAAATAAATTATACATTTGATAAAGGAATTATTATTTTAAAATAAATATAATTCAACGAGACATACCAATGAAAGTCGTATTGATTTTGCTATACAAGCATAATTAAAAACTGTTGATGTACATGGACTACTTCGTATTTGCAATTGCATGAACTCAGAGGATCATGCAGATTTTTATGTCTATGGATTTCAACATATATAAACTATATAGTTTTAGATAAATATGATTAAGATACTTATGATTTAAACTTATTGTATTCACATAATGTGATGATAGAAGTTTGTACAAAAACCGAAAACAAATTTTCCATAGGTTAATAAATTCACTTTAATCAAATAAATGAAATGTTTATGATTTCAAAACTGGTCGAAAACAATTTTTACAAACGAATATACGTTTGGAAATTACATAATGCTTGATAATATACATTGAATAAAGTACTATAACGACTGATAATATACATACCATCGACTACCAATTCATATAAAAACTCTACATGCGCTCCCCTCCCAGAAAAATGTCAACGTGGGCCAAAGAGTGACACCACCACCATCAGAGTATGATGTAAGTCCTAATTAGCCAAGCGAGAATTTGGGCAAACAATGGCATCGATGGGATTCAAGTTTGTTGTTGGCGATATAGTTATGTATAATACATTTAAAACAAACACAAACTAATCAATTGAGGGATTTTACGATTCTGTCAGCTACGTCGGCTCTAAAAGTAGACGGCTTTACCTTTGTTGATAAGGATTGGGATGAGGAGTAACTGTGGGAATCCTCAAAGTAATGTTTTTCATATGAATGTAGTGACAATGTGTTGTCATGAGCTAAGATAATTAACTATTTATTAGCAGAGAAATGATACATTTCTAAGCAATATGTATTCAGTATCATTATAAGCACAAATGTGTTGAAGCAAAGAATGTATGGTAAAATCAAATATCAATTGGAAAAAGCATTGAACTTACCAATGAAGGGCCGAGGGAAGAAGTCAAATGAGAAGGCCTAAAAACAATTAACGTGCAAAGATTTAGCAAATTGTATCAGTAACACAACTAAGCTTCAAATAACAAAGTATATAGGAGTGATCTTATATCGTTGTAATCTTGGTTCAATGTTACTTTACTAGCTCAAAATTTAATCGGTGAACCTTTGTGATGTCCACATGACGATGAAACTCAAGCTACGAGTGAATGTGGTGGTGCGGAAAGTCTAAACAAACACCGTTGACTGCGCATGGTAAGAAGTTATTCTCGTTATTTACCACCAGATATTGTCTAAAGAGAATACACTTAGATAAGATGTAAACAAACATACAAGCTAGTAAAATTAAAAGGGATAAACCCAAAAAATCCCCTGAAAAAATAATTTTTAATAAAATTAAACCTTCTACTTTTAAATCTATAAAAAAAACTCTAAACTATGTTTTTTAAGCAAAAAAACCATGAAGATTTTCCATGGTTTTTTTTTTACTTAAAAAGCATAGTTTAAGGGGTTTTTTATAGAGTTAAAAGTAGAAGATTTAATTTATTTAAAATTATGTTTGAGGGTTTTTTGTTTGTCCATTTATAAAAAACTTTACCATTAATTATAATATTATTATGTTTTAAATTTTATTAAAAATCACAATGTGTATGAAAATGCATAAAAAATTGCATTTATGTTTATATGTCAAATGAAAAATCATAAAAAAATTACAAATCCCAAAATTGAATTATATTAAGGTGTGCACTGTGATAAATTTTACTAATGTTTTTAAATTAACTAAAACTATTTTCAATTATTATTTTGTTTATAAAACATATACTCTTATGTATTTTCAGAATAATTAATAGTCAAACTTTAGACAAAGATGTAAAATCCATTCTTATCAAATAATTTTAAAAGTAATATTTGATTAGTGAAAAAATATAATTGATATATTTTCAACCTATATAAAATTGTTGTATTATCCGAGTAAGGAAAACACATAATATATCTTAAGAATGAAAATTTGTATGTATGAATATGTTAAAATTATAAAAATTTATTTTTTTTATACTCAACCAAAATATTTATATAATAATTATTTAAAATATGATTGGAAATATATCAAAATTATAAATATCAGTTATAGAATAAATTATAATAATTATCAAGATTATAACATATAAGAAAATGATTTATAACAAAATTTAAAACATAATAATATTATAATTAATGGTAAAGTTTTTTTATAAAGGGACAAACCAAAAAAACCCTGAAAAATAGTTTTTAATAAAATCAAACCTTCTATTTTTAACTCTATAAAAAACTGCTAAACTATACTTTTTAAGCAAAAAAAACATGACAACAAAAAAAACAATTTTCATGGTTTTTTTTTTTTTTGCTTAAAAAGCATAGTTTAGGGGTTTTTTATAGAGTTAAAAGTAGAAGGTTTAATTTTATTAAAAACTATTTTTCAGAATTTTTCTTGGTTTATTCCAAATTAAAATTAAAATTATTACACATTAAGTTGTTTGAAAAATTATTATATATACAATTTTTGTAGTTAATATTCAACAATAAAGTCTGAGATTGCAAACCATCATGTTGGTCCCCGTTGTCATTTCACCCCAGTCAATTGAAGACATTTGTGTCTAGAGGATACACATCAATCGTTTAACTTTACGATTGTTTCATTTACGAATCACTTCGTAGCTCAGTTTGAGTGGTCTCAAATTAATTTAAAGTGGTCTCCAATATCGAAACACGACCTTTGTACGACATAACGTGGTACATATAAAATTTTAATTATGTTAAAATTTTATGGCTTTACCTCGAGATATATCTCTTTGACAGGGGCCGGCTCAACTAGAGAAGAGGCCTTGTACCATAAAATTAAAATAGGCCTTTCGAAACAAAATATTCGATACAAAAAATTTCCTTTTATATATAATAAATATTTACAACATTCATTTGAAAAGAGCTATTCTATTTGCATGTTTTGAAACGAAATATTCGATCAAGCTTTCCACATCTAAATTCTCTAGGAGACTACTTTCAATTGTCATTAAAGCTAATCCATTCAACATTTCTTGTGACATAGTGGTTCGCAAGTACGACTTCAATAATTTTAGCTTCGAAAATCTTCTTTCTGCAGAAGCAACAGTAATTGGAATAGTCAATAAGATTCTATACGCAATTATTGCATGCGGAAAACAATTATACCGTTTCAATAATTCTAATAAAGCAATTGTTCCTATCTTTTCATTTGGTAAAAATTCTCTAAGTAACTTTAACTCAACAAAACGCTCATATCCATTGCTAGTCATTCTTTTTCTATTTCTACAGATATCATATCACAAACTAACCACAAAGATCAAACAAAAAAGCTGATCCATCCGATTACGCAACAAAATAAAAAAAGAAAGACGACGAGAGGCCAGAAACATATACCAGCGAAACTGAAGATCTCAGATGGTTGAAACTCAGAAATCGAGAGGAAACAAAAATCGCTTGAATCCTAAAGTAAAAATCCTTGGAAGAGAGTAAAAAGAGAATTTCTTGATTTCTAGGAAGGGTTTTCTGGAAACCGTGGAAAAAGTTTCTATATTTTTTAGGGATAAGAGTTTTCTGGGAACCGTGGAAAGAATTTCTGTATTTTTTGGATAAGAATTTTCTGGAAATCGTAGAAAGGGTAACTATTAAATTTTATTAATTTTTTTTAATAATGGGCCCTCAATGAACTGAGGACCCTGTTCCACTGCTCCTATGGAACATGGCGATAACCGCCCCTACTCTTTGAATTTCTTCTAACTCAAAGACGATTGTGATATGTCCTCTCTTGGTAGAATTTTAGACACTCGTTCAAATGTCATCTTTTGAATATAATGGTGAACTTCTTTTGCTCTGGCATCGACCCAGGAACTATCTAACTTTTTGTGTTTGCTCGAGTAATTTGAAATATGTTGGTTTTGTGCCTTTTGCTTTGTCTTTTTCTCGAGTAATCAAATCATACAAATTTTTCGTACACCGCAAAGAACTCAAACGAGATCCGACTGTATTAATGCTCATCCTGAAACCTTTTCTATTTGATGAGCGAGATTGACTTGCTCTCGCGTTTCTTTATTTAGCTCCATACGTCGAAAGCCATATACATAGGTTTTCCTTTCTACTCTCGGTCATGCTTGATTTTGTTGATGAGAGATTTAAGTCTTAATCCCATTAATCTTTCAAATTTAGACTTTATAATTCCAATAGTCTCGAGATTCCAATTACTTTTTGCTGAAAAAAATTAAATTGTTAAAAATTATGTTATTAATAAAGTGTTATAAATAATTATCATTTAAAACGTACCACAAATCTTTCCACCAATGTTTTTTGATTTCCAGATCTGTTAAAGCCCAATTGTAATACGATCAATCAAAATCAGCTTTCATCATTTCATTTATGTGTCGAGAAAACTAATCACACCGAAATTAATAAATAAAATTAGATTTACATTATATTAGTGAATTATATATTTAAATTTTAAATTTATTATTATATACCATTGTGTTCTTTATTCACGGTTCGAATCTAAACGTGAGAGTTTATGTCTTTCTCATCCATCGCTAATAACTCCTTGACTATTAGTTCGTGGTGCATATGAGATGACGACTACTTGAGAGGTGGAGTTGACATTGGTTGATAATCAAAAGACGAAAAATATTGGGACAGATTAAAGACTAATTACGTCAACATTTCTGATGATCAGACCATAACTTGTCCAAAATTACGAATGGTCTCTAGACGCTTTTATTGACCTCATTATGCCTTTCAGAAATTTATGGACGGAAGATACAACAATCAAGAAATTTATGGATGATTCTCATGCTCGTGATGGATAACATTTCTGTTTGTAAATTATGGACGAATGTGAGAACCATCGAAAAAATATTTTGCAATTACGGATGAATTAGAGACGTCAATCCAATTCGTAAATGTATAGACAAATTAGGGATGAGATACGTTTTTCGTTTGCAATCCATCGGCGTGTGGCGGTCCAAAAATTTGGTTCGGAAAATCAAATTTTCTAATAATGTATTTTATGGTTAGAAATTAAAAAAAATATTACAATAATATTTTAATTTAATATCATGACTCATTCTTCTAAAATAATGAAAATTTATTTAACATTTTATATGATTTTGCTATGAGTGTCCATTTTTATGAAAATGGATTTGGATAATGATACCAAAAATAAATATGTTGAAATCATTTTTCTTAATGAGTCACCAAATAAATAGAAAAATATTTATTGGACTAAATTGTTTGCACATAATCATAACTGTTTAGCATTTCCAATTTTTTATCATTCATCCCGATATCAAAATAATGATTTATTAATGGTAAAATTTCTATCCTAAAGATTAAATATTCATCAAATTAATATTTGTATTATTTTGAAGATAACTATATAGTCACGTAAAGTGACTGAATATAATTTAATTAGTATTCTATTTTTAATTATGTTATTTATATTTTTTATGTTTTCTTTTTCTACTCATTTGTTTAATATTTGGATAAAAATTTTGTGAATATAGCATTCAAATCGAGAGTTATTCTAGAACACAATATAACACATATATCCTCTTAAATAAAAATATGATTTAAATTTTTATGTTGAGATTATTTGAAAATAGATGAATACTTTCGAAAAATTAATTCTATAAACTCTCGAACAGCTAATTCACAATGAATTCAAAGACAAAATTCATAATTTACAATGTCACATTTGTGCAAAACTTTCAAATTTATTTAGTAATAGAATTGTTATCATTACCTGCGTATATAATGCCAAATTATTAAGAAATTTCAATATATCTAAAGGAACCTTGAGATTTTTTTTTTCGATTTTGAAGATAACAAATTGTCAAATATGGGTTGGACCTAACTAATCCCAAAAGCTAGCTCAAGAGTTTAGGATTGCCCAACACCATATATATGAGTCCTAAAATTCATGTCCTAACTGATGTAGAACAACATATCATAACACTCTCCCTCACGTCAAGACTCGGTCCTGGAGCGTGGACATCGCAATCGGGGGCCCAACATCAGTATATTCAAATTGGAACGAACCGGACTCTGATATCATGTCAAATAACAGATATATGAGTCCCAAAGTTTGATATCATGTCAAATATGGGTTGGGCCTAACTAATCCAAAAAGCTAGCTCAAAAGTTTAGGGTTGCCCAACACCATATATGAGTCCCAAAATTCATGTTCTATCCGATGTGGGACAACTTATTATAATACAAATAACAAATAACAGATATTAGATATTAAAATGTTATAATTGAAAAAACTTGACAAAAAGAATGGGTTAAAATTTCACTACAAAAAATAGGTCATTCACGTCAAATCTGTTGTAAAAAGCGATTTTTTCGTTGATACTCATAAATTGACCATTGAATCACTCATTTGTTATAATTTTCCATGGTATATCAACAAACCTTATCCTTTTGAATTTTTTAACAAGGTATAACGAACATATTCCTTGCAAAATTATAACATTCTACAAGCGTCTTTTTGTCTCTATTTTTGACCCTGAACGTCCCGACGAGACGTTATGGTAAGATTTTAGTGACAAAATTCATATTGTATTTAATTATAAATACTATCTAATTAGTTGATTTCCAAGTGCAGGTATGATGTATTAATTGATTTCCAAGTGCATGTATGATGTGAATGACATTCTGAAATATACAAACAATAACATCATCCAAGGATCGCAACAAGATCGACTCTATTATTCATGACAGGTGATGTCAAAAGTTATACGCCACCCATGGTGGTGTACATACATCGTAAGTAATTTTAATATAAAATTCAATTTTAAAATTATTATTTAGTTTTATTTATAAATTTATTTATTACAATTTAATTTTGCAGCACGCATATAGATGACGGAAGAAGGATACGTCACGTATCTATACACTTTGGATGCATGCACGACATGCAAACCCGGTTGCGCTTGATAATCAACAATACCAAGCACAACTATAACAAGAAGAATACCAAACACGCATGGGCAACAGATGAGTTATTCAACCAACTCGTTCAACATTGGGAGTCCGAGGACTTCAAGACCAAAAGCAAAAGGACCAAAAAATGTCAGTACGACGAGAAGGTTCCCGGGGATAGTATGCATTCCCATACCTCGGGATCGAAGTTATTCCTGAAAAGAAAGAAAGAATTGGTGAAATTTATTTCAATTAATTATTTAAATTTTATTGTTATATAAAATTGTTAACTGATTATATTACTATAATGTTACAGATACAGAGAATGGAAAGAGAATTGACCCTTCTTGAGCCAGTTGTAGAAACTCACGCCAAGAAGAAATCCATCGTCGGGGAAGAGATCGACGAACCAGAAATCGTCGACCCTCGGGCAGAATAGACCGTGAACACTGTGACGAAGGAGATCAAACAGCAATCACAAGCCATTGGTTCAATTCCCCACGATCTCAGTCCTTTAAAGAAGGACAAAGTTTATTTAGAGGTAAATAATAAGATCATTATTATTGTAATTCTTTACTTAAATAAAATATTTTCTAATGATATGTTAACTTTAACATGTTTTACATTATAGACAATTAGACCATATAAGGGGCGTCTATACGGTCTAGGTTCGTTCTAAAAGGATGTCGTCGAGGACGCTACGACGATACCCCCACGTATCAAGAGACTTACACGTAAGAACGGCGCATCCATTGTATTTTTTAAGTTCCTGCCATTTCTTTTTGCAATGGGTATCCATTGAAAGCTCCCTCCATTTTTTACCAACGGGTATCCGTTGAAATCATTTA
Organism: Gynandropsis gynandra; assembly: GCA_036759665.1. Lineage (NCBI taxonomy): Eukaryota > Viridiplantae > Streptophyta > Magnoliopsida > Brassicales > Cleomaceae > Gynandropsis > Gynandropsis gynandra. The sequence continues at coordinate 39,153,320 of CM071869.1, forward strand.
ACTTCCCACCATTTTTTTTTCAAATGGTGTTCAACAGACTTTCGTTACAAATGTCTAACGGGCATTCGTTGGATTCTTTAGCAACGAGCCTTCATTGTAAATATTAAACGGATATATCCATTACACTTCGTTGAATGGTATCAATGGATAAAATTCGTTGCACAACCATTGCAAATCGTAACAAATACGGATTTTCAACAATCGATTCCCAACGGCTCCATATCCATTGAAATCCATTGGGAATGGTCATTTTCAACTAGAACCTAGCCATTTTCAACAGATATGTCCGTTGGAAATGGTCTGTTTTTTTGTAGTGTGATGAGAGGGAAGGGAAGTGATGGGGTAAGTTGGAGAATGGATGAATATGTTCCTGAATTGGATGTGATGACAGACGTAGCTGCGGGACCGAACAAGATCATGACACATATAGGCACTTTTCATATGGGAGTACCTAAGGAACACACACGGGTAGATTGACGTTGTAATGCATGAAGCCATGGATAATATAAACACCAAAAACTCATAGTTTACTATAGTTTGGTTTGGACCCGAGTAGAAGTTCATGAGGGGAAGCATTGGATAGATTATTTGTAGGCATACGATTGATGAGGTAGACAGAGGTTATGAAGACAACGGACCAATATGAGACGGGTAAGGATGCATGCATATGTAGAGATACATAGGTTTCGACAATGTGTCGGTGCTAATTCTCGGAAATTTCATTCTGGTCAGGGGTATGAGGAGGATTTGTGAAGTGTGAAATCCCGTGAGAGGCGAGGAAGGAAGAAAAAGGGATGTATTCCCCACCGTTGTCACTATATATGGTTAATATTTTTATGGAAAATGTGTCTCAACAAGGGCTTTGAAGCGTATTAAGGTCGAGAGAACGTGAGACTTGAGTTTAAATTGGTATAGTCATGTATATTGAGTATAATGACCAACAAATATAACATAGTATTTAAAATCATCAATTGATATAGTCGGTGAGCTCCATACATCGGAGAAGATAATTTCAAGTGGACGAGATGTTGTAAGTGATGAATTAGAAAACAAAAGTTTGTGACTTTTATTTCTTGAACAATAATTGCAAAATAACCAATGAGAAGAGTTGAAAACAGAAATGAAAATTTAAACATGATAAAACGTAGAACCTGAGAGGCAGGATGACCTAGATGCGAGTGCCACTCGGACAAAGTTGTCTTGGACACAGGAAAGGCAAGGGCTGGAGGGGTAGGAGGCAATGAGAGAGACCACTCATAGACACCGTTTCTAGCTTCTCCTTTCAAGATTGGTACCTTCGTGCTTAGATCCTTCACTTGAAAATCATCGGGAAAGAATTCAACATACACCGCTAGAATTGCATAGTTTGTGTATGGATATCAGATTTTTCTTAATCTATGGATCACATAGAACATCATAAAAGAAGATATCAGCCTCACCGTTGATGTAAGGATTATGCAAGGCTAGGTTTTGCAAATCTGAGGTGATGTGATGAAATGCACCATTGTCAAGGAGACATGGGATGGAATCATATGACGTGACGATGGTGCTATGAGCATGGGGCTGCCATGGACGAGAAAATAGGTTCCATGGTTGTTGTTGAGGTGTCGATCCTCCAGATCAAAGGGGTGAGACGAGCTGAAAATGCAGGCAACGGAAAACGCTATGGCTAAAGGTGCCACAGGCTTGACACTTGCCTTAATACCCTCGTGTCTAGTTGGAGTTATTGAAGTTTCAGCTATAGTTTTTGCTCTCACGAGATGAGAGATGTGGGTGAGTGTTGGTTGCCAAGGCCATGACCGAAAGTTACGCGGGAGGAGGATTCAATTTATACTATGGTTTTGGTATCATTATTGAGTAGTCATTCATGGAGGTCAACAAGGGAAATAATGGTGTCTTAAGCATTAGCCATGTCAATAGCGGGTTTGTACTCTTTGGTGAGCTCAAGGCGTTTTACCGACACTACAAAAAAAACACGGGCATTTCAACAGACGGATAACGGATCCATCCGTTGATGAATCTTTCCAACGAACGCCAACGGATGCCCTGGAATGACCAACGGGTAACTATCCGTTGCAATCCTTTGCAATTTGCAACGTACGTGCAATGGAGAAAATCTGTTGTAGGAATCTGTTGAATGACCATTGGAAACCCCAAAAACCGGCCAATGAATGTCCGTTGCACAGCAAAACGGATGTCTAGTGCACAACTCAACGGATGTATGTTGACAATGGCAACGGATGCTCATTGAAATTATAACTTTTGAGGTGGCCGTTGAAATATTTCAACATAAATTTTCAACGGGCATCCGTTGAACAGTTCAACAGTCATCCGTTGAACAGTTCAACAGTCATCCGTTGAGATTTCTTACGGATGTCCGATAGAAACACTATTTAATGATCGAAAACACGACTTCTACCACCAAACTATAAAAAATAAATATGTTTTCAAAAAAATATCATCTTCTTCAAATATAGATATATATATAGATCGAGAGAGTGGATGTATAGAAAAAAAAAGATCTCGTAACCGAGGAAGTTACTCAAGAATTCTAACATGGATTGGAGCAGTTCATGAGTTTTGCATCGATTCAATCTTTGTGTCAAGAACGCGGGACAATGTTATGTCCCTGCAAAAGATACAAAAATATGAAGTATCGAAGTCAAGAAATTGTTTTCAAACATCTTTACAAGATGGATTTCGTAGAGAATTACGAAATTTGGTTATTTCACGGCGAAAGTTGTGGCGTTAGAGATATTGTGCAAGAAGCACACAAAATAGAAATAAATGAATAATTTTTTTATGAAGTATCGAAGACCAATCCAAATGTGAAAATGGTGTCAGATACTTTTTTCGGAGTTGTTCATGAAGAACCACATGAAGAGATGTCGAACATCGAGGCACGCCGATTTTTCAACCTATTGGATTCGGCGAAACGACCTATATATAAAGGTTGTCGTGAAGGTCAGTCTCGTTTATCTTTGTCATCAAAATTGATGAGTATAAAACAAACTACAATGTTGGTGAAAATTGCATGGATTCATTTTGCAAAACCATGCATGAATATTTACCGAAAAATAATCAAACTCCCGAGACATACTACGAAACAAAGAATGTTTTAAAATATTTAGGAATGCCACATGAGAAAATTGATTTTGTAGAAACAATTGCATGTTGTTTTAGGGAAATGATAAAGACATTTTGGAATGCAAATTTTATGGTGCAAGAACATTTCGTCTAAAGAAACCATTTTCACGCAAATATGTACCGTACAAAAAATATTTTATATGCTTGTATCAAACAGGTTGAGAAGGTTATTTGAATAGAAAAAACCGTTGCGGTAATGAGATGGTACGCTGAACATTCGACGGGCAAAGGAATAATGCAACATCCATCGGATGGTAAGGCTTGGAAAGATTTCAATGAAATATTTCCCGAGTTCGCATATGAGACGAGAAATGTTTATCTTTACCTGTACACTGATGGTTTTAGTCCATATGGACAATCTTGAAGTCAATATTCTCTGTGACCGGTGATTTTGTCTCCTTATAATTTACCTCCCAAAATGTGTTTGAAAAGAGAAGTAATGTTTCTGACATTGCTGATTGCAGGACCAGAACATCCGAAGAAAAGTTTTGATGTCTTTTTGCAGCCATTTTTTATGAATTAAGATATTTGTGGAATGATGTAATTCTTGCTTATGACGTTAGAAGGAAGCAAAATTTCACATTGAAAGAGGTCTTATTGTGTACAATTAGCGACTTTCCTGCCTATGAAATGTTATCTAGATGGAGTACGCACAGAAGATTGACATGTCCCTATTATATGGAGGACACAGATTCATTTCGACTAGTACATGGGAAGAAACATGTTGGTTTGATTGTCATAGAAGATTTCTTCGTCGTGGACATGTTTTCAGAAAAGATAGAAACAATTTTCGAAAGAACGCGGTACAACAAGAAGAGGTAGTGTGCATGCAAACCGGAACGCAAATCATTTACAAACGATTAAACAAAAGTGTGAGATTTACAAGAATCGATAAAATTCGGTGGAGATCGTGGGCATTGAAAACCAAAAGACCAAGGTGATAGGCATAACTGGTATAAATGTAGTATCTTTTGGGAACTACTATATTGAAATCAGTGATGTTATATCACAATTTAGATGTTATGCATATCGAAAAAAACTTTTTCGATAACATCATCGATATTGTTTTGAATATGAAGGGGAAAATGAAAGATAATATACAATCAAGAAAAGATTTGGAGACAATGTGTCGAAGACCTGAGTTGGAGTTACGAGATGGAAAGAAACCTATCTCAATATTCAGATTGTCTAGGCCAGTGAAAACTGCATTATTAAGGTGGTTAAAAAAATATGTTAAACTTCTAGATGGATATGCATCGAACATTGCTCGGTGTGTCAATATTGTTGGTTCGAGGTTGATCGGGTTGAAAAATCACGATTGTCATGTTTTCATACAGCGACTCATTCCAATTGCATTTGCCAAGCTCTTACCACGAAACGTTCACGATGCGCTATGCAAAATTAGCATATTTTCCACAGATATATGTTTAAGAAATTTAAAAAGGGATGACTTGGAATTAACGAAAAACAATAACTCAAGTATTATGCTCATTGGAAAAAGCTTTTGCGCCTTTCTTCCTCGATTTCATGGAACATTTGCCAATACATTTACCAGATGAGGCAATACTCGGTGGGCCAGTTCTATTTAGATGGATGTATCTTTTCAAAAGGTTTTTTCATCCAAATAGAAAAACGAAAAACAAAGCAACGGTTAAAGGATCAATTGTTAAAAATACTTGTTGGAAGAAATCGGATATTTCAGCATATTTTATTTCGAGTCGCATATTCCGACGAAACAAAGACGCTCAGCGGTAGATCACACAAACTATCTATATCAATATAATCCGTAATTGGGCACGATTCCTGAGATATTTACATCGATTAGATGTATAGGAGGTAAATCTTAAGAATATTGGCTAACACCAGTGGAGTATAATCACATCCACACATATATATTACTAAAATTTTCAAGAGCTATTACCTTGCGAAAGGTACAAAACAATGAAAATCTATCTTATAAATGCAAATATATATATTTAAAAATATATGTGTTAACGTTCTTTCATTACAGGATATTTGATGAAGAAGTAATGGGTACATATTCTCATCTAAATGGAGAGGAACTCACGAAAATGAAACTTCAACATTATTACTTGTGGTTGATAGATTACGTAAGTAAACATATATTTGTAAGTTTTTTAAATATATAAATAAAATTTCATGTTATAAAGTATTCATTTGTTTTTTATGTTATATAGGTCAAATATTCTGATGAGAGACATCCTACATGGTTAAAAGATTTGGCTAATGGTCATGCATAAAATGTTATGTGTTAGCTAATTTTATTTACTTATGGATACACATTCCACACATATGAGCACGGAAAACATAGAAGCACATACAATTACTGCATTTGCATTAATAGTGAAATAGAGGGTGATAATTTCTAAGGCATTTTGCACCAAATCCTACAGGTGGAATATCTCGGTCTCACAGGATTGTAAGTGGTTCGATCCAACCGTAGGACGTGGTACACGAAAAAATCGATGGGGAGGAAATGATATCAATCCAGCACGACAATTTTATAAGTATGATCCATTCATCACAATCGATCAAGCAAATCACGTATGTTACGTGCAATATCCAGAAACATTGAAATATCGAATAGAGGAGTGGTGGGTCGTTGTAAAGATCAAGCCGCGAGGAGTTTTAAGCACATATGAAAAAGAAGATTCGTTGCAAACCGATCATTCAAAGTCTATACGATTAATTGATACACACAATCGGGAGGAGATTCTCGCAAGAACTGACATAGATGGAGAATACATACGCGGTCATGAAGACGTTGAACCGAAAGATCTAGAAGATGAAAATGGCGATGAATTCAATAAACAATTGAAGGAAGACTCACCAATCGAAGAATTTATCGAAGAATAAATGTGAATTATGTAGTTGTAAATTGTAATATATAAATTTTTCTAAATTGTTAATTTTTTTAACTTAATAAATTCACCTTTCAACGGGCATCAGTTGCCAATTATAATGGAAACGCGTTGAAACGTTAAATCCTGGTCAACACTTAGAAAATTTTCAAGGTTTATACTATCTCAATGGGCATCAGTTGGAAAATGGGAACGAATGCCCATTGCGATTGTTCAAACCGCCTATAGATGCCAGTTGTGACTGTTCAGGCTGGCAACGGATGACTGTTGGTTGCCGCCAATGGATACTCGTTGCTTATTTGCAACACATGTCCGTTGAAAGATGTCATCATGGCTAGCCAACGCCTGTCGGTTATGGTTCTCAACGGGTATCTGTTAGAAATTGCAATAGAAGCCCGTTATAAAGAGAGATGTATCGTCGTTTCACCATTTGTTTCCTTGGGAACATGCATTCGCAATGATCATCCGTTGCAATTTCCAACGGAAGCCCATTGAGAATCCAACAGTTGTGTCAATTAATTGCATCCGTTGAGTTTACGTAATTTCCAACAAGCATCCGTTGCCATTTCCAACGGATGCCCGTTGGAAAATTCATTATATCATTCGTTGAACAGCTCATTCTTCAACATAATCTCAAAACAAAAATCCTCTCAAACACAAAATCTCTCAACCACTTAAACACTTATAAATAATACACAATGAGAGCTCGACGATTCGTCGGTTACGGTGGTATGTTGGCGTATTCGGCAAGAGACCCACCACCACCTTCACTGCCACCATATCGTCCTTCTTTACCTATATCGGTACCGCCGATATTTGATGAAGAATATGATATGGTGGACATAGACGCTTTGATCGATAGTTTCGACGAGCGCCCTTTCGTCCGATTATTGATCATGACCGTCCTAATGGTACGTTATGGTAAGACACTAGTTACATAATTTATATTCAGGTTTGATATGGATGATATTTTGAAACATACGAGCAACAACATCATCTAAGGATCTCTACAAGATCGACTGTACTATTCCCAAGTCATATGCCGCCAATGGTGGTGTATATTCATCGTAAGTAAAATTTTAATATAAAATTTAACTTTTAAATTGATATTTACTTTTATTTATAAATGAATATATTGCAATTTAATTTTGTAGCACGCATATAGATGGCGGAAGAAGGATACGTCGTGCATCTACACGGCTTGGATGCACGACATGCAAGCCCGACTGCGCTTGATGATGAACAACGTCAAGCGCAACTATTAAAAAAAGAATTCCAAACGGACCTGCACAACGGACGAGGTATTCAACCAACTCGTTCAACATTGGGAGTCCGAGGACTTCAAGCCAAGACCGAGAAGGCCAAGAAATGTTGGTACGACGAGAAGATTCCCAGAGATGGTTCGAATCGCCATACTTCGGGATAGAAATCATTCCTGAAAAGAAAGAAAAAATATTAAAATTTATTTTAATGCATTATTTAAATTTTATTGTTATATAAAATTGTTATCTAATTATATAACTATAATGTTACAGATGCAGAGAATGGGACGAAAACCGACTCTTCTTGAGCTAGATATAGAAATCCACGCCAAGAAGAAGTCCGGCGTCGGGGAAGAGAGCGACGAACCCAAACTCGTCGACCCTCAGGCAGAATGGACCGTGAAAGCTGTGACGGATAAGATCACACAGGAATCACAAGCTTGTGGTTCAACTCCCGATGATCTCAATCCTTTACAAAAAGACAAAATTTATTTGGAGGTAAATATTAATATTATTTTTTATAATTCTTTAAAGTAAATTTACTTTAATAAAATATTTTTTAACGATGCTAACTTAAATGTATTTTATTTTGTAGTCTGTTAGACCGTATAAGGTATAAGGGGCGTTTATACGGTCTCAGTTCGCTCCAAAAGGATATTATCGAGGACGCTATGACGGTACCCTGTGGTTAGAGAGAATTACACGTAAGAACAACGTATCGAGCATCTGGAAACTACACTTCGGAAAACGCAGGATGCTCTTCAAGTAATGCAATCAGAGCTTCGAGATACTCGAGCAAAGATGTGTCACATAGAGAGTATTATCGAATTGCTAAACGGTCGAGCGTATCAACCGCCAGAACCGACGGGGGAAACAACGACGCGATAAGACCCGGTAATCGACTCTGATGCAACACCTCTACGAGGTGTTAGCGATCACGGAGATGAAGACGGTACAACTAATTTAGATGATATGTAAATGTTTTTAATTTGTAAAAACTTTTTTATTAATTAAATTTTTCAAAAAAATAATTTTTTAAATTTTTTTAAATTTTTTTATTTTTCCGTAGATATTTCAACGGATGTCGGTTGATAATTTCTAAAAATAGTAACGGGCATCCGCTGAAACTAAAATTATCGTCATCTTTGCAACGGAAATTCGTTGTTAGGTCCCGCCATACTGCCAATGGGTATCCGTTGAACAAGTTTAATTCCCTCCATTTTACATGTCAACGGACGTGCAACGGATATCCGTTACAAGTTTTCAACGTTCATCCATTGCATTATTTGTAACGGGCATCCGTTGCACCATTTGTAACGGGTATCCATTGCACCATTTGTAACGGGTATCCATTACCAGTCTCCAACGGATCAAGCCATTGCTAGGCCGTTGACATGATTTCAACGGATAATATATGTTGTACGCCCGTTACAAATCGCAGCGGATGTGGATTTGCAACAAGTGATTCTTAACGGCTGCCGATTCGTTGTAATCTGTTGGGAATCGTTCTTTTCAACGGAAAAATGACGATTTCCAACGGATATATCTTTGACGGATCACATATACTCATCAATTATGAGTGTGCCTTCGGTGCAGCGTTTAGGTTCTTCCTTGATCTGTTTCATATAGCCACAGAAAGCAAGAGAAGTCTATCTTGTTACTTGTATGGCACAAAAGCCACATTGGGATACTTATCCTGTCGGTATTGATTATGACGTTGGGGATGATGGTGTTGTCTTGAATGAAGCATTCGAGAGAGTCCCTTGAGCAAAACGGAGACTTGGACGTTCTATGTGAGATAATTAGATGTGGTGAGCTTCGTAACGTTGTTCATGTTGACAATTATGAGAAGACGTTGTGGTTCATACGGGTTAAATGCGAAAGTTTTGTATGACGTTAGTCTTACTAGACTGTTGATACCATAAAGAAAAATATTGTACAATCTTATTCATTAGGAATTGCGTATAAGGAGTATGTATATACAATGTAATGCAATACGATGTAACGACCAAATCTAATATGAATCAACAATTTAATACTATTGTAATCATTAATCACTCATTTTCTCCATATTAATTTTATGTAATTATAAATTATTTCTATCTTTTTTAAAAATTATGAATAAATATCATATCATCTATATTTTTATACATTTATTAGAGAAAAAATTTAATAAACTAATTATCTCTTTTATCTTTTCATTGTTTCCAATTGTTGTGTATTTCTAATAACTTATATTTTCTTGAATAACTATGTTATTATTATTATTATTATTATTCGACAAAATTTAAAATAAAAAGGTCATAAAATGACGTGAGCTGGGGTTGAAATTGGGGACACGGAATTATAAAATAATAATTTAGAAGATACAAAGTAAGATATACTAACACCGTCACACATGGCTGAGTTTTTATTGGTTGTTCGTGCGTCTTCCCTCATTTTTACAAATTATAATTACTTTTGTCTTCTTTTCTTTTATATTTAAATTTATTACCATCAAAATTTATAAATAACATATTAATTATTAAACCAAAAATATTTAAGAACTTTTATATCCTAATTTCTAAACCATTAATTATATATTTAAACCAAATTCAATGGTAGAAGAAAAATATAAGTTTAAAGAAATTTTGTATGAAAATAAATATAAAAACATGGACAAAAATCTAAAAAACCTTTTAAAAATCGTTCCAATTGTCCAAAAAGTACTTATTTCACCGCATTATATACTATGCATTGTAATTTTTCTGGTCATAACAACAGACAAAACCCCAGCAATTCCGAATGAGATATGTAATGGCCTATATGTATTCTCATTACGTGAGTGCTATCATATGGGATCATGATGACTCCATGCAAACCCATATATATATACACATTTTTAACCTATTTATATTTTTAATATCATTTTTCTTGTAAAAACGGATCCATAGTTTAGCATAGATGTGATCTACAAATCATATAAATAGATATAGCAATGATATAAAAATGTAATGTTGTGCACAAAGTTGATATTAATATAATTAATTAATACGCGTTTTTATCTCTATTTTGCATGTAATTTTATTATTATATCTAGTTGATTATTAATATGAATCTATAAATTTTTATATATAATTTTTGAGTAATCATAAACTATTAAATTAGATGTTGGATTGGATTTTTAATTTGTTTATTAAAATTTTGATTCGCATTTAATTAAATATTCTGATATTTAATCATTATTTGTAATGTACAGAATTGAAAGATGATGATGAGCTGTATTGTGTTGTGATGTTAAAACAAATATTAGTATACAGATTTATGGATTTGTATATATGAAATATATAAATAATTTTTTATACATTTCAACAACAACTAAAATGCATAATTTAATAAATACACTGCCACAAATATTATATATAAATTATAGAATTTGATTCAGAAAAGGAATTAGATTCACAGAACATAACGCCTACGTATATATCATTTTAGAAGTATGTATCAAATTGAAATATAATCACATTATATTAAACCAAATAAAACAAAACAAAGAAGATCCGAGAAGCAATGTTGCTTGCTTAAGCTTGCAAGAAACTACATGGAGACAAAAGAAAATCTAATGTAACATTAATTAATTTTTTTAAGGATTCTTCTATTAATATAAAATCGAAGCAACGATTTTTTTTTTCTTACAAAAGCTTTTTCGAGGTTCAAAAATTCGCTTGTAACAACAACATATCACAAAAGATTTATATCCAAATAAGAGTACTTTTAAAACTAAAATTTATATCCAAATAAGAATACTTTTATATGAATCACAATTAAATGGAAATTATGTTACTCTTATACCAAAATTAAACTGACTCACTTGCAAAGTCACTATTAAATTTCCGGACGATATTTAAACGCGCTTTAATTGTAATCTAATTACTATAGACCCGAAAATGGATGGGGTTCTCATCTTATTTGGAAATTATTATTCACCTTTATGACTCAAATTAAATACGTATATAACCTTGTGTTAGAAAAAAAAAGATATATGATCAACACCTATAAATATTTTTTTTTCTCCCAACCATTTTCCTCTCATCATGTGGAGTCTATTTTTTTATCATCTCTCTAGTATTTAGACAATTCTTAGTTATATTAATATTTTTTATATATTAATTGTCAAATATTAATGGTATATAGTTATCAAATACTAATATTGATAAAAAAATTTTACTTTAAATTTCATTTAAATATAAAATTTGGGTTATTTCATTCAAAATTTATTAATAAGGTTTGTTATACCCAAACATTCAAAGTTATATTTAAAAAATTCTACAATTTATAAAACTAAATTATATATAAAAAATTTATTATAAAATACATCATCCGAATAAATCTTAAAATATAATTATATTTTAACTTATTCTATAATCTTTTAATTTTTTCGCTTATAACACGACTATTAGTCTAATATATATATATATATATAATTTAATAAGGGGAAAATGACATTGGAATATAAGGGATGATTTTGTCCAACAAATCTAATGACTTCTTTTAATGGGACCCATCCAAAGATTTGCTGTCTAACTTCTCACTCTATATAACAATCCTCTCCTTCACCCTTCAAGTCCCCCTTTCCTCTCTCTCTCTCTTTCGCTTCATAACACTCTTTTTCTCAAAAACAAAAGTCCAAATCTTACACACATAATTAGTTTAAAAATAAAAATATTTATTATATATATGTAGATATAGTATTTATATACTTTTTAGGTGAAATACAAAAGATAAACGTCAAATCGTTTGCATATTAAGTAAAGAGTATTAGGTTAATATAACTATAAAAGAATGAAAGAAAAGGGAGGATCAGCACCGTGTGCGGCGTGCAGACTTCTCCGGCGAAAGTGCGTGAAGGATTGCATATTCGCTCCATACTTTCCGGCGAAAGAACCTCACAATTTCACCATTGTCCACAAGGTTTTTGGAGCTAGCAATGTCAATAAGATGTTGCAGGTCACTCCCTCTTCTCTTTATTCTTTCTCTTCCTTTATATATATATATATATATACATATTTATATCTCAAACCCTAATTTTGCCCTCAAAAACCTATAATTAGCATGTAATCAAGGTTTTACTCAGAGCTAAATAAATTTTACAGTTTTTTTACGATAATTACGGTTTTATGTAAAATATAGTTGTTACGGGTTTTATAATAAAATATATATGGGACTAAATAGTAAGTTTTTTATTTTTAAGTGTCCTTTTATGTATATAATTTTAAAAAAATGAATGGAAAAAAAAAGTTTGTAAAAACGCGTATGAGAATAGTATGAAAGTCACTTTCTCTAAAAAGTAAATATTGCATGTCACGTAAGAATCAACATGAATATATTTTTGTTTAAATAAGCCCTAAGCAACCAATCATCACTATGTTATATATAGTGTATGCTATCATATGTTATTTTTCTTTATAAAAGAATTGTCAATAAATTTAAATAAATAATAACTACAAACCAATATCAGTAAGTTTATTTCGTATTATTACTCTTTTATATGTGATTTAATATTATAAGTGATTATTATTTTGTTTTGTACAGAAAGATAATCACTTCTAAAGACAATTCAAAACCATTCGTCACTACTCATTTGTTCTGTTCTTCCTAACATAAAAAGCTTGACCGAACGAGACAATAAAATCCCTACAAAAACAAAGACTTAATTTTTTTGTTTGTTTTTTTTGTGGCATTTCTTTTATTTATTGATTCGTCTCGAATTTAATTTATTATACTTGGTATTCCGTCACGCAAACCTCATGCTGACTCTAATTTATTTTCGATGAAAAAATAAAAAAAAATTCAACATATATATTATCTTCTAAAATCTAATAAAATGTAGAGAACTACTAATCACATGCATAAAAAGTTAAATATGCAATGAAAAGCTCTATTACCAAAAAACGCGCATCAATATTAAATTGGATTATTAGGTCGAATTGATAAGAATAAAATCAAAATAAAAACATATTTAAAAAACTAACCAAAATGATTAACAGAAAATAAAAAGATATGGGATATCTAACGGTTGCAGGAGTTACCGGAGAGCCACCGGAGGGACGCCGTGAGCGCGATGGTGTACGAGGCCAACGCCAGGGTACGGGACCCAGTCTACGGCTGCGTAGGGGCAATCTCGTCATTGCAGAGACAGGTTGACTCTCTCCAGTCTCAGCTCGCTCTCGCTCAAGCCGAGCTCCTCCACTTACGCATGCTCCACCACCGCCCTCCGCTGCCTCCGCCATCCTCCGCCGTCTGCATCGCCTTCGGGTACGAAGACGACGACGCCGGAGACTCCCTCTGGTCATGCTAGGATTAGCTTCTCTTTTTCTCTCTCTCTTTGTTATGTAATTATGTATAAGTTAAATTTAAGTTAATTACAGTACAACCCTTAGCACTCTTATTATCGTGGAGTTATATAATTTTATGTGAATGTTTATAAATTATAAGTTGTCTATGTTTTTATATTGTAATATGTAAAAATTAATGTAAAATTTAAATTATCTAATATTAAGTCATGCATCAATAACTCGGATCTAAAAATTTGAGTCTTGAATTTTTTTAATGTTTAAATGATCGGTCTAAATTATCTAAATATCTTAAATCGTATATTTAAATAAATATATGTTTTCAATAAATTATATAAAACAAAGTTCGAAACTCAATTATAAATTTATAATTTATTTTATTTTTATAAATAATGATGTAATATTATTGAATATTTTGATTAATAAAAAGTAATAATGATTACTAATATTTATATACTTATATATTATTTTATTATATATATTTATATATTTTAGAAAACGAAAAATCAAATTTTAAAATCACATTTTATTTCAATTCAAATTTACGCTCATTCAATACCATATAAAAAAATTAATAATTTCTAAAACTAGTAACCAATATAAAACACCACAAAATAACAATCTATATTATAACATATATATTAATTTATCATATCTTATATTTATGACTTTTATAAATTATAATTGTAGAAATAAACATCCCTTGTCTTTCTCATTTGCCTTTCTTTTCCTTCTTTTTCCTTATATTATCATCTTCTATTTTTGGCCCACGTATCAATTAGGGGTGGCTTATTCGGATTTCGGTTCGGTTTTCGGTTCGGTTATTATGGGTACGGTTTATTCGGGTTTGATAAAACTATAACCAAAGTATACCCAAATGTATATCAGTTTGGTTCGCTTCGGTTTTATAACGGTTCGGTTCGGTTGTAACAAAAAAAGTTACAACCAAAGTAATAACCAAACTTTCTTTAATTCGGTTATTACGGTTATTTTTCACATTATTTTTTCTAGAATCGAAACCCTAGTTCGAAAGCTTTTCTAGCATCGAAACCTTAACTCAGAATCTCTTCCTACCGATCGAACAATTCATAACCTAAACCAAATGAGACTTACAAACACATGAAGAATCAAGTCGAAAGAAGAAGAACAAGAAGAGTGAGAGACCATCAAATTCGACATATTCGTACCTTTTTGCGACGAGTGCAAGACGGAAGCATAGAACGAGATGGGAGAATAGCCAAACAAGGAAAGTGTGAATCGTGAGGAGAGCGTGAATCGTGAGGAGATGTCTCAAAAGTTGAATCGAAAAAGAAGAAGAAGAGATGGGAACAAGGTGATCGGCGAGCGTGAATTTCTCGTGGGTTTGTTCAAAAGAAAAAGAAACCTAAAGATAAGACATTAATATTGCATCTAATTTCTAGTATTATTAAAATACACATATTATTATAAAAATTATATAACCGATCGGTTATCCATGGTTATACGGTTAATAACCGAACCGAACCGTACCCGAATGGTTATACAAATTTCAGAACCGATTGGTTATTTTATTAATAACCGAACCGAACCGAACCAGTTGTATTCGGTTCAGTTCGGTTCGGTTTTCAATAACCGAACCAAACAAGCCACCCCTAGTATCAATAAGCTTATTAATGAAAAGAAAATTAGTGGGAACCCTTTTTACTAATAGAAATACAACATACACAGTAGTAAGTACATCATAAGAGTTGGAACAATGAAAAAAGGTTCTTCTTTGTCTTTTCTATAAGATATGATAATATTTTTTGAGATTATAATAGTTTTAACGTACACTCCTGTTGATAAGTCCTTGGAAAGATAGGTAAAGATCTTTGTTTTCCATTCCAAATATCTCCTCTGCCTTCCTCAGAGTTTCCTAATGTAAAGTTTGCGTATTTCGCATCCGTATTAGCTGAATTTTTCTTGAAAATGCACAGAGAACTAAGGAGAAATGGCATGAGAAAGTGATTGCTTTACCTCACGGGTCTGCTTTTGTGCGTTGAGTTCTTTGATGTTAGCCAAGAAAGCACTGAATTGTTCGTACGATAATCGGCTCCTGGATCATGAACAGAAGTTAGTTTTATGATGATCTTGAAATACAATTCAGGAGGCAATGCAAAACAGAAAGAAATTCACCTTGCTTGACGGAAGAATTCCTTGCCATCCATCCGAGGTGTTCGAGCTGCATAAGTTCATATATCACACAGATGAGCAACACAATCAAGTTTGAGAAAGCGAAATTGCCAAATATGGGCATAGCCTAACTAATATCAATAGCTAGCTCAAGAGTTTAGGGTTGTCCAGTGCCATATATATGAATCCAAAGTTCATGTCCTAATCAATTTGGGAAAACTTATCATAACATTCCCTCGTGCCCAACATCGGTATATTCAAATCGGGATGAAACAGGGTCGAATACCATGTCAAATATGGGTTTGAGCCTAATTAATACTAATAGCTAGCTCAAGAGTTTAGGGTTGTCCAATACCATATATATAAATACAAAGTTCATATCCTAACTGATTTGGGACAACTTATCATAAGACTCCCTCACGCCCAACATCGGTATATTCAAATCGGGATGAAACAGGCTCTGATAGCATGTCAAATATGGGTTTGGACCTAACTAATCCCAATAGTTAGCTCAAGAATTTAGAGTTGTCCAGTACCATATATATGAATCCAAAGTTATATCATAACTTATCATAACAGAAATCATTGCAAAAACTTACTATTTTAGGATCAACTTTGATTTTGTGATTGTTGTCAAAATACTTTATATGGTTCTCCCATCTGAGAAACATGATTTATGCAAAGATGAAGAACTGTACAAAAACCTGGAAGTGAGCGTCCTCGGGGAGGAGAATTTCCTGTTGAAGATTGCTGACTCGACCAGAACGCTGTCGTTTTGCCATCATAATGTGACCCAATTGGAGAAACTGCACCAGATGTTTTCTTGGGAGATCCTGCAGCCGAATAGCCTCGAGGGGATACACTTGCAGATATGATCTTTGGTGTTCCAGATGGGGTAAGCCGAGGCGAAATGTATGGAGTTATGGAAAACTTTTGTCCAGCATATCTTGAAGCTGTGGAATTCAATTTCAGCATAAGTTCTATATACTCTCCTACATGAATTTACATGGAAAAAACTCCCATGGAAGAACTATACACTCCTAAAATGCGGGCATGGACAATTGTAATGATTCATGAAGTGAAAGAGATGATGCAATGGTTACCTTCATCTACTGGATTCGACATTTCGATAGACCGATTGAAAGAACGTTGACCATTAGATCTTTGATCTAAATTGGAAGAAACAGAAATAACCAACAGTAAGATATCTGTGTGCCAAAAGAAGAAACTTTGTTCATACAATCAAATGCAAAAGGCAAAAAGAATCATCTGAAACAGAATATTTATGCAGTACCCTTTTCTGGATAAGATCCAGGAACTGACTGGTCACATGTACGGACATCAACAGGTTCCACTTGCTGTAAAAACAATCAAGAAAATATATCAATTTACAGTATGCATATTAAGCAATATCTCTGAAATTGAAAGAAGAGAAATTTGATAATAAATCCAACGTATAAAGGAATCTTACAGATCCATTGTCATCATTCAGCGATTGGAACAACTGCTTTTTGAATGTCTCCAACTGGAAAAAGAAAGAAGAGAGACAATATCATTTTTCCATACCCAGAGTAAATGATTTGATGTTTCTTGCACAACCTACCATATATAGTAAGAAAAAGCAACGATTGAAATACTTAACGTTGTAGTACCTTAGCAACATCGCGGCTGAGTTTCTTCACCGTCATTGCTAGTGAATCTCGTTCCTTTGACAGCTTCATCTTCAGTTTAGAAAAATCAAACCATTGTTTTAGAACAGAAGAAAGGAAATTTTGGTTTACTCTACATCTCTACCTCTATGCATGAGATTCTTGTGGCACATATAATCAGTTAATCATAGAAAAGCAGACCCGTTGCATAAAATCCAAGCCAAATAGACAATCAAGCTGATGCTCAAACATCGAAGAACCCTCTGAAAATACACTATTCATCTCTTTCTATACCAATACAAACTCTCCCCATATTTAGAAACAATCAAATGAAATATACCCTTTTGATCTCTGCTAGTAAAAGAATTCCTACATCTAACAATCAAATGAATCTACCCTTTTGATCTCTGCTAGTAAAAGAACTCCTACATCTAACAATCAAATGAATCTACCCTTTTGATCTCTGCTAGTAAAAGAATTCCTACATCTAGCAATCAAAGGAATATACCCTTTTGATCTCTGCTAGTAAAAGAATTCTTACATCTAACAATCAAATGAATAAGCCCTTTTGATCTCTGCTAGTAAAAGAATCCCTACATCTAGCAATCAAATGAATAAACCCTTTGGGACTCTGTAAGGCCCGTACTCCTTCAAATGACTAGCTTGAACCCTAACAGTGCAATGGCTTACGAAGATACTACTTCTCTTACACATTGGCTTCAGTCACGGTATTTACCAAGACAACGGCACTACCACTAAGGGACAGTTGACCGTTTCCACAATCTTAAATTAGACTTCAATGGACAACAAGAATAACAAACCCTAGACCCTAATTTTCACAATCCGCCATCGGTAACCAAAACCTGGAATACATATGCTTAGAAGAAAGGTTAATATAATCTGAGAATCAAATTTCTCACGTTTTCGTCGAGGATGGTCTTTAATCTCGTATTAGCCTCCCGGCAATCTCTCTCCAAGCATGACATCTTGTCCTTGAGCTCATCCATAACACTTTCCTTATCCAGGAGTTTTTGTCTCAAGCCGACCGTCTCGGCTTGTAGATTCGAAACCCTTGAAGCTATCGCCATGGACGTAATCTTCCTGGCGAGATCCAGCTGCTCAAAAGGATCCGTCGGAATCACAGAAAGAATCTCATCGGGCAAATCGAAATTCGGACCGGAATCTCCTCCACCACCAAACATTTCTGATACGACCCACCTGAGAAACTCTGAGAATCTAGCCGCAAAAAGAGTGGAACACAATGAAAGAAGGAGAAAATCCCAAAAAGATTAGGGCTTTCAGATGAATTCGTCGGAATGCTTGTAGGGTAGAGGAATCAAAAACCCCGTTGTTTGTTTGTTTCTTATTGATTTTATCGACTTTTTTTATTCCCGGGGAAAGTTTTCTTTGTCTGCTTTCAAATATTTTTCTTCAAATTTTCCCTCCAAAAACATTACTAAATTTAATTTCGGTTGAAAATTCAAAATGAAAAATTTAAAAGCTTATTGCCTTTTTTGTATGTGGGTTTATCATATACAAAACTTTAAAAATTATTTTAAAAATGTACATTATTGGAAATTCATAAACCAAAATTATAAATGTAATTACAACCGCACCATAAGATGTTATTCAAATAATGTGTTGATGCTTCGATGATTTCCATGATTGGGAATTAAATATTACAAAAGAATCATCTCACTTATTATGCCAAGTGGTTGCCTCCATATTATAAGTGACAAAATATCATATTCGAAAACTAGTTATGAACTTCAACTCAATAATTTTTTTATCAATTTATATATAAATTTTGTAAACAATTAACGATTTATATCATCAGGGATCATTATTTGTGTATTTTGTCAATTATGTACTGTTACTTCTCGTGTAATAGTAAAATTATTTCTGAAATCTCAATAAATATTTCACCTTTGTGTCATATATATTCATATCAAACAAAAATTTCACCATCATATATATATATACATATCACCCGAAATTAGGATTAAAAAAATGAAAGTATTATGCCTATTATGTAATATTTCAATAGTTGAGTGTTTAAGTTTTAATTATTAAAAAGTTTAATAATTATTACACAATCGCAAAATCTAAATTCTAAAACTAATAACCGTAAAAAGAATATGAAGAACGAAAACAATTTTTCGTTCTTCCCGAATATCGCACCAACGGTTGGAAAGCCGATCCGGTCTCGGCGTGGATACGCGTAGAGGGCTTGCGTTATCAAGTCTTGCATCCGACAATCACACGTTCAACGCAACAGATATTACGAAATCGTTTCTAAATTTGTTCGTCGTTGAAACCCCGAAAAACCAATCGTTAAACATGACTAGATCTCATATTCGGGTTGATAAAACACGCTTCCGCACCTAAACCAACCCAACAGTGGTATCAGAGCGTCTGGTCGTCTGTTTAGAATCAGTTTTTTGAATTTTTTGTGAAAAATTAGATTGAAATTCGTGATTGGCGGCGCACGCGTAGCGCGCGCGAATAACAGCATGAACAGAACACGCGAACCCACGAAGGAGAAGCACCGCACGACCGAAATTCGACTCACGGGCGACGGTCGGATCCCCAATCGCCCACGTGAGGGTCGCCGGTCGCAGGCGAAAGGGAGGGGCGGCAAAGACACCCCTTGTCGATGGCGGACGGACGCCAGAGCGCATCGCGCGAAAGGCAACTCGTGCGGTGGCATCTGTGCGAGACGGTCTTAAGCAGGAACGGATTCGGCCACGACCGGTGACGCGGCGGCGGCTGGGTTCCTGGAACCCTCGCCCGAGCGGGCATGGAATCACACCCCAACCGAGCGCGTTCTGTGAGTCCGAGCGGGCGACGCGTGAGCACGAGCGGGCGCGCGTAACCCGCGGGCGAAAAATAAATAAAAAATTAAAAAATTAAAATTAAATAATTTTAATTTTAAAAATTAATAATTGAGTTCTTCAACGATAAATTGTTTATCGTTAGACTTTTTCTTCATCGTAGATGTTTTGAATAGATTCTCGTTTACATAGTAAGGTCTAATTACCAAGAGACATGTAGTTCAAGAATTCGATTCATACGTCTATGTCATCAGATGTCTAGTGGGAGGAAACAATTAGTTTTTGTAAACGCCTGGACTACCCGGGAGACATGAACTTAATTTTTATCCGACTATGAGCTGAAAGATGAACTTAACTATATCGATAGGAACGACTTGACTACCAGGTGACTATGTGATATAGAACCGAAGTAAATTCACTATAAATTTTATGAGGATAAAATTTATAAAGAATCTATTTTATATGTTTGGAAAACGTCTTGACTACCAAGGGGCTCAGGTATATAGTTATAGATTAATGCTAATGAGAAATAAGATTTCTAATGTTATGGTAACATTGATTAGAAAATATATTAGTTAGATGAAGTCCATGTCTTAATGATACATACGATGTCTAACTCTATGCTGTAAATTTTCCTTTCGCTTTCAGGTCTCCTGAGAATGTCTCAGTTCAACTTGTGTCCAATCCTCGAGACCGACAAGCTAGTTGGTGAGAACTTCAACGAATGGCAACACAATTTACACCTGATGTTGACACATGAGAAGTCGATCGATGTGATCGAAAAACTGACTCCTCCAGTGCCAGACCCAGCGAATGACGAGGCTTTCAGTGAATACACCAAGTATGATGAAAGGTGCATAACTGTGAAATGCTCTCATCTTGGCGTCAATGAGTGGCGAACTCCACAAACAACACGAGCATATGGATGCTATGCAGATCATAGAGCATCTTAAGAAGATGTTTGGTGAGTAGAGTTAGATGGCAAGGTCTAAGCTGTCAGGGACATTGTTCAAGTCCACTATGAGTGAGGGCTCTCCTGTGGGACCCCATGTTCTACGGATGATCAGTCTGATAGAACAGCTTGAGAAGCTAGGTAGCACCTTCTGCAAGAAGATGCAGCAGAAGATGATCTTGCACTCACTTCCGGAGTCCTTCTCCCCGTTCGTGGTCAACTACAACATGAACAAGCTGGACGTTGAGTTGCATGAGATGCACAACATGCTCACGTGGTCAACTATGTTCCTAAATTTGTTTCGAACGTTATTTCTATTTTATGCTAGACATGGATTTTGAACAGTCTTTAGTAATAACATTTGCTCTATTTATCATGGTGATGATGCATGTGTGAATGGTTATTTGCAACAAGGGATTTATGTCTTACCTGATGTTAACATTGAACCAATTAAAATGCATGTTTCGGGCCATAAGAGAAAGGTAGATTATCGTCAAAGATAGACGTATCTTTGGCATTGTAGACTTGGTCACATCAGTGAGAAGAGAATAAAAAGGTTGCATAAAGATGGTCTCCTATGTCATTTTGATTTTGAATCATATGTAACTTGTGAGTCATCTCTCACTAGTAAGATGATCAAATCTCCGTTTAGTGGAACCGGAGAGAGAGCTACAGAACTGCTAGGACTCATACATACCAATGTATATGGACGTTTGAGAGTTCAAGTAGGGGTGGATATTCATATTTCATCACGTTCCCTGATGATATGTCGAGATATGGATTTGTGTTCTTACTGAGACACAAATCCGAGTCTTTTGAAATATTCAAGAGATCTCGCAGTGAAATGGAGAAACAACCCGAAAAGAGTATCAAGAAGTTGAGATCTGACCGGGGCGGTGAATATCTTAGTCATGAATTTCTCGATTATCTAAGGTAAAATGGGATTTTGTCTCAGTGGACTTCTCTTTATACACCACAACATAATGGTGTGTCCGAAAGGAGAAATCAGACTTTTTTAGATAAGGTCCGATCCATGATGGGGTTCACAGATCTTCCAATAAACATGTGGGGTTATGCTTTAGAAGTAGCTGCTTACATCTTAAACAAGGTTCTCACTAAAGCGGTCTCAAAGACTCCATATGAGATATGGAAGGGACGGAAACCAAACCTGAGACACATCAAGGTTTGGGGTTGTCCGGCCTTCGTTAAGAGACTTCAGCCAGACAAGTTTGATGCTAGGTCTGACAAGTATAGGTTCATAGGATATCCCAAGGAAATTATGGGATATTATTTCTATCACCCGTCTGAGCACAAATTGTTTGTAGTCAGAACGATAACCTTTCTTGAGAGGGAATTCCTTGAGGAAGGAATTCATGGTGGGGAAGTAGTTCTTGACGAGATTCAAGAACCCGATGAACCAACACAAGCTCATGTACATGAGATGTCAAATGAGCGTTCTTGGTTGGGTGATACAGTGTTAGGCTCCGACGCTTCAACTTCAAATGTTGAAGTAATAGTGCCCGTTTAGGAACAAGTTCAGGAATTTGTTAAGGAATAAGTCCAACAAGATATCCCGGTGCAGGTTGAACCTGCTACACAGTCTTTCTTGAGAAGGTCAACACGTTCTCGACGTGCACCTGACAAACTTAATCTGATGATGCAAGAGGACATGGTCGGTCATAGGGATGACGACCCGTTGACTTTCCAAGAGGCTATACAAGGCCCAGATTTTGAGAAATGGTGGAAAGCCATGGAATCCGAGATGGAATCTATGAAGATCAACTAAGTATGTACTTTGGTTGATTCTTCACAGACTTCCAGACCGATTGGTTGTACATGGTTTACAAAGAAGAAGATTGGAGCAGACGGACAGGTAGAGACCTATAAAGCTCGTCTAGTTGCTAAGAGGTATAATCAATTAGAAGGGATTGACTATGAAAAAACGTTCTCCCCTGTGGCAATGCTCAAATCTCTTCGGATTCTGCTTGCGATAACGGCGTACTATGACTATGAGATTTGGCAGATGGACGTGAAAACAGCTTTCCTTAACGAAGAGCTCTAGGAAGAGGTTTTCATGACTCAATCCGAGGGTTTCACGTCGCCGACTCAAGGTCATATGGTATGCAAGCTTCAGAGGTCTATTTATAGACTCAAGCAAGCTTCTCGAAGCTGGAACATTCGCTTCAACAAGGCAGTTGAAAAGTTCAACTTTGTTAGATGCGATGAAGAGCCTTGTGTGTACAAGAAGTTTAGTGGGAGCACGGTTGTCTTCCTTGTGCTTTATGTGGATGACATATTGCTCATGGAAATGACATTCCGACGTTGCAAGAGACGAAGTCATGGTTATCTAATCAGTTCTCCATGAAGGATCTAGGAGAAGCAGCCTATATTCTGGGAATAAAGATCGATAGCAATAGATCGAAGAGGTTGCTTGGATTGTTACAATCCCAGTACATTGACAATATCGTGAGACGATACAGCATGGAAAGTTCCAAGAAGGGCTATCTACCAATAGGCACTGGAATTTATAAAGAGTATTAGAACATTATTGTACATAAGGGTATTATTGTAATTTCTCATTCCGTAATTAGGTTTAATTCTTAACCTATTGTACTTATAGCCGTTTAGGGCTATTCAAACTCATTTTATTTCAGAAATACAATTTTAGATTTGAATCTCCATTCACATGGTATCAGAGCTGGTTGTGTCTCACCACACTTCCTAGCCGCCGCCGCCACCTAACTCTTCTTTCTCGGCCAAACCCTGCCGCCGCGCCATCACCGGTCCGGCCGCCGCAACCGCCCACCCTCCACCACTCTCCGACGACTCATCCCCAGGCTCAGCTGCCTCTCCGGTGCCTCACTAGCACGGATCTCCCATCTGCGCCCCCCGTCGCTCACAACCCTAGGTCGCGTCCCGCTCAACTGCACCGCCGGCCGTCTACACCCAATTCCGGCCTCCTCCCCTTACCTCCGTTGTCTCACCACCACGGATCTATCATCCCAAGTTCAGCTTCCCACCAAGATCTGCCATTACCTTCGACGAAACAGAATTCATTGATTCAAGGTCGCGTCCCAACCGCTTTCCTTGAATCGCAAAATCTAAACCCTAAAACTAATAGCCATCAAAAGAATACGAAGAACGAAAACATTTTTTTGTTCTTCCCGAATTTTGCACAAACGGTTGGAAAGCAGATCCGATCTCGGCGTGGATTCGCGTAGAGGGCTTGCGTTATCAAGTCTTGCATCCGACAATCACACGTTCAACGCAACAGGTATTACGAAATCGTTTCTAAATTTGTTCGTCGTTAAAACCCCAAAAAACCAATCGTTAAACATGACTAGATCTCATATTCGGGTTGATAAAACACGCTTTCGCACCCAAATCAACCCAACAAAAAATTCAGATATCATAATTTTGGTATAATATTTGTATGTGTTCATAATATGAACTTCGTATCAACAAAATATTCAACTTATTATTTATATTATACAAAAAAAACTCATATGTAAGACAAAATAGATAATTTAATATGTATCTGAAATGTTAAAAAGTTTGTGTCGTATATCATCATCAAATTCATTTTCTCATCCTCCATTAACTACCTCATATCATTCTTCCATGCAACGTTCGAGAAAGCGCTAAGTACCAGGCGGGCGGACACCCATAACGTCCAGACCGTCTAAACGAAGTTTAGACGGTGTCTAGATGGGATAGGCGTGTATATATATATATATATATTATAATCTAAATATTTAATTCAAATTATTTATAAAGAAATAAAAACACATATATAAGTAAATAATTTTAGTATTTATAAAAATTGAATTTACAATATAAAACTTACAACGATAAACAACATCATAAAATAACAAAAATACAAAAAATGGACGTCGAGTAAGGACGATGTTAGACCAAGGCAAGGTCGAATGCGAGAGATAAAGCCTTTGGTGGAGATGAAATAAAGACGAAGATGAAAAATAAAGGCAATGTTAAGAGATGAAAGCGATGACAACATACGAGAGAGGATGCTGGAGAATAAAACGAGGATGAAGGCATATACGAGAATCAGAGACGAATGCGATGACAAAAGACTCAGGTAAAGTCAATAGACGAGAGACGATGCAATAGATATAAGAAGACGAATTCAATGATGAAAGCAAAGGCGGTAAAAGAGAATCGCGTGGATGAGTATCATTGTTAATTTATTTAAGTACCAAATCGACATTGTTTTGGCATCACCTTTTTAAAAAAACCGTCTAGAGATTAGTCGGACGATCAAAGGACACAGAACGCCTAAGCGGCACCTAGACGGATGCCTAGAGTGCTTTTTAGAACATTGCTTCCATGTATCCATCACATATCTATCATTTTATTGTCTTGTCATCTTTTTTTTTCCTTGTCATTTCTCAAACTCATATATATCATATATAATTTTTTTATAGGTTAGTTGATACATTAGGACAAAACTAATTTGAATATATTATCCTAATAATAATTGTATTGGTATTCATATTCGATAAATATTGTAGGACTTGGAAAAATATTCGAAGTATTCGTATCCGAACCGTATTCGTCCGAAAATGCAAATATCCAAAGGAACAAATACAAATATAAATAAATTAGATATTCGACAAATACAAATACAAATACAAATAGTTATTCAATTATTCGCAATTACTCGTATCCGTAAGTATTAAATAGATAATTTATTTAATATACAGATATATATATATAATAAAATTAATTTGAAGTATCAAACTATAAATAAAAAACATTATTAACTTTATTTTAAGACCAAATATAAAATATATAAACAAATAGTTACTATACTTTTAATTTGGAGGACTACAAATGTAATTTACAAACTATTTATTGGTTGCTTCAAGATTATTCGAAACGTAAAAATCAAGGAGTAGGGGTTATGAAATTAGAATTGGAAAAATATTTGTGAGAAGAATGTGAAGAAGATCTTGGTAATTTAGATATTTTGTATTGGTGGAAGACTACGGGTTCTAAGTATAAAACTCATTCTTTGATGGCAAGAGATCTTTTCGTTATTCCAACATCTACAATTGCTTCCGAGTCGGCTTTTAGTACGGGAGGTCATGTGATTAGTCTGTATTGTAGTTGTATGACTGCTAATATGATTTAAGCTTTAATTTTCACTCAATATTGACTTCGTAATCCATGTGGAATAGATAATGTTATGGACATATTGAAAGATATCGAAAACAGAACTTCGTAAGTATATATCTTTTATTCTAGTTTTATTTTACTATATTTGATATTTAATATGATAATCTAATAATTTGTTATATTGTTTTAGATGAATTGGACACGTTAGTGGAGTCATCCACGAATTTAAATTTAGATGATTGAGATGATTGATATGATTAGTGTTTCGTTTATTTATATTATGTTTTTTGTGTATTTGTGCAATTTGAAGACTACTTATGGATTATATTTTGATAATTATTAATTTTTTTATAAGAAATTTTTTATTAATTATTTAAAAAAATTGATTTGGATACGGATACGAATATCCGACGAATATCCGAATATTTACGGATATTCGTATTTACGAATATCCGAATATTTACGGATATTCGTATTTACGAATATCCAAATTTACGAATACGAATAGTAAAATCGAATATTCGACGAATACGAATACGAATAATCGGATATTTGTGGATATTCGCTATTTGTCCACACCTAAAATATTGAACTTTGATTTTGATTCATATGCAACCTTTAGATATCCGATTTTTTCGAATATATATTACAATTTTTAATACAATGAAACAACTATTTAATCATATTAAAAGTTATTTTGTTATATAACATGTGTCAAATCGATATGAATATAGCTAAAGTGCACTCCCAACCCTTGACATACATGTGTTACATATAATAGGACTTGGTTAATTCATATATATGACTTTTGTGCACTTTAACTATTTTTGAATTAAATCAGGTCTAAAACTATTTGTTATGATATTAAAGTCCAATTGATTGTAATTTGAATCCATATATATAAACACATAATATTTGGAAAACTATAAAACTTTAAATAAACTTTTTGTTTAACGTACATAACTACTATTGTTTAAAGTGAAGTAATTTGAATCCAAACCGATCGAAAACAAACAAACCCTAAATCGTTTGTAATTTTACTTCAAAATTATAATTCAACCAAATAATTTAGCTGGAATGCATTATTATTGGAATAATTTTGAATAAAATAATAATCGCAAACCAAACCGGTTACAATTATCGGTACCGAATAATTGCATATGGAATCCGAAGAACCGAAAGTGTTGTTGTGTTGTGTAATGTCATAGAGAATCTAAAAATTTATTGGCCAATTGAATTTCAAAATGCAATAATAAAGATTTATGGTTACAAGTTGCAACCACCAAAAGTCACATCCATGTAGTTGGCCGGTGGTGCAACACACATTCGTATTAATACGGTTTTGTTTTATGTATATACGTGTCTTATACAGACATAACCGGGTTTTTATTATTTAATAAACCGGTTTAACCGGACCCCACATATCAGATTCTTCAGAGATATGTAGTGCGTTGGACATACAAAGCTCATCTTCTTCCACGTCATCTGTATCACACGATTCACCATCCAAACCGGAACCCATTGGTCACCGTATTAACCGGAACCCATTCGTATTAATACGGTTATGTTTGGGTTTTTTTCTCAGATATCCACCGGTTTTGTAGTGGCCATAACCGGTTTTCGACCGATCTTCAGAAACCCATCATGCCCAATGAGACATGTACCAGATTATCATTTAAACAATTGAAACCGGTCAAAGAAGAAACCCGGTTTAACCCGGTTTCCGCGCACTTAACTGCAGGAGTTTCTGCATTTATTCTTATAAATATTGAGATATATATATATATATATATTTGTGTGTATATGAAACACATTACGATACGAATAACATCAAATCTCAGGATCGAAGTGAACAGATATGTACTGTCTTCAAGTTGCAGCATATCACGTGTTCTTCAACGCAGCTAGGTTAGCTTATGTGATTGCTCTTACAATCTTTGTCTCTTTCAGCTTCATCATGATGTTTCAAACCGCCGGAAGTTTCAGTCCGGCGTCTTTCCGGAGATTCGAAGGCGAAGGTTTCGACTTCTTTCGGATCGAAGATACGAAACGAGTTCATGGAGATCTCAATGAATCATTTCCTGGAGTTTTCTTAGTATTTTGGAGGCTTTGAGATTGAGAGAGAACTCTTTAACTTTAAGGTCTTTAAGGCATCGTTTGTAAGAAACGTTTTGTGGATAATATTATATATATATATATATCAGAAACTTCAAACAAATGTTATTTACTCTCTCTCTTTAGGTTATAAGATAGATAAATATATAAAGAAATTAGATAAACGTATTTACCTATGCTACCATTAATCTATTACCCCTTTCAAATTGATGCGTGCAAATTATGTAACCTCAACTTAACAACAAATGACTCAAATTCCTTTGATTAAGTGTTTTAGTAAAAATGTCAGTTAGCTTGTTTAGTGGGTATATGACGTGTTGCAATAATTCCAGCCACTAGTTAATCACGTACCAAATAACAATCCACCTCAATATGTTTTGTGCGTTCATGAAAGACTAGATTGATATTAATATGCAATGCAGCCTGACTATCACAATGCATGAGACGAGAATGATAAATTCCAAGACTAAGAAGCAGGTTTTTAAGCCATAATAGTTCGCGAAAACCATCGTAACCTATTCTGCTTCAGTAGATGATGCATACAAGGTAAATTGCTTCTTCGTTTTCTATGAGATATGTGATGTAAGTTGAATAAACCACCCTCTCATTGATTTTTGAGAAATATGACAACCTGTTCAATCTGAATCACACCAAGTTGTAATATGCAAGTCTTGATTTGCATGAAGAAGTGTGCCAATGATCAATAGTAGAGGATTGCATAAACTGAGGAAAAATATGAATACTGTATGACAAGTCGGGGCGAGTGACACCAAGGTAGACGAGCCGATCAACCAATCGGCGATACTTCTCGGGTTTTGAAAATGGTTCTGATTTTGACAATGCTAGACGACGGTTCTGACAATGGTAGACGATGAGTGACACCAAGGTATATAATTCCTAAATCTTTCATATGGAAGCAATAACTTAAATATTCCTTAAACTGTTGAAGAGCATGAGAAGAGTTATCAACAACTATGAGATCATCCACACTAAAACATACAGTCATACACATCCCACAAAATACGTAAACAGAGAATAATCTGCGTATGATTGTCGAAAATCATAGGTCTGTAGCGCCGTCAAAAGTTTGGCAAACCAACAACGTGATGCCTATTTCAACCCATACAACGATTTCTTAAGTCCCTATACCTGATTAGGTGTATAGACACGAAAACTAGATGGGAGTTTCATATATACCTTTTCAACTAAATCCTCATGAAGAAAGACATTACGTATGTTCATTTGATGAACTTCCCAATTTTGTACCACAACTACTGAGAGAATACCCGTACAATAGTCATCTTCACAACTGTGCATACGTTTATGTGTAATCTACACCTTCAACTTGTCGATTTTCCATTGCCACCAATCGGGCTTTATAACGCGCTATTGAACCACGAAATTTGATCTTGTATATCCATTTGCAACCAATGACTTTCATTTCATGGAGCTTTCTTAGTATTTTAGAGGCTTTGAGATTGAGAGTTAACTCTTTAACTTTGGATGTAATAGAGTTGGTGAAAACGGAAATTGTATTTACTCCATATATTTTGAATTACAATAAATTCACTAGTAATTGTAAACCAAGTTTTGGCCAAAACAGAGGTAACCCAAAATTAAAATTTTCAATTGAAACATTAAAAATGTATACTTTATTAGAGAATATATCCTATACTTTTTATATTTTTATTATATTTTATAGTTAAATACGTGTAATATAAATATAAGTTAATGATGATGAATTAATTAAACAAACATTTATATTTTAAAATTGATATTGATATCTTCCGTTCTAAATTCAAATATTAATTTTAAAAAAATTATTCACATTAATTGAAATATATAAGAAGAAAAAGACATAATGAACTATAATAATAACCATGAATTTTCTTTAAAAAAAATTAAAAAATTCAAGAGTGTTAGTATTGGCATTGCCAAAAACAGTGCTTACATCGTCGGATATATGGTCCCTGAAAAAATGTTCGTTCAAAATGTTAAAACGTGTTTAGTTCTAATTATAAAAAAAATTAATAAAAAATTTAAATTGTTCAATACTATATATATTTGTATAATAATTATTTTGGAACAACACACCATAATTTATAGTTCATGTGATCTATCAATTATAGTTATTGTAAGCAATAACGAAACTCGAGTTCTAAGTTCTATAAAAAAAAATATTGGTTGTGAATTTCAGAAAGTAAATTTGATAATATTCATGTTGCGGTCATCATCAAATTTCTTGAGAAGAGTGATGTTGCAATTGATAGAATAAATAAATCTGTTAGATTTATTAGGATTATTAAGCTATATATATTGAACAACATTTATGAAAATTGCAAGGGAAAATATTTTTCAATATGGTATCAGAGCATGGGTAATACAATTCTTTCTTCTTCTTAACCTACCGTTCTAAAATTCTACAATTCTCCCATCCTTTACACTCTCTATTCTGCAATTCGTTCTTCTTCTGCAATCTTCTTTCCTTGTTCTCTCTCTTCTGCAATCTCACTCTCTCTCTTCTGCAATCTTGCTCTCTTCTGCAATCTCTCTTCTACTCTCTCTTCTGCAATCTTACTCTCTCTTCTGCAATCTTGCTCACCCAAACGCCAGCTTCTTCAATCCGCATGATGTCATGTAATCTAGTTTTTTGCTGGATTAAGGAAAAGAGGATGCAGGGGGATACACTGGGGTTTTAAGTGTACTTGCTGACCTAGAATGAGGTTATTCTGCATGCTACAGACTTAAAAGGCTAATATCGGAACCGGTAAAAAGGTTGAGGACAAGCCTATAAATATGACAAAGTCAAAGGTTTAAGGGAGGTTACGGTGAGCACAGCTCAAGATCAATCTTCTTGGTTCAATGATATTCTCTCTTCTTTTGTAATCGGAAACTAATACTCTAAAGAAATCAATCCCTTTTCTTTCCCCGAGACATAGATTGAATCAACGATTCAATCGAACTCGTAAACAACGGTGTTCAATCTCTCACTCTACTATCTTTCTCACACACTACTCAAATTTAGCTTAGGGATTTTCATAAATCTTGTATTTGAGCTCGGAAAGATTTATTCGAATTGCAATAATTGGTATCAGAGCTATTGGTTCTAAACCAGGGAGAACACAGCAGAGCTCGAGGTTCGGAAGAAGGCAAATAGAAAATCAAGAAGTTTAAAGATTCAAGAATCAATGGCAACAATGCAGAAATTGGATGTGGAGAAGTTTGACGGTAAAGGAGATTTTGTGTTATGGAAAGAAAAGATTCTAATCAGTTTCGAAATCATGGGTTTACATGAAGCTCTAACGGATGACCCAATAACGTGGGACATGGATGCAGAAGAAGAACTCAAAGATGAGCTCAAGACACCAAAAAGATCCTCGATTTCAGGAGTAGAATCAGGATCAATGATGGAGTCTGCAGGTATAGCTTCAATATTAACCGAACAAGGATCAAGAATCCAAGAAAAGGATAACAGGGAACAAGCTCAAATATCCAGAGCTGAAAGAAGTAGAAGAATTCGAAACTTGATAGTTCTCTGCCTATCTGATCAGATTTTGAGAAAGGTGATTAAAGAAAAGACAGCTTATGGATTGTGGAATCTGTTGGAGAAACAGGGTTCAAGATGGATGAAAGCAAGACAATGGAGGAAAATCTTGATGTTTTTCAGAAAATGTTGTCAGATTTTTAAAACCTTCAAGTTAAGGTTGAAGAAGAGTACCAAGCAGTGTACCTTCTGAATTCATTACCGACGCCATATGAACAGCTAAGGGAAGTTCTAAAATATTCAAGAACAACCATTACACCTGAAGAGGTGAAAGCAGCAGCTCGTTCTAAAGAACTGGAGCTGATATCACAAGGCAAGAAATACAAATCCAAAGCCGAAGGTTTGATAGTCAGGGGCAGGTCAGAGAAACAAGATAATCATCAACGTGGTAATAAGAAAGGCAGGTCTCACTCTAAATCCAGGGAGAAGGCAGATTGCTGGTTTTGTGGGAAACGTGGACATTTCAAGAAAGAATGTAACGCTAGAAAGAAATATCATAAAGAAGTTTCAGAAGAGAGAGGAGAAGTTGCTGTAGTGAAATGAAATGTGACAGACATGGAGGTTCTTTCAGTTATAGAACTTGATTCATTGTCAGCAGTGGAGCAAGATATTGATGATCAGTGGATACTCGATTCTGGTTGCACATATCACATGTCACCTTGTAAAGAATGGTTCACAGAACTTAAAGAACAGAATTGTGGAAAAGTGAAGATGGGAAACAACTCAGTATGCGAGATAAAAGGAATATGGAAGATCCATTTGACATCACATGATGGATCTACTATCACTCTAACCCATGTTAGGTACATCCCAGAACTAAAGAGAAATTTAATATCTCTTGGTGTTTTGGAAGGACAGGGGTGCTGGTACAAGTCTCAACATGGGACATTGAAGATTATCAGGGGATGCAGAACAATATTGAGAGGAGAACTCAAGGATGGACTTTATGTTCTGCAAGCCCAAACTATTCAAGGTGAAGGCAATCAAGTTTCTGCTGATAAAGATCAAACCACACTGTGGCACAGTAGACTTGGACATATGAGTCAGAAGGGGATGGATACTCTTGTAAAAGAGGGGATGGTCGAAGGTAAAAACATCTCAACTATGACATTATGTGAGGCATGTGTGATGGGAAAAGCACACAGGTTGTTCTTTGGGGTAGGGAAGCAAAATTCTAAGGATGTTTTAGAATATGTTCACTCGGATTTATGGGGGTCACCTAACATCCCATTTTCTCAGTCTGGTTATCAATATTTCACGACCTTTATAGACGATTATACTAGGAGAGTATGGATATATTTTCTGAAAAGAAAGGATGAGGTGTTTGATAAATTTGTGGAATGAAAAACGTTGATTGAAAATCAGACAGATAAGAGGATCAAAACTCTAAGGACAGACAATGGATTGGAATTCTGCAATCAAAGATTTGACAGATTCTGTAAGGATGAAGGCATTCAAAGGCATAGAACATGCGTGTACGAGGTTTCTTCATTGGTTATCCTTTTGGAACTAAAGGATACAAGGTATGGCTGCATTTTGGACTTTCATCGTTATAATTTGATAAATTCTTCATTATAATTCGACCCATGCAACCCTC
>CM071869.1:39186934-39231672 GCA_036759665.1 Gynandropsis gynandra
AAGATCTAATGTTCAAGGATGGTTCAGAAATGCCATTTTTTGTAAAGGATTCAGTTCAAAGAACCAAGATCCAAGTGAAGCAACAACACTGAAAGGTCAGGCAAGTACACTTAAAAGTCAGGCAAGCACGAGAAGTAAGTTGGATCTTACAAATGAGGAACCAACAATTGATATTTTAGAGGATGATTGTGAGGAAAAATAAGAGGTTGAAACTGACGATTAGATAGTGCTAAAGGACTATAAGCTTGCAAGAGATAGACCTAGAAGAAACATCAAAATTCCTTCAAGATATGAAGAAACAAATATCACCAAATTTGCATATGTTTCTGCAAGCGTGTTGGAAATAGAAGAGCCAAAGAGTTATCAAGAAGCAAAAGGAAGTAAACATTGACATCAATGGAAAAGAGCCATGGAAGAAGAGATGGATTCTTTAAGGAAGAATCAAACCTGGGAGTTGGTACAAAATACAGAAGGAAAAAGGGTCATAGGGAGTAAGTGGATATACAAACTCAAGCAAGAAATACCAGGTTCTGATCAGCAAAGATTCAAGTCCAGGTTAGTGGCAAAAGGGTATTCACAGATTGAAGGAGTTGATTATCATGAAATCTTTTCTCCCCCAATTAAACTTGTTTCAATCAGGCTTCTATTATCATTGGTAACTTACCTAGATTTAGAACTTGAACAACTTGATGTTAAGACAACTTTCCTTCATGGAAGTCTCGAGGAAAAGATTCTGATGAAACAACCAGAAGGTTTTGAGGAGAAAGGCTCAGGTGACAAGGTTTGATTACTTAAGAAATCACTATATGGTCTTAGACAGTCACCTAGGCAGTGGAATCAACGATTTGATATGTTTATGATAGATCAAGGTTTCACTAGGAGTAAGTTTGATGCATGTGTCTACTTCAAGAAATTACAAGATGATTCGTATATCTATCTACTGATATATGTAGATGATATGTTAATAGCAGCAAGAAATGTGACAGAGTTACAAAGTCTTAAAGAAATGCTAGGCACAGAGTTTAAAATGAAAGATTTAGGACCTGCAAGAAGGATCCTAGGAATGATTATTGATAGAGATAGGATTGCTGGAAAATTGACAGTTTTATAGGGAGATTACTTGCAAAAAGTATTGGTGACATTCAGCATGGAACAAACAAAACCAGTTTCTACACCGTTAGGAGCTCATTTCAAACTCAGGGCTGTTGCTGAAGGTGAAGTAACTGACAGTACACATACGGAGGCAGTACCATACTCCAATGCTGTTGGATCAATCATGTATGCAATGATTGGTACAAAACCAGATCTTGCATATCCAGTTGGTGTTATTTGCAGGTTTATGAGTAATCCTCATGAGATTCATTGGGAAGCAGTAAAATGGGTGTTAAGATACATCAAGGGGTCATAGAGGAAGAAGCTAGTGTTCAGAAAGGGTGCTAACTTCATGGTCAAAGGATACTATGATGCAGATTATGCTGCAGATCTAGACAAACGCAGGTCAATCATTGGTTTTGTGTTTATGGTTGGAGGTAATGTGGTAAGCTGGAAATCGAATCTCCAGCATGTTTTGGCACTCTTAACAACGAAGGCCGAATACATGGCTTTGACGGAGGCAGTTAAGGAAGCTATTTGGCTTAATGAGATTGTGAATGAGCTCGGTATACAACATAAAGTTGTTGAGGTGTATTGTGACTCACAGAGTGCAATATATCTCTCGAAGAATCATGTTCATCATGAAAGAACGAAACATATCGATGTTCGTCTTAGTTTTATAAGAGATATTATATCTCAAGGGGATGTAAAGATTCTGAAAGTTGGAACTCAAGACAATCATGCAGATGCTTTCACAAAGACACTTCCGACAGTAAAATTGCTGAGGATTGCAGAAGACTAAATCATAGTCTGGGCAACAGGGAAAGAAAATAGTGATGAAGTTCTGATCGTTAACATCAGCATAGAACTTGATTTGATTAAGGATTTGATGTCATGTAATCTAGTTCTTGGTTAGATTAAGGAAAAAGAGGATGCATGGGGATACAGTGGGGTTTTAAGTGTACTTGCTGACCTAGAATGAGGTTATTCTGCATGCTACAGACTTAAAAGGCTAATATCGGAACATGTAAAAAGGTTGAGGACAAACCTATAGATATGGCAAAGTCCAAAGGCTTAAGGGAGGTTACGGTGAGCACAGCTCAAGATCAATCTTCTTGGTTCAATGATATTCTCTCTTTCTTTTGTAATCGAAAACTAATACTCTAAAGAAATCAATCCCTTTTCTTTTCCTGAGACGTAGATTGAATCAACGATTCAATCGACGGTGTTCAATCTCTCACTCTACTATCTTTCTCACACACTACTCAAATTTAGCTTAGGGATTTTCATAAATCTTGTATTTGAGCTCAGAAAGATTCATTCGAATTGCAACATCGAATTCCAGCATTCTTCAATCCCTTCACGTTCACATCACCACTACAGTATCTCTCTCCGCTTTTCGATTGAATTTGACCCTTCGCCAGCCACCGCCTCTCCTCTCTCTCATCAATAGCGACACCACACCCTCTTCTTCTTCTTCTTCATACTTCATCCTCATTAATTAATTATTCAATCCAGCATTCAAAGTCGGCTTCTTCAATCACCCAGAAATCCAAATTCCAGCATCTCTTGCTCCCCAATCGTCGAATCTGCTGATATCTGCTCCAATCTTCGTCGATTTCTTCAATCCGGAATCTCTGTTTCGTCCGACGTCTCTGTTCTGCAATTCGTCTTCCGTTGAATCGTAGCCTCCGATCGCCACTCCGACGTTTCGCGCCTTCATCAACAACATCTCGGAGACTGTCTGCAACGGTCTTTCACAGCGCCGTCCCTGGGCTGAGCTCGCCATCGCTCCGCCTTCTTCAAGCCGGAATTGATCTCCGATCGTGAGACTCTCGGCCTTTTCATTATCTTTAGTATCTTCGTAGTTTTCCTCACCGATGTTGGATCTGTTTTGTTCTCCGCCTCCTATTCTGTTCACCTCTGCTCATCAACCGACCGATTCTCAATTTTCTTTGTTTTTTGATTCTCATGGCGGCTTCTAACAATGTGGACAAAGCTTTTGGTATAACCAATATCAAGACTCATATCCCTATCATCTTGGATATGGAGGAACTCAATTATGATGCATGGCGAGAATTGTTTGAAACACATTGTCTTAGTTTCGGTGTCATGGGTCATCTCGATGGCTCTTCCCAACCGACTAGTGCTACGGATGATCGATGGAAAAGCGTTGATGGTCTTGTAAAACTTTGGATTTACGGTACCATATCTAAATCTCTCCTCAACTCGATTCTCAAAAAGAAGTGTACTGCCCGATC
This sequence comes from Gynandropsis gynandra, assembly GCA_036759665.1. Taxonomy (NCBI): domain Eukaryota; kingdom Viridiplantae; phylum Streptophyta; class Magnoliopsida; order Brassicales; family Cleomaceae; genus Gynandropsis; species Gynandropsis gynandra. The sequence continues at coordinate 39,190,288 of CM071869.1, forward strand.
TCTTTGGATGAGCCTCGAAAGTCTATTTCAAGATAACAAAGAAGCTCGGGCTCTCCAACTCGACAATGATCTTCACAATCTTTCCATCGGAGATCTCAGTGTTCATTCATATTGTGAGAAATTGAAGCGACTAGCGGATCTTCTCCCCAATATTGATGCGGAGGTCCCTGCTCGCACACTTGTCATACATATGTTGAATGGACTATCCGAGAAATTTGACAACATCATCAATGTGATCAAACATCGGGAACCATTTCCTACATTCGAGGAGGCGTGATCTATGCTTCTTCTTGAAGAGCAACGTCTTTCACGGAGCCAACGCCCTCAACCAACACGTCACGATCATTCTTCATCACCACAGGTCCTATATGTTGATACACATCGTCAACCGCGAGGCAATTTTCGAGGTGGCTCGTCTCGTGGTGGTCGTGGTTATCATCATCGTGGTGGACGTGAATCTCGTGGTCGTGGTGGTCGAGGCTATGGCAACTACAATCAGCACCAGTGGTCGTCGACTTGGACCCCGCAGCGGACTACTCCTACCCCACAACATCATTGGAATGCTTCAGCCCCGCAACATCACTGGACTACTCCAGTCCCACCACATTGGCATTCCTCGTATCATACACCATCGCCGCCACAACATCAATCTAATCCGGAATCCGCTGCAGGGGTGTTGGGGGCTCCACCTGCTGCTTTTGTGAGTCAACAACACCCTCCACATTCATATCCTTCATGGTCCACTCAAGTTGAGCCAACGGCTCTTGCTCAGACGTTTGCAACAATGCAACTGCGCGAACCCTCCAACTCTTCTTGGTACATGGATTCTGGAGCCACATCACACCTTACATCACAACCAGGTACTCTCAGTTTTGTTTTTCGTACGAGCATTATTCCTTCAGTCACTGTCGGTAATGGATCCATCATTCCTGTCACCTCTCTTGGTCATACATCAGTTCCATCCTCGTCTCGTCCTCTACACCTCACCAATGTTCTTGTCACACCTAATATAATAAAAAATCTAGTCTTTGTTCATCAATTTATAACTGACAACAATTATTCTATTGAGTTTGACCCGTTTGGTTTTTCGGTAAAGGACCTTCCAACACAACGGACTCTTCTCCGATGTGATAGTTCCGGGCCTCTCTACCCTCTTCAGTCATCGTACTCTCCACCATCCTTCTCTCCCGTCGCACTTCTCTCTTCAAGTCATTCGGTTTGGCATCGTCGATTAGGACATCCGGGCAACCACGTTTTTCATTCTTTACTTTCACGTGGTCTCATTTTTTGTAATAAACAGGACATGACGGGTTTATGTCATGCATGCCAATTGGGGAAACACACTCGCCTTCCTTTCTTCTCTTCTAATACAAAGGTCTCGGCCCCTTTCGATATTATTCATTCAGATATTTGGACATCATCAATTCCAAGTGTCTCGGGGATTCGTTATTATGTTGTCTTTCTTGACCATTTCACTCAGTTTATTTGGATATATCCATTGCGACGGAAATCTGATGTGCACTCCAAATTTCTACACTTCAATGCACACATTCAAAATCAATTTCAAACCACAATTAAATCTTTTCAAAGCAATCATGGTAGAGAATACGACAATCGTGTTTTTCGTTCTTTCCTTCAAGAACATGGAATCTCAATTCGGTTCTCTTACCCTCGAACCTCCGAGCAAAATGGCAAGGCTGAACGAGTGTTACGTACCATTAACAACATGGTCTGCACGCTTCTTTTCCAAGCGTCTCTCCCTCCTCCGTTTTGGGTCGAAGCTCTCCATATGGCAACTCACCTTCTTAACCTGCTCCCGTCCTCGGCCATTGATGATGAAATTCCATTCACTAAGCTTTATCACACACCGGTCACCTATACACACCTACGTGTTTTCGGATGTCTATGTTATCCAAATCTTCTATTGTCCACCTCCCATAAACTTCAACCTCGTTCTACTGCATGTGTGTTCTTGGGTTATCCTTCGGACCATAAGGGTTATCGTTGTTACGACTTAGCTTCTCGTAATATCATTACCTCTCGCCATGTTACATTTGACGAGTCTTCCTTTCCCTTTTCCTCTAGATCTATCCTACCTTCGCCATCCTCCACATACGACTTCCTTGAGACCGACACCGAGCCATCCCCTACTCTTCGGTCTATTCTCATGCAAACAAATCTTTCTCCCCTAAACTCACCTCCTCTTGATCCTTCTCCTCCCGTCCGTCATCCCATGGTTACTCGTAGCCAGTCTGGAATCCATAAGCCACGTCAAATCCTTAATCTTCACACTATGACCATCTCATCATTGCCTTCTAGTCATGTTCAAGCTCTTAAGGATCCACACTGGCAGGCGGCTATGAAATCGGAATGTGATGCTCTTATTAAAAATGGAACTTGGGACTTGGTTCCTCGACCTCCCGGGGTTAATGTGATTCTGCTATGTGGTTGTTTCGTCATAAATTTGATGCGCAGGGGTAACTTGGCTCGATACAAAGCTTGTCTCGTGGCTAATGGAAAATCACAACGACCAGGAATTGACTGTGACGAAACCTTCAGCCCTGTAGTTAAGCCAGCTACGATTCGTGTCGTACTAAGCCTGGCACTTTCGCGCGAATGGCCGATCCATCAATTAGATGTCAAGAATGCATTCTTACATGGCAACCTTCAAGAGACGGTGTATATGCATCAACCACCGGGATTTCTTGACACATCTCGACCGGACTACGTCTGTCTCCTACGACGGTCGTTATACGGTCTCAAGCAGGCCCCTCGAGCTTGGCACCAACGTTTTGCCTCATATGCCACTCGTCTTGGATTCCGCCAATTCATCACTCTTCACGCTTCATGGAAAATCGGGTACGACATTTCTTCTTATTTATGTCGATGACATTGTGCTCACGGCCTCCACTACTTCTCTTCTTCGGTCGATCATTTCGTCTTTGAGAAGCGAGTTTTCAATGACGGATCTTGGTTCATTACATTACTTTCTGGGTATCTCGACCACACGTTCATCTTCAGGGCTGTTCTTATCTCAGAAACAATATGCTCTTGACATACTTCAGAGAGCCAGAATGAGCAATTGCAACCCGTGTGTCATGCCTGTTGACACAAAAGCCAAACTTGCACCTGATTCTGGTCCACCCGTCCGCGATCCATCTCTTTATCGCTCCATTGTTGGCGCTCTTCGGTACCTTACATTCACTCGCCCAGACATTGCCTACGTCGTTCAACAAGTATGCTTGTTCATGCACGATCTGCGAGAAAAACATTTCAACGCACTCAAGCGGATACTACGATATATACAAGGTACCATTGCTCACGGCCTACAACTAACCAAGGCGTCTACATCGGGTCTCATAGCCTACACAGATGCAGACTGGGCAGGTTTTCCGAGTTCACGCCGATCTACATCAGGATATTGTGTCTTCTTGGGCGATAACCTTATTTCGTGGTCTTCCAAACGTCAAGCTACCATCTCTCGCTCGAGCACAGAGGCTGAGTATCGTGGCGTTGCTAATGTTGTCGCCGAAACTTGCTGGCTACGTAATCTTCTTTTGGAGCTTCACTGTCCACTCCATCGGACCACCCTTGTGTACTGTGACAATGTTAGCTCAGTCTACTTGTCTACGAACCCGGTTCAACACCAACGGATGAAGCATGTTGAGATTGACATCCATTTTGTTCGAGAGAAAGTGGCACTTGGTGAAGTTCGAGTCTTACACATTTCGTCCTCATCACAATATGCGGATATATTCACCAAGGGTCTACCTTCTTCATTATTTCTTGACTTCAGGACCAATCTCAACATTCGGACACCTCACGTTGCGACTGCGGGGGCGTGATAGAATAAATAAATCTGTTAGATTTATTAGGATTATTAAGCTATATATATTGAACAACATTCATGTAAATTGTAAGGGAAAATATTTTTCAATAGCAATGAGTTTAATAGATTTAATTCACAATTACTTGGATATGATACCATTAATTCAATACATTATATAAATAAATTATTATTCTAAATGTTTTTGGGCTTTTATTTCTATAGAGTCCGAAACTTTAATATAAAAGATAATTTCAAATTCAATATGGCCCAATTCCAACGGTCCAAGGTTGGGTTTTAGAAAAGAAAGGAAACAAAATCAAATTTATGTTAAAACTCCCTCCAATTACTAAATATTTAAAGAAGGGTCGAATGTTTTATTAAATATTATATCGAGAATAACATCATATTACAATATTAGGGGGAAAAAAAAGAAAAACGAAAAAAGAAAATGCCAAGTAAAGTTGGTAGGAATAAGGTACCCTATGATGGGATCTCCAAATCATAAGTATTTAAGATTCTTAGTCAAATGTTTTGTGGATATTTGTATTGTATTCCCAATTTAAAAAATATATAAAATTGGAATAAACTATGAACAAATCAAAATCTTTTAAATGAAGTTATAAAAACTCCAAATAATTTAAATCGTGGGTCGCTATATAATTGTGTATAACTATATGTATATGATTATTATATATATATATATGAGAGAGAGAGTTGGTGGGTCATACTGTACGAATGGAACATGGAGTTGGACCGTACACCCACTTGGAACATCCTTTTATTTTATTTTTAGATTCTCTTCATAAAATTCACACTCTCTTGTCTGTTCCATGATGGGACCCATTATCTTTTCTTTTATGTTTTATTTATCTCCATATTAATTAATTTATTATTTTACATCATATATGGTAATGGGTCTTGAATATAAAAAAAATTGTAACGCATTTTCAAGTTTTATAAATAAGTTTTTTTCTTCGTTGAGAGGAAAAGATAGTTTCTAAAAATTATTGTCAAAATATAAAATAATACTATATATCAATATAATTACAAAATTATAATAAAATTAATATGCAAATACTACACAAAATATATAAAAAAATCAACACAAATTAATATTGAAAACACATAATTTTACTTTAAAAATACAGTTTTTCGACATGAATTCAACGCAAGAATTGTGTTAACTAGACATCGTTTGATCCAAACGTTATAAATTAGAAATTTCAACGAAATATTTATAAGTCTAAAAATAATATGTGTGAGGAAATCTTTATAAATATATATTATGTGTAAAGCAAAAAGTTGGATATACTTTTGTATGGGACATTGCATAATTAAAAAAGATTTGGATAGTGGATGAAACTTTTATTTATTTTAAAATAGGCAGTGGATGAATATGTTTTTATAATATAACATATATAAAATATGTATTTAAGTAGTTACCTCTGCAAAAGCAAAGAGTCAACAAAGTCGTGCACGATTTTTCTAGTCACTTTTGGATATGGCTGAAACTTTTTTGTACGTACTTGTTCCTTTTTTTTAAAAAAATATTATTATATTAATTTATATTATATGGTTTTTATACATATGTAATATTTAAGATATTTTAGTAGGTTTTAGAAAAATCAACTAACGTTAAATTTAAGGAAAAAACAAATAACAAGTGTTTGTTTTATGTTTCACTCAAAATAAGAGCTTCGGAAACAATTCAAAATGTAAAAAAAAATATAAAAACTCTTTTAGTGCATGCAATATTACAATTCTTTAGTTATTACTCCCACTAGAATATAATTATAGTAATTAGTGTTAGATGTTATTCCAATATATAAATAGATAATACAGAAAAATCTGTTTTCAAATTCATATAAAAACATTTAGACATTTTAAAACCTGAAATAATATACTCATATACTATCTTTTTAAAATTTTTAAAATCTATAATTCATCCGAAAACTCAAATTATTCATAAAATATCCAAATTATAGCTGAAAAATTCTATTCCAAAAATAAACGTTAGGGGATATAAAGTGAAATATATTAAATCAATATATAAACATTTATAATAAATAAAAATACAGTTTTTTCTTGAGCAGTTGTACCTGGCAAGTACCACCTGTACCATCATCATCTTTCCATGTCTACTTATCTTTCTCTCTCTATAAATTTCCTCTTCTCCCTCACTCACTCTCTCTCTAGAAGTCGATCTTTATATATCCATCTCTCTCTCTCTTCGCCGGAGAAAACAATGAAGCACCTGATTCGCCGCCTCTCCCGCGTCGCCGACTCCTCCTCCTCCTCCTCCGAGCATCATCACCTCCTCCGCCGCAACCACCCTCAAGCGCCGCTTCTGTCGTACTCACGCTCCGCCCGGGCCGCCGCAGTCCCGGCGGGACACGTCCCTGTTTACGTCGGCGAAGAGATGGAGAGATTCGTAGTGAGTGCGGAGCTCCTGAATCACCCAGTCTTCGTCGGGTTGCTTAACCGATCGGCTCAGGAGTACGGTTACGCCCAGAAAGGCGTCCTCCACATCCCCTGCCACGTCATCGTCTTCGAGCGCGTGGTCGACACACTCCGACTGGGCCTCGCCGTCGAGTCGCGCGAGCTCCAGGAGCTCGTCGCCTCTTTCTCCGGCAACGATTTGTCTCTTTTTGTACCCGGAGCAACAGAGTAGGAGATGGTGAAGATGAAGAGGCAACTGAAAACGGTGTCGTTTTCGGGGTTGGTTCCTTTTTTTTAATTTAATTTAATCTTATGATTTTGTAAATATTATACAATTTTCGTTTTCTTTTATCTGTCTTCTTTCTCATCGATCGAGTATCTTCTTCAATGTAATGTCGTGGTCGAGAAAAATAGATCCGATTGTTCTTCTAATAACTCTAATTTTTAAAAAATCAACTGAAATTAGTTTAATTATTGAGTTGATGACTCACAAAGCGTTTTTTCAAACCTAAATTTCAATCCTTATTTTTTGGGAGTAATAGTTAATAAAACATAAGAAAAGTTTCTGAAACTATAAATAAAAATTGAATTTATATGCACATTTTTTGCATCACAAAAAAATGAAACATCTGTTTAGGTGTCGAGAATTGGAGGAAAAACATAATAAAACCATTTAAGCATGAGTTCATAAAATTTCGAATGAAGAAACTATTTTTTTTAAATGAAGTAAACCTATATAAAGTTTTATAGTTTTAGGAGGGTATATTGATATGTGGTCAAACTAACTATTAATATGGCAAGTCTAGTTTCTAATATAACTCAAGTAAATAAAACTTCAATGCAAATAATAATGACAAACATGATCCTTTTATAATTAATGCATACACCCTTGTAATTAATATTTTTGGAAAACTTTGGTTTTATGTATGTAAAAGAAAAACATAAAATCGAATAGGCTACACATCAAATCCTACATATATATTGATTCCGTCGACTTAGTACCAAAAAATAAGTTTTTTTAATCATGGTTCGAGTTTCTACAAAAAGAAATGAAAATTTCCATATAATTTTTCATCGATGTGATTAAATTATATTAGATCGAAAATACAATAATTTGTCACATTATAAAAAATTCCTATATAAGGACAATATATTTACGTCATATAATCGTTATACGTCTATTTTATGGGTATTTTATTTAATCTTGGAGTTATACGTTACTTGCTTTCGGTCTCGTCGGAGTTAGTAGAGAGAGATAGGGACATTCCCGTAATTTAAGGACATTATAAGGGTCACTTTCGTCATTAAGCGTGGAGCATAGTTTTTGTGTCCTGTACGGAACATCCGATCCATAAAAGACTAAAGTACCCTTTGTTTTTTTAGGCGTGGCGACGAAAGCATCCAAAGAGGATCCCATATAAATCTTTATTTTATTTTTCGTAATTATTTTTTGTATTTCCCTCTTTGGAAAAAGAACAGAATGAAGAAAAGGATACATTAATTAAATTCAAATAAAAGTACGTTTAGGTAATTTCGTAAGAGAAAAAGAGAGGGGAAACGTGCGGAAAATATGGAGTAATTAAGCCGACAAGAAATGACAGCGAAACAAATTGGATTTTATTCTTTATTACACATAATTAAATGTGTCCAATAATGATTTATTATAATTTTGCTTTTAAGTCAAATTATGTACTCATATATGATGTTGATTTTATCTTCTGATATCATCTTCCTACCTAATTTTTTTCATTGGCTTAGATTATATATCCAACATTAACTATTTATGCATATCATTATATATATATATATTTATGAAAAATAGAAACAAAAACCATTTCATAAACAAAATGTTTTCATGATATAATCAAAATAAGATTTCAATAAGATACGAAGTTCAAACGATCCTATTTATAACAATATATACAAAGTAACAAAACCACATAAATATTTCATGCGAAATGTTTTCGCTCGAGGTTTAAGAAGGTTGATGAAGAAGAAGCTTCTGTATCTGTTTTGAAATCCACAATCATAGTATTTAATTTAATTGAAATATAAAATAATAATTTCTTGATTAAGTGTTAGTTATAATTATTGTTGTAAAAGTTTTTTTTTCAGTTTCATCTAGATGTTGAACAGTCGATGAGATCGATCGACTAGATAACTATTAATTATTTTGATTTTTTTTAAATTTCATTTAAAATAATATCATTTTGATATTTACAACGGTGGAGGTGAAGGCAATGTGAGACTGATGGTGGAAATTTCGTTCCTTCCATGTCTATAATGGTTCGGGTTCGGATACTCACGGGTACTCGACTCAATATTCGGGGTACTTGATCCTCAGGTACCCACAACTCTTGGATTCGGGTTTGGATACTCTAAAGAATTTGGGTACCAGACCCGTGCCTACCCCTAGTGTGATGTATGCAATGATAGGTCAAGTCTTAGCATATGGTGTATGTCTTGTCATCCGATTCAATGAGTAAGTCGAATCAAGAGCATTGAAGAGAAACGGAATGGGTAAGATACATTAAGATGTCAACATGGATCAAATTAATATTTCACATATGCAAAGATAACGTTCGAAAGGTTCATGATTCAGACTTTTTCAGTGATTTAGATAAAAAGGTCCATAACTAACACTATAAAAAAACATGTAATTTCAAACGAACATATCTGTTGAAAATGACCTTTTCCAACAAATTTAGAGCTGTTGGGAATCAACCGTTGAAAATCCGTATCCGTTACGATTTGCAACGAAAGTTCAACGGATAATATCCGTTGATAGCTTTCAACGGAATGCTATGGATATATTCGTTGAAATATTACAATGGATGCTCGTTTCCACAGTTCAACAGAGGCTCGTTGACAGTTGTCAAAGGATGTCCGTTGGAAAATAAAAGTTGCGGAAATTTAAAATCATTCAACGGATTTGGAAAAAATGGTGAGAGTCATCAACGGATATCCATTTGAAATGAAATGGCGGGAATTTACAATAATCCAACAGATGCCTGTTGAAAATGGGCATCTGTTGATAATCTGACTGATACGTGAATTATCAAATAAATAAAATGCCTAATATTCATTTACCGTAAAAATACAGATCGGTGTAATACCAGGGGTCGAACTCTAGGGACTAATGCAACCTAAGTTAAGAATATATTTAAACTCAGCCGGATTAAATTGATGGTGATGTGGCTAAAATCTGAGAATGCTAAAATGAATTATGACATCAATGAGAAAACATGAAAGACTTGATAATTAAGAACACTGCGGGCTTTGGGTTACCAAAATTGCAGGGGTGCAACCAACAAAATATCATAAATCAATCAAACTATATTGATAACGGGAAATTCATGCTCGAAATAGAGGAAGGTTCTCTCGACACCTAAACTCCCTAACCACAATAACACGAAATCCTACCTCCCAACAACCATTAACACATAATTACGGTAGCATTAAGCATGCAATCCTAATTCTTGAGTTGATTAACCGACTAGTCAGATTCTCATCAATCAAACTCAATCAACAATAAATATTTCTGAATTCATAATCTAACCTCCAGTTAAACATTAAATCCTAAGTTACTGAGTGGACAACACAAGCATAAAACATTCATAACATTGATCGTAGAATTGAAATACAAGAAACTTTGAAAGATCTAAGCATTAACGCATAAAAATAATCACCCCTTACAAAATCGGTCTCCCTAACTCATAGCTAAAGGCTTACTCACTCATGGATTCGGCTGTAAATCAAGAGAAAAGAACAATAAACATGATAAAGAGTAAGGAATACGATACCTCAAACTTCCTTATCTTGTTACCGGAGTTCCGATGTTGTATCCTCCATTCTCCAACTTTTTCTTAGCTCTCATATGTGTTTTTCGTCCTCCCTTGTTCTGAGTGGATCCACTCTTTTTATTGGCAGTGACATTTCCTATTTCCTCTCGTTTTAACTCTTTTAAGGGTTTTGTCCCAACACGTGACCCACACAGGCTAGGTAGCTGCCCTGCACGAGCTCTATGTCTTAATGACCATCCGAGTGGGTTTGGTGACTGCCCGAGCCATGTTGATTCTTTTGGAGTTCCAATCCGTGTGGGTTAAGGGGACAACATGCACGAGTTCATGTCATTTCATGGGGCACGATCGGGGTAAAAGTCAGCCCGAGGCGTGCAAGTTCTTCTGCCGAACACAACCTGAGTAAGGGCATTTCCCGAGCCTAAGCAGGCTTAGTTAACTTAGTGTTTTTACTTCTTTTGCTTGATGCTCGAATATTCCATGCGGTTCCTTATCTTGAATCTGTTCCGAGTGGTTTGTAGCTCCAAGTATGTGCAATTAACTCCAAGAATCAACATCCTTAAGCTCGAGTACGCATTGTCGCCTTAAAACATGAAAAATCAACAAGAGGACTAGATAGAGGATATGTGTATCGGTTTTGTAACTCGTGCTATGTACAATACGTAGAAATGATCTAAATATATAGCCTAAAACTAACCCACACTACGTGTGTTCACTAACAAAATAAAACAAAAAAATAACAAAAAATAAAAAAAAGGTTTAATAGAGATAAAATTTATATAAATAAAAAACTAATTTACTACATGTCATCTAAACCGATATCGACATCTTCATTTTCGTGCTCGCCAATGCCTCATGAAGGGGTTGTATCAGAGTCGATCGATTCTTTTCTCGGCGTTGTTGCCCTCACGGCTGGTTGTGGCTGACACGCTCGAGCGGTCAGGAATTCAATGATACTCTCAATGTGACACATCTGCGCTGAAGTATCTCTAAGTTCATCTTTTGTTGCTCGAAGTGTAGTCTCGAGCTCTTTGATGAGTCGTTCTTGCATGTAAATCTTTTGGACAACGGGGGTACCATCGTGGCATCCTTGATGATACCTTTTTGTAGCAAAACTAGATCGTATAAACGCCCCTTATACAGTCTAACAGACTGCAATATAAAACATATTAAATGTTAGTATATCGTGATAAACAAATTATGTAATTAAAGAGTTATTATAACAATAATATTATTATATACGTCTAAATAAATTTTATCCTTTTGTAAATGACTAAAATCGTCGGAAGTTGAACTGATGGCTTGTGATTGTTGTGTGATATTTTCCATTAGAACTTTCACCATCCATTCTGCCCGAAGATCGACGTGCTCTAGTTTGTCGGCCTCTTCCCCAATGACAGATTTTTCTTGGCGTACGTCTCTACAACTGACTCAAGAAAAGTCGGTTCTCTTTGCATCCTCTGCATCTATAACATTATAGTAATATGATCAGCTAACAATTTTATAACCAATAAATTTAAATTATTAATATAAGTAATTTTTACCAATTCATTTTTTGTTTTGGTAAATGACTTTGATCCCGAGGTATGTCGATGCAAAGCATCTCCGGGAACTTTCTCGTTGTACCGACATTTTTTGGCCTTCTCGCTTTTAGCTTTGAAGTCTTCTGACTCTCAATGTTGATCGAGTTGGGTGAATACCTCGTTCGTTGCCCATGTCTGTTTGCCATTCTTCTTGTAATAGTTGTCTTTGGCATTGTTCATCATTAAGCGCAACCGAGCTTGCATATAATGAATCCAAGCAGTATAAATGTGTGATGTATCATTCTTCCGCCATCTATATGCATGCTAAAAAAATAAATTTTAATAAATAAAGTTATGAATAAAATTATATAATAATTTTAAATTAAATTTTATACTAAATACACTTATGATAAATGTACACCACCATTGGCGACATATAACCTTTGGTATCACCTGTCAGATGTAATACAATCGATCTTGTAGCGAATCTTGGATGATGATGTTGTTAGTGTGTTTAAGAACATCATCCACTTAAAACCTGCATGTGTAAACCAAATAATTAGATCAAATTTATAATTAATTACCATATCTATATTTCTATCAATGAAATGTTGATTTCATGTTCTTCATCAAATATTAGCGGTACCGATACAGGCCACTACGGTGGCAGTGGAATTGGTGGCAGGTAGGGCTGGGCACGGGTCGGGTACCCGAATTTTTGAGGGTACCCAAACCCGAACCCGAATCCGAACGGGTAGTCATTTTCGTACCCGAACCCGAACTCGAGGAGCTCGGGTACCCGGGGCTCGGGTACTCGCCAAATGTACCGGGTACCCGCGGGTACCCGAACCCGAATGTAAACTACCGACATCAATGGAGGCCAGGAGAGCTGTGTTTGGAAGAGAATTGCAGAGAGGGAGACAAAGCGAAACGAGCGGTGATGGAAACGAAGAGAGTTGTGTCGGGAATAAGAAAGGGAGACGAAGAGAGGTAGCCGAAGAGAGGGAGAGGGAGACGAGAGAGCGTCGCTGGTCAAGTCGGAAGAGGTGCTGCTGCGAGAGGAAGACGAGAAGGAGACAAGAGGGAATGGAGATGTTACTGCGAGAGGGAGACGAGAGGGAGACGAAAGAGAAGGGAGGGAGACGAAAAAGAAAGGAGGGAGGCTGGGAAGGAAAAAAAAGAAAAGTTATACCCGCGACATTAGGGTTAGGCTGGGAAGGATTAGGGTTAGAGTGGCATTCCTATAAATAATATAATATATATGTCTAATTTTATATTTATATATATATTTACTCGGGTACCCGCGGGTACCCGATTCAGTTATTTTAGAACCCGAACCCGAACCCGCGGGTAATGAGATTTTATAACCCGAACCCGAACCCGCGGGTTCGAGTAATTTTTCGCGGGTTCGGGACGGGTTTCGGGTCGGGACAGGTTCTTCGGGTAATTTGCCCAGCCCTAGTGGCAGGGCTCCTACAAAACCCGCCAACATTCCACCGTGACCAATAAATTGTCGAGCTCTCATTTTTATTAAGTGTTTAAAATTAACTTGAGAAATTGATATTTTGGTTTTGAAATTATCTTGAGAATGAGTTGTTCAATGGTTAAAATACAGATCTTTCTAACGAACATCCAATGAAATTTTCTACATATGTTCGTTGGAAAGGTGTGTTCCCGAGGCAATGGACTATGTAAATGATTGTATGTCTTCTTTCCAATGGGTATCCATTGCTAATGGGCAATGGATACATGTTGGTAATGATCAACATGCATCCGTTGGAAGCTACCAATGGTTATCTGTTATCGCATACCAGAGATCAACCGTTGCCGGATACTAGAGGTCATCCATTGGCATAAGAAATAGTTGTAACACGCATCTGTGGGCGTTAGATATGGATGCTAGTTGAAAATGAAGAAATCCTTGATAATTTCTAAGTAGCGAACATAATGAAATGTTTAAAGCCTTTTCGTTGCGATTTCCAACGGATGTTCGTTGAAAGTTGAATATATGATGTAAAAAGAATAATTTACAAAAGTTGTATATTAGAATTATACAATTCACATTTTTTCTTCGGTTGATTCTTTGATTGATGAGTCTTTCTTCTATTATTCATTGAATTCATCGCCTTGTTCATCTTATGCATCCTCCGGTTCAACGTCTTCATAATTTCGGATGTATTCTACATCTATGTTAGTTCTTGTGAGAATCTCCTTCTGACTGTCTGTGTCAATTAATCGTATCGACTCAGGGCGATCGGTTTGCAATAGATCTTCTTTTTTATCTGTGCTTATAACTCCACGTGGTTTGATCTTAACTACAACCACAACTCCTCTCTTCAACGTTTAAATGTTTTTGGATTGTGCACGTAACATACTTGACCTGTTTGATATATTGTGATAAATGCATCATACTTTCCATATTATCGTACCGGGTTAATGTCAATTTTTCCCATCAATTTTTTGTCTACCATATCCTATGATTAGGTCGAACCATTGACATTGAAAAAACATTATCTTTAATCCAATGAGACCAAGATATTCCATCTGTAGTATTTGGTGAAAAATGTCGTAGAAATTATCAACCTTTATTTCATTATTAACACAACTACTGTAAATGAATGTGCTTCTATATTTTTCTGGGTTTGTAAGTACTTAGGCGAGGTAATTAGTAGGATTGGAATGAAGTTGTGGAATGTGTATCCCCGAGTAAACAAAATTTGCCAACATAATACATTTCTTGCAATACCATTAGCCAAATCTCTTAAACATGTACAATGTCTCACATCGGAACATTTGACCTATATAAGATAAAAATGAATAAATACTTATACCATAACGTTTTTATGTATATATATATACAAATATACGTGCACTTACGTAATCTCTCAACCACGAGCCATAATGTTGAACTTTCATTTTCGTGAGTTCATCTGAATTTAGATGAGGATATGTAACCATTAATTATTCATCAAATATGTCATAAAAGTATATTAACATATATATATATGTGTGTGTGTGTAATTTAGAAAATCGATTGTCATTGCTTTGTACCTTTTGTGAGGTAATAGCTCTTGAAAATTTAGTAATATATATGTCGAGACGTGATTATACTCCTATGGTGTTAGCCAATATTCTTCGGATTTCCCTCATGTACGTTCAATTGGTGTAAAGATCTATTTTTTTTTCAAATTTAGGATTATATTGATATAGATAGTTTGTGTGATCTTCTGTTGAGCGTCTTGTTTCGTTGGAATATGTGACTCGAAATAAACTGTGCTGAAATATGAGATTTCTTCCAACAAGTACTATTTAATAATAGATCATTCAATCGCTGCTTTGTTTTTTGCTTTTTTTCCTTAGATGAAAGAAAAACCTTTCAAAAGGATACATCCATCTGAATTGAACTGGACCAAAGAAAAACCTTCCAAAAGGATACATCCATCTGAATTGAACTAGACCACCAAGTATTGCATCATCTGATAAATGTATTTGCAAATGTGCCATGACATCGAAGAAGAAAGGCGAATTTTTTTTTAAAATAACTGTAAGTCATCCATTTTTAAATTTCTTGAATTTATATCTCTGAAAATCTGCATTGCACATCGTGAAAGTTTTCTGCTAAGATCTCAACAAAATCAATTCGAATGAGTCGATGCATGAAAACGTGATAATCATGACTTTTCAACCCGATCAGTCACGAACTAATAATATCCAAACACCGAGCAATGTTTGATGCATATTCATCTTGAATTTGAACGTCTTCTTTTAACCACGTTAATCTGAATA
This sequence comes from Gynandropsis gynandra, assembly GCA_036759665.1. Taxonomy (NCBI): domain Eukaryota; kingdom Viridiplantae; phylum Streptophyta; class Magnoliopsida; order Brassicales; family Cleomaceae; genus Gynandropsis; species Gynandropsis gynandra. The sequence goes on from CM071869.1 coordinate 39,205,665, forward strand.
TTGGGATATGTGCATTTCCATCTTGTTACTCTAACTTTGGCCTTCGATATATTGTCTTCAAATCTTTTCTTGATTATATATTATCCTTCATTTACGTCAAATTCAAAACAGTGTTGGTAATATTATCAAAAAATCCTTTTTCGATATGCATAAAATCTAAATTATGACGTATTTACTACAGACATACATAACATCTTTTTGTATATGACATATTTATGTGAGGATGATTTTTTAGACGAAATTTTCTTGCACCGCTAAGTTTAAATATCAACAAATCTTTAACTTTTCCCCAAAACAACATGCAACTTTTTTTACAAACACCAATTTTCTCATGTGGCGTTCCAAATCTTTTAAGACATTCTTTGTTTCGTAATATGTATCGGGAGTTTGATTATTTTCGGTAAATATTCATGCATGGTTTTATAAAATAAATCCATGCAATTTTTAGCAACATTGTAATCTATTTTTATACTCATCAATCTTGAGGATAAAGATAAACGCGACTGAACTTCACGAAAACCTTCATATATAGGTTGTTTCGCCGATTCCAATAGGTTGAAAAATCAGTTTGCTTTATTGTTCGAAATCTCTTCATATGATTGCTCAACAACACCAGAAAAAGCATCTAACACTATTTCCACATATGATTGCACAATATCTCTAACGCCACAATTTTTGCCGTGAAATAACCAAATTTCATATTTCTCTACGAAACACACCTTGTAAAGGTGTTTGCAAACAATTTCTTGACTTCAATACTTCATATTTTTGCATCTTTTGCAGGACATAACATTGTCCCGCATTCTTGACACAAAGGTTGCATCAATACAAAACTCATGAGCTACTCCAATCTATGTAAGAATTCTTGAGTAACTTCCTTGGTTTCGAGATCTTTTCTTATATACATCCATTCTCTCTCTTTATATATATATATATATATTTGAATAAGATAATATATTTTGTGTTGATGGTTTGGTGGTAAAAGGTTCGAGTAGATCAATAAATAGTGAACTTTCCAACGGCTACCCATTGATAATACTGACGGATGTCCATTTATAATACCATCGGATTCCCGTTGAAACATAAATTTAATTATTCCAACAGAAGCCTCGAAATTCTAAACATTTCAACGAACATCCGTTGATAATCGCAATGGATGATCGTTGCAAAGTACAATGATCATCCGTCGGACTAAAAAGGCGGTTTTCAACGGTCATTCAATGGATCTTTTCCATTGATATTATCCGTTGCTCCTCCGTTGATAATTGCAACGGGCTTCGGGTCGTTAATAATTTTCCGAAATCCATTACAATTCATTGGGAATAGTATCAACGGACTGATCCGTTGATCCGTCCATTGATATTTGATTGTTTTGTTGTAGTGTAAACATGTCTTCATGGTAAAAGGAATCACAATCAATTGAAAGTCCAATCTTCAACATGTTGTTGCCCTTTTTACCATAAAGGCAAAGTATATGTCGTTTACGGAAGCACACAAGGAGGGTCTATGGCTAAAAGGACTATAGAATAGCTTGGATTCAAACAAAAATGTATTAATTTACATTGTGATTCTCAAAGTTAAATATGCTAACTAAGAATGACGTATATAATGAAAGAACAAAACATATCAATGTGAGGCTTCACTTCATCAAGGACATAGTAGCACATGGTTTGATTAGACTCAAGAAAATTTCTACAATATGTAACCCTATAGATGTCTAGATAGTGTCTTATTTCGTTATCGCAAGAATTTATACAAATGCACTAAGATCGACTTGCGTACTAAAAGTCATATTTTATCCTCATAACAAAGAAATTGTTCTGTTTTATTATTCTATATCGACTAAAATATGAATTGTAATTATATAAATATTCAAAATATTAATTCTTGAATTAGTTTTAAAGTTGAACTGAATTTAAATTCATATTTGATATATAGTATAAGAGTCTGATTCGTTTTAATTTAAATATTACGAAGCTGAATCTGATTAAAATATGCGAATTTTATAATCAAATCTTATATACGGTGTATTATCTAAAAATAACTATTATATGAATTATATATATATTAACTATAGAATAAATTAAATTTTTAAACTAATTTTTTAATTCAATTAAATCCAAACTTCTAAATTGATATAAATTAACGATCGAAGTGATTTACTTTATTGTGGAAATATGTAATATATAAATGTTATTATATTGTGCCACATGGAGCGTATCTTCTCACTAGGGTTGGACACTTTGCGGGATCATCGAAGCTGTTTACAGCTTACATTTCTATACCCTTTTTTTCTACATATCTATAATCTTTAATAATCGCATTTAAAAAATTGGAATTTTTTATAATAACAGATTATTCAATAATCTAAAGATTAAACATAACTAGTGGAGGCACATACTTGTGTGTTGACGTGGCAGTTTATGTTTGGCTAGTGATGATTGTACGGATCTTTGCACATGTTTCCGATGTTAAGAATCTGGCGATACGATGATGGTTCGGACAAAACTAGATTTTGATTAAAATAAATAATTCATTAACTGTTGAAAATTCAATATTATTAAGAAAACATTTTATTTTCGCAGAGAGATTTGTTGACAAATCTGAGACGATAGAACCTTCGAAACACTCCAGATGAGTTGGCATTTTAGATTTACAAAGATTATATACAGCTCACATGTATATAGAAACAATATCATAAATAAAGTTAAATATTCTGAAAACAAATCAGAAACAAATTTATAAGATTAATTTTCTAAACTATTTTGTATTCATCTCGAATGTTTCGTATTGAATATTACTATTTAATAATATGAAATTCATCATATATTATTTAAATCAATTTTGGAGATTTCATCAAGTCAACAATAAATTCAGAATTAATGCATCAATGCTCAATCTTCTCAATAACTCTATATTTAATGAATTAGCTAGTTTTGTCTAGATTTCTCTGTAAATATGTAATCTCTCTTCATAATCAAATACAAAAATTATCTTAGTTATCTATTTGCTTCTCTTTTCTCTTATTTTTTTCTTCATGATATCAAAGCTTTTGATCCGATTCTATGTGCTATTTTCTTATTCTCATGTCTTCTTCAATCGATTCTTCTCTCCAAAAACATATCCCTATTTTATTTAATGGGAATAATTATCTGAATTGGTTTAGATCTGCTAAAACCCTTCTTAGCAGTCGTGACCTCTAGAAGTTTGTCGTTGACACTCACACAGTGACAACTACCAATAATGACAAAGCGATTGTTGAAGGGAATACCAATTCGAGTGAAGAAATGACACAAGGAAGATCAGTTGTGTTTTTTGTTCTTCAAAGATCGCTGGAGAAGGAGATTAATGACGCCTATGGCTATGTTGAAACAGCGAAAGAACTATAAGACATCGTAGTGTGTTTGGAAACGTCTCCAACATTTGTCGCATCTTCGAAATACAAAAGATGCTAGCAAGCCTTCAACAAGAAGGAAAAGAACTCAAGTATCATCTTGGTTTATTTAAGAGTTATTGGGCTGAGTTTTGCGAGCTTCATCCTGCAACTTCAGACCCATTTATCATTGTTGAACGCACTTCTCAAGATCAAGTGTTCAGTTTTCTCTCAACTCTTGACAGCTCCTATAATGGGTTGATTTATCATATTCTTCGACTTCACAGGCTTCCCTCTACAAATAAGGTTTGCATGATGACCAAGAAGGAGGAAGGTTCAAGAAAGCTCTTTCAAAATACAAGTGAAGCGGCTCAAAAGTCCTCGGCTCCAAAAGCAAGTTATGTTGCTCATAAGGCCATTGTCCAAGAGAAAGCTATGTGGTGCAAACACTGCAAGGAAAAAAGGTATCAAAGACAAATATTGGACCATTCATCCACATCTCTGAATCAATCGATTCAAGAAAGGAAGACAATACTCTATTTAGTTGTCATGAACGCCACAAATGATGAGTTTGTAAGAAAATTTGACTTTTATGCCCTTATGAACGCAATCATGACTCAAAAGGATCTTGATAAAGTGTATCTCACTTCTAAATCCAAAGATATTATCATCATTGATTCAAGTGTCACAAATCATATGTTTTGCAATGAAAATCTGATAAAATATAAAATCTAGCTATGGTACTGTAACTGTTGCTAATGGTCATAATGTGCTAGTTAAAGGATAGCAAGAGAATTGAACTTGTGTGGAAAATGTATTAGAGTTCTATTTGTTCCAGATTTTACGACCAATCTCTTGTGTATTGCAAAACTAACCAAGGATTTAAAATACAATGCAATTTTTCAGTGTTAATGATCTTTGCTTTTAGGACATTAAGACGATTTGGAGAAGGATCTGCAAGAATGACCTTTATATTTTAGATATTCTTGATTACACTCGTAATTTCGCTTTTAAATTCATTTGGCATGCTGCACTAGGACATCCTCATCATAATTCTCTTAACATTCCTCACATTCATTGATGAAAAATCAAAATATACATGGATTTATCTCTTGCCTTCAAAAAGTCATGTTTTTATGCTTTCACAAAGTTTTGCAGCTATGATACTAATCAGTTCAATGCAAAAAACTAAATGCATTTGATCTTACAATGGTGGAGAATACATAAGCAAGCAATTCGAAGATTACATCTCAAAACATGGAATTCTACACCAAACTCCGTGTCCTTATACTCCCTAGCAAAACGAAGTCGCATACGTAAGAATATGCATTTATGGAAGTAGCAAGGTCTATAATGTTTCATAGAGAAGTTCCGAAGAGATTTTGGAAAGATGTTGCCATGACAGTATGTTACCTCATCAATATACTCGCTTGGAAATGTCTAAATGACGTGACTCTGTATGAGGTACTAAATAATTCTAAACCTCCAATTTTGATCGAATTTGACTCAATTTTGACCTCAATTTTGACTCAATTTTAACCCGGGTTTGTACTTAATTTTGACCCGATTTTTACTTAATTTTAACCCAAATTTTAACAATAAATCAACTTATTCGGTTTAATCGATTTACTTGATTTAATTGATTTCGAATAAAATTGAGTACAAATTTTTACTTGAAATCAATTAAACGGCCCGATTAACTCGTTTGATCCGATTTTGATACAATTAACAAAATCGTATTCAATTTTTATTCGAAATTAATTAAATCGAATAAAGTCAAAATTGGATCAAAATTCGGTGCTCAATCAAATTTGGTCAAATTTAAAGTTAAAATTGGGTCAAATTGGATCTGATGTCCGCTCAAATTCAGTCAAAATAAAAGTGAAAATTAGGTCACAATGAGTCAGATTCTAGTCAAAATTTTGTCAAAATTGGATCAAAATTGGGTCGAATTCTAATCAAAATTTGGTCAAAATCGGGTCGGTTAACATATGATTAACGGAGGAGGATTTATGTAGATTTTTTATAGTTGATGGAAAAATCGGAAGAAAACTAAAAATCAAAGAGAAAATCGAATGAGAGTCAAAATCAAAATCAAAATAAAATTAAAATAATATTTTCGAGAGAATAATATCTTTATTTTCCAAAACATAATTATAAATAACCATATTATACAATCTAAACCTAATATACACTCATGTTTTGATAATTTAATTAAATTTTATATTAATCAAAATTAAATATGAATATTAACCTAAAGATTAAGATGAATATTTTTTTATATTGTTTTTTCGCGTTTTTGTATAGTTTAAAAAATTTGATTATAAATTATATATGAAAACTTGTCGATTTTATTTGACCTTTTATAATTTTTGATTTGGATACAAATAAAGGACAACCATTCAATATTATTAATATTTAGATGTTTATATATCTAAATCTATAAATACAAATATAAATAATAAAATCAACTAATCAACAAATAAAAATACAAATTGCATATAAAACTAAAAAATAATCTTCTCCGATACTCGAATATACACACCTCTTCATTCCAACTCAAAAGGGTTCAATTTTTAATATTCAAAAGATGAAAAGACTGTAAAATTTCCATAAAATTATAACAAATAAAATGCAACAAAATGGCAGTAAAGTCGAAAACAAAAAGAAGAGAGATTAGATTTTCATTTTGGGTTTAGTTTTGATGGATGATGTCTTCTTCTTCGTCTTCTTATTTTTCTCTAAGTTGTTCAGTTTCTTGTACTCTTCATAAAACTGAAGTGATACTTCAATTTTCTGCATCTCTCTTCGTAGTCTCTGCTTCTCCTTTATCACTCTAACGGTGTTAAAATGCTCCGTCAGTTTCTTGCTTAGTTCTTCCATCTCTATTTCTGCAACATTCTTACCTTCTTCCGACACAACACTCCGTCTCTTTTTACTATTCAATTTCCGCGGTTCGTTCTTAGGCTCGAAAGATTCCTTTTCCAGTGAGAATTCAGCGAATGCTTGTTGTGGGGACACGGTGGCGAGGAACACTTGGTTCTGGGAAGTGTTCATGGTTGAGATTGTGGTAGCCATTGTTGAAACTGCCGGATGATAATGCTTCGTTAAGAGGTTGAGTTCCCATAGCACCGTTGCAAAAGCACCGCTTAAGTTTGGATCCGTTGCGTACGGATGGTATTTCTGCATACGAATTAACGGTAACGATCGAGATTTCGATTATCTTTAGTGCTCAGAGCCAGAAACTTTGAACTTACAGCGATTGAACCCGAAACAGAGCCACCTCCAGCGTCGTTTTCCAAAAGGTTTCTGCATTTGACGTTCTTCAGGAGAAGCAGTTTCAAGGTGACGAGAGCTACAATAGCAAAGACGACAATTGCAATGATGATAAGATAGTATCGAATGTAGCCAAAGCACAGCGAGAATGTGGCCAATGCAGCCAATGTACCTGACATGGACTCGGCGCAGCCAAAGCACAGAGAGAATGTGGCTAGACGTTTTACAAAAGCAGCCGCCTTTTGCATGTCTTGATGTCTTTCATCGCACAACATTATCTTCAGAGCTTCGGCTAATACTTCCCCTTGATCTCTATCACAATAGATTTATTCATAATAAACCGATCAGCAGTAACCGAGGGTCCATATGAACCGAGCATTGAACAGACAGAAAGAAATGAAAGTTATGAGACCTAACTAATGCTACAACAGACTTATTTCACGGTACTAACACGAGATTATGATATATTGACCTAATGGATATGTTGTGGTATGGAATTACATGTTCTTGAAACCGGAATTTTGAATGACGAGAGGCGCTGAAATACCAGGTTTATTACCGAATTCATTAAAGTGGGTATTCGCTGAAGGAGAAAGTTTTACCAACCTTCCAGGCCTGTACTCGAGAATGAGATTGTAAAGCTGGACAAAGAAGTCTTGCAAGTCGACATTCAAGGCGTTGAGATTGCTCCTCATCACTTTAAAAGCGACAAGACAACACCTTAGGCGTTCGGACACGCTCAATGATCTTGAATCTTTCTGCTTTGAATTTCCAGAGATGCTACTTGCAGAAGCAAGCTTCTTGAGGTAATTCATAAGATCTCCGAGGTAGTCCAAGTCCAGTAGGTGCGAGAATTTTCCCAATCCGTCCAAGCATGGAGCAAGCAAAGGGTGTGAACCAAAGGAACCAGAAGCAGGAGTTGCATTTTCTTCTGAGCTGCAGCAAGTTGATTGGAAAAGATTATTAAAATTCTTCATTAATCAAGTTAACCTACCATTCAAATTTTCAGATATAACATACAGATATCCTGGCACTTGTTGCCTCGTTTCGTGATAATCACGTATGACTCGTATAGAACGGTTTCTTATGGTTGAGCAAGAATACTAGCTTGAAATTTGAAAATGCAGCTCCGTTTACAGCCAGAACAGTCAATGGTTATACCTTAGTACAGTTGACTGCATCGTATGTCTCAGGATACGAAAATAAGTCTCAAAAACCGCAGAAAGTGCATCTGTTTGCATCTTTCTCCGCTCCATGGGATCTGGGGAAAAGGTAACAGCTTTGTAGTCAGCAGCAACCTGCCAAAGGAATTAAATATCATCACATGTGCCAGACAGCTAAATCAAATACATTTATCTATGTGTGCATACACACACACAGACATGAAAAACTTCAAGATATATCAACTTGGAGAATATTGTTACCTCATTTCTCATCGTGGACATCATTTCTCGCTTGGCTTTCTTTCTCTCATTTTCCTGCACTTGCTTTGGTCCATCTTGATTCTTTCTTTTCTTATTTTTCTTATTTTTTGTCTTATCTTCCTCCTCTGTTACGTCAGGCTTCCTAATATCTTCATCAAATTCCAAAGACAAAAGCACCTGGACAGACAAAATGGAACAGAAAATAAGAGATGATGCCTAAAGAGAGACCATTCAAACAAAACTAGATTATTCTCAGCCTTCATTAGAGACTGTTTCCTAGATCACTCTGCACCTTGTTATAAATAATAATTATATTAGCTTTTTAAATTTCCATTTTCATGCAACAAAATAGAGAATAACATGTTTAGTTACGAGGTTCTTAAGAAAGATAAAGCCTTCTGGATACCTCGATGGAATCAGGATGAAGTTGGCAATCGTGGGATTTAACATGATCAGCAATCAAGCGCACAGCTCGGACAGTCACCTCGCCACCATGCTTCCCTTCATTGGAAAAGAGGGACTTAATGGTAGAACAACAAAGTCTCCTGCCAACAGAGCACGACACGTAAGAGACACACATGGATACACAAAGACCTTTCAATCTTCAAATAAGAAAACTCCATGCACACGGACGAATAAAAAAGATGCAAATCATAAATGTCGGGAACATATGTCCCCAAAGTAGAAGTAAACGAAGAGAAAATTATTGAAGTTAGAAAAGTAACTTTTGACATGGCATTACAGGAAAAGATTCGTTTTTGTTAGATTCCAATAATCTTCCATTATTAAGTGTATGGAATAACCCTGTGACTATGAGAAGAAGAGTTAGTTACAGCCACAACCTTACAACTTCATCAGGGGAGCTAATATTTCTGACAACAGCTACTAAGAGATTGTCCCTAAAGTTGAAGTGAGGAACTGCATCCAGCAATGTACAAATGCAGCGAATCGCAACTTGGTTATATACAGATTGCTTTTCTAATGCAATCAGCTTCTGTAGATAAGCCTGGTGAACAAGACAGCACAAAAGGTATGTATTATGATATTTCTTCATTAGAATAGTAAATATAAAAAGACAATACCAAATCATATCGTAAAATGTAATTTAAAAGGTCTACAACATCTACCAAAAAGGACTTGTAGGAATTTATACCCCCAAAGTTCCCAAACATAACGTAGAAGCGAGGAAACAAAGGTGTCATACCTTGTACACTTTTAAAAGAGTTGATTCATAGAATCGCATTTTTTTCACTTCCTTTGAGACCTTCATCTCTAGCTCCTTTTCAGTAGGAAGTCTAATACGATAGCTGTCACCATATACAAAATGAACCAATCAAATTTCGGAGCGAAGAAAGTTAAAGAAACATTAGTCACAGATTAGATGGAACAAAATGGCAGATAAAACTAAAATTACCCAGGAATAATATCTTTAAACACAGCTAACAGCGATAATAAGCCCAGTTTGACTATTTTACTGTTTTCATCTTTTGAGATCTCTAGCATTTCCTTCAGAGATTTTATATTGGCCTCTGGATCTGAGAGAAGTGCCATTCCCAACTCCGCAAGTTTGATTCTTTTATTTTCGAGTATCTCTTCCGCAGTTAGATCCTCTTTAATTTCTGCCTGGCAGAAGAACAAAATTATATATAATGTCAAAAAGATGAAGCGAATCAATACCACTAGATGAAACAAATGATTATTAGCATGTATGAGAAAGCAAATTAAAATTTTAAGCAACATAATAACAGAAGGAAAAACAGTGAAACTCCAAGCAGGCATCACCAGAACAGCTGCCTGGGGAGTTTCTTCCGTGGCTTCAGCGTCTTCAGCTAAATCTTTCCCTTGTTTTTTCGCCTCTTTCTTGCTCTTTTTAAGCTTTGCCCTCCTTTCAGCTTTATTCAGTTTGATTAAACTTGTGTCTTCATCACTGTCCTTTTCTGTATTGTCTTTGTCCATACCATCACCATCTTTAGTTACCCTCGATGATTTTGAAGCTGAATTATATACAAATATGAGAAAGAACATAAAAACAAAAAGGTTCCAAAAAGATAACAAATTATGTGATGATAGTTACGTGTCCGGTAGAAGAGTTTTCCATCTAAAGTTTTAACGGGAAGTGCATCAACAGGATCTACTTGAATCTCATTTGTCTCTTTCTCTTTCTGCTGTGCCTTCTTTTGTAATCGTTTCTCATATAAAGCCTCTAATGTGCCTTCTTTAACATCAGCAACACGTGTGACATGCCTGGCAACAGCATTGAAAAGTTAGACAACTATAAGGTTAATCTATCGTCCATACAGAGATTCATACGATAAAAGGTTCTACTTTAGCCAGACAACATGCTCATACTAACGCCCTTAAGGCAGAAACCATTTGTCTCGCTAAATTCTCCAACCCACATTACCTTCTTTTCCTTAAAAAAAATTGCTGAAAATGTTTAATACTTCTCTGAATAATATGAAATTGCGAACACATGTAATTCACGCCTAAACAGACACATAAAACTTAATTAAAAAAAGGGATTGAATAATCAGTAAAAGAAGGCTCAAACTCATACAAGTGAATCGTGAACTAAACCTCTAAGAGCCATATACATAATACCCTATGACAATGCTTGTCCGCGTGAACCATAAAGAAATGATCGCAAAAATGAAGCTAGATAACTGCGAACGATTCCAGAACCATAACAATCAAAAGCACACCAAACACTCGCTCAAAGCGCGAATTATCTATGCAACAGCGGGGCAAAACAAAACATCATAAGCAAACTCACTTGGTAATCGACTCAGTGTCCAAACGCGAAACGAATCCGGCATATTCGGTGTTCTCCTCGACGAACAGCAAATCTTCATCGGACACCTCAATTTCATCTTCAGGTAGCTCCGGAGGAAGCTCCGGTGGAAGAATTATTTTCTGCTTCTTCTGCTTATTCTTCCCCATTATCACCGTGATTTAGCAGCAACAACAGAGGAGAATGAAGATCCTGGAAAATGTCTCGGGTTTTTTTGGCACAAGATTCGGGGTAGCAAAAATTAGGGTTTAGGGTTTTGCACCCCAAACAAAAATAATGCAAAATAAAATAAAATAAAGAGAGGGTGGAGTTCAATGTTGGGTTGGGCCTTAAATGGGCTAAGGTTCCCAAAAAGCCATAAATAAACCGAATAAGGCCCAAGGGCAATAGCGTAATTCAAATATTTTACTAATGCTGTATTTACGGTAAATTGCTTAGTTAGACTTATAATATGAGAATATTTATATCAGGTCTAATGTCTCATTGTTTTATGATAAAATAATATTAATTTACATGAAAAATAGTTGATTAGTTGCCACTAGGTGGCTTGTTTGGTTCGGTTATTGAAAATCGAACCAAACTGAACCGAATACAATCGGTTCGGTTCGGTTCGGTTATTAATAAAATATCCAATCGGTTCTGAAATTTGTATAACCATTCGGGTACGGTTCGATTCGGTTATTAACCGTATAACCATGGATAACCGAATAAGTCACCCCTAGTTGCCACCGATATGGCCTGACCAATTTTTTAAATGACATATTAGACATTATATATAAAATAGTTTCATCAAATATATAGACCACATGAGCATAAAAATATGTTATAACATCAATTGACGTACAATTATATTGTTTTGTCGTAAAACCTTTAATTTGAAAATTTATCATACGACATATATACTAAATATTATAACAAAAAAATTAATAACTATTTTGCCACGATTTTCAACAATTAAGTACGTTTTACTTATTTCTGTACGTAACATGAAATATCTTATTTTACGAAAATTTTATCAATTTGTTTATGTCATTTTTATTTATTTGGGTTTGCTTTAAAGGCAAATAATAAAGACTATATGCCAATATAAATTAATGAAGAGGTTGACCCGTTTGTTTTTAGACTTTTCTACTAAAAAATACATAAATGATTTAAATATAATATTGTGAGAGCATTAATTAGTATTTAAGATGGGTCACTATCCAATCAATTGAATTCGTTTCCATTAGCGTAACCTTTTTTTTATAAATAAAATTGAAACATTATTATACCATAAAAATTGCGAATTCAATTTTACTATTTATATTTTTCATTTCCAATTAATTGAAATATACGATGAGACAAATATATTTTATATCCTGCGAGATATTTCACATCTATCTATATATATTGTAATTCGAAATGTTCATTGTAAAATATTCTAATATTGATTTTCAAATATAAAAATAACAATTGTATTATATTATATCAAATTAAAATATAAATTATAAATTTATATATATCAAATCTAACTAATTTAAATTATTATTGATTAAATTAAATTTAAACCATATTATCACATATTTTATTAATATTACATTTATCTACGTTACTATTAGGGTTGGACAAAATATTTGAAATATTCGTATTCAATTCGTATTCAAACCGAAAATTTGAGTATCCGTTGTTACAAATATAAATAAAAATATTAAAAATCAAATATTCGACAAATACAAATAATAGACTCAATTATCCGAACTATTCATATTCGTAATTACTAAATAAACAATGTATTTAATATATAGATACATATATAACAAAATTAATTTTATGATCAAATTATAAATAAAAACATTATTAATGTTATTTTAAAACTCATTATATATATACAATATATTTATAATTGATGGACAAAATATCAAATATATTAAAATAACTAATAATATTAAAGTTTTTATTTGCATTCAAGATTGAATTCTAATCCAAATGGTTTGGATGATATTATAGAGATATTAAAAAATATCGAAATAAATAAAACTCACTGAATATATAATTTTTATACAAATTTTATTTTAATTTATTAATTTGGTAATTTAATAATTTGTTTCATTATTTTAGTTAATTGACGATATTAGTACAATTATCGACGAAACTAAATTAAAATAATTGATATGAAAATTTTGTATTTTATTTTGTTTATATTATATTTTTAAGTTTTTTTTGTATAATTTAAATTTTAGCTTTATATTATATTTGATAATTATTGGTTTTATATTAAAATATTTATGTTTTTACTATTAAAAAAATTAATTTCGGATACGGATAATCGTCGTACATTCGTATATATGTTCGTATATATGTTCGTATCAGAATCTATAAATATAAATATAAATACAAAATTTAAATATTCGTCTAATATAAATATAAATACAAAAAATTAGATATTTGCGCATGTATAGATATTTATTATTTATCCATATATATCATTCTCATTTTTTTATGATTTAAAATGATATTTGATATCAATCAGTTTCAAATAATATGTCAAAAACTAATAATGGAACACACAAAAAAACAGACGCACATCCCGATGTACTCGTAACCATATATATATGTCTATATATAACAAAAAAAAAAGAATATAAGATTATGAAGATATTTTTCGGGAGTTTATTTTGAAGTATTTCATCGGATATATAAATTAAATAACTGAAGAAATGACAAATATATAAAAACTCCAAACTTTTGAAAAAATGGAAATATTCATTCAATATAAACAACAGAGACATCGTGGATATTTTACTCGGTACGTTGTTGTTAATTTATTTTTCAGTTTTTTCAACCTTTTAATACATAAAATAACAAAATTATATATTTATATATATATATAAGTACGCCATCTGAAATTTGTTAAATGATTCTCTATCATATATTAATTACTTTGGTCCCATCCCACTTATAAATTTGATAGTAAAATCAAACTAACCCACCTACTTTCTTATATTTTAAGTTACGTATATATACACACCTATATATTAATAACCGTGTTTATATATTTGTATTTATTACCCACATTGACAATTTGAGAAAATATCGGATCAAATATACATATCGTAATTTAAAATTTAAAACATTACTTTTTTTTGTTTTTTTCTTAAATATCTTTCTAATTTTTTTGATATTTTCATTTGGCATGTAAAACATGTATTGTATATCACCAAGGGGACAAAATACGAAAATTGCGCCCACATTCGATTCATTGTTACATAAACATACATATATATAATAACGGTCCTATGTCATCATTATGTTATTATTATACTATAAATATGCAATAAAAATATACAAGGACAATATATATCTACATATATTTATTTATATATTTTGGATCTATATATTGTAAGTGACATCTCAACAAACCCTGAAATTTTGAATTCAATAGCATGATTCAAAAAGAGTAATAACAGGCTCGATCTCTTTCTTTTTATATAATCAATTTCATTTTCAAAATATTTGTAACTAAACTATATCTTATATATATGCATATACGTACACTTTCAAAATAGTAATTCGAATGGAAGTATATCTATATAAATATACAAATTTTGTTATATATTTGCGTACTTTAATTTACCGGATTGTATGACAAAATCATATTTTTTTTTAAATGTAGAAATTTAGTGATAATTTACAATGTTATATATTATCATGTATGTATAGAAATATAAACAAGCATTAAAACGCAAGTTGATAGTCACACGTAACGCATTGAACATATACATGCAAGCATATGCATGCGTGTGTACGCGAATGTGTATATATAGTGTATATATGTATGTATAAATGTATATTTATATGTGAAAAGTAGTAGGTCAGCATAACATTAATGACCCATGATGTAAATTTAATTCTCATTTATTCGTCAGTTCGGTGCATTAATATGCTATGGCTATAGTAAATGAGCCCTAATAATGTGACCAAAGTATGAACCATAATTTAACGTCATAAAAAGCCTTTCAATTTGGTGAGATAAAAAACCATTATAAATTAAAATATTCTATAGAAAATTATTATATGGATTGTTCTTCTTCTTCTTAATTCTTTTAAGTTACAAAATAATATTGTACAGCGGAAAAAAGTTTCTTATGCAAATTAATAAATTTGATAAAATTTATATCGGAGTTATATCGGTCCAACCATGTGAAACTTGACATTTCATTCCGAGTAATCAATTGGTCAAGGAAACTATTTCGTGTCCGCATAAATTTAAAAAATGGGCCAGTCTTTTAAATTAATTTATAACCATTATTGATATTGGAAAAATGTCATGAAAAACATAGACACTGAGAAAAAGTGATTATTAAATATTAAAAAGTCAATATTTATAATTTTGATTTATAGAAAACTTAAAGAACTATTTCTCATATTTATGGTTACTGAGAAAATATATAATACTTTTCAAATAGTTAAAACTGAAAATGCGATTTAATGGAACTTATTAACGTTGAAACAAAAGGAAAATGACAAATTCATGGAACCGACCAACTCCAAAGCAATTTCCGGTTTATGTATTGCATTTACAAAAATACCCCTCCACGTCTATTTTATGCATTTTTTCTTTTCCAAACAAACCCCTGAATTATCTATCATTTACAATACTGACCCAAAAATAACTATTTTTCAATTTGGCCCCATTATCAAATCGACATGTTGAGATCAATCTTAGGTTTCTTCATCGCAGGCAATGGAACGATGGAACTGCACCTCGGACATTTCAGATCATTCTTCATCACCAATACGTACGACAAGCAGCCTGGGCATCCCGCCGCCACCGGAGACGCAGACGCGAATCCGTCGTCGCTATCGTCGGAAACCGATTGGCGTTTCTTCTCCGCCCTCTCCAGCGCCGATTTTACCTTGTCCAGTGTGCAAACGCTCTGAAAACTCGAGTTCGTCGTCGATACCGACAGAGACGACGATAACGGTGATGATAAAGTCGACGACGATGATGATGGAACAAGCTTCAGTTCTAGACTGATGTCGTCGAAGAGGTTTAACAAAGGTTGTTTCGCCGGAGATTTTCCGGCCATCGGAGGGAAATTCAAATCCTGAAACCTTGACGGGACAGTTTGATTCGACCGGTCAGTGTGAATCAATGATGAGGATGATGATGAGCTCGTGGAATCGCATCGTGTTAAATACACTTTCCCTGACTGTTAATTCAAAAATAAAAAAGCGAATTAGAAAGGAAAAAACAACAACAATCGCTCGTTCGTGGAGAAGAAGAATTCAACAATTTCCTTCAATAATTTAATTATCACTAAACCTCGGACTATCCGAAATTGCAATAAATTCAATTCCGTATCGCGAAATTATCGAGGCAATTTCCGATTTCCAAAAGTTTTCACATCGAAATTTTCTCGGGATACAAACAAAGCCTTAAGAAGAGAAACTAAACAACAAAATTCGAACGAACCTTCAAGTCGAGGCGCTTTTCCCAGCCGTTGGGGACTTGCAGGTCCAGATCGAGTTCCAGCGTCTGATCTCCAGCGCCGGCGCCGCCGAGAAGATCGCGTGTCATAAGCGCAACAGTGGATTTCGCCCCGGCGGAATCGTTTACCACCGCCCGATCGTCCTTGTATCCGCTCAGTAGTCGTACGAGAGAACTGACGTCAGCAGCCATACCAGAGAGAGAGGGAGAGAGATGGAAAGAGGGAGAGAGAGATTTATGGGCCGCTTGCCTCAGCGTTATATTGAGGAAGACGAATGTAAAGAACGGGGAAATTTAATGCGGCCCGTTATTTTAATAATTATTTTGATTTTAATCTTATTTAACTTGACAATATATATACATATATATTTAATTTTAATTAGTGGTGTCAAATATTATATAAATTCAAAGCTTCCATTTAGGAAGTTCATGCTTATTTTTTCATCCAAACATATAAATATAATTAATACAAATAATTAATTATATGATTTTACAATAAATAACTAACTAAACATAGGATCTCACTGTTTCTCTGGTATGGTTATTAAATTAAGTTATGTTTTAAATGCAAAATATTTAATTTATAATTTAAAAATTAAAATGTATAGAAAGGTAAAAAGAAATATGAGAAAATTATGATTGTGTTCAAATTCAAGCAAAAGAAATCATAATTATGTCTGGCTAATTAATTGTGTAATCCAGCTCTTTATATTTATATTAGGAAATCAGATACGAAATAATGATTGTACAAAAGAAACAACTTTTTATGGATGGATAAAACACACAACTTTGTTTCCATAAATTTCAGTAATAATATAAATAAATTCATATTAGCCATTAAATACTTGCGATTTTATTCAACCATTTATACATTTATATGTATATGGTACTTTACCGTATATATGCATATACCGAATAACAAATAAATAAAAAAATGGATACATAAATAAATAAATGGGGAAATGTCTTAAACAATATTTAACTTTCTTAAATTTGTTATAAAATATTAAATTATATATATTTATACATGTAATAATTTTCTTATTAAATAAATTATTAAAGGGTATATTGGTAAATAGGTGTTGCCGTTTGTGTATATAATGGGGTTGAGACTCAAAGTTAAGATATACAAAAATAATAAAGATTTCAAAGGTTCCATTGTTTTAAGATATACAAAAATAATAAAGATTTCAAAGGTTCCATTGTTTTTAGCATGGTATCAGAGCCCTCTCGACTAAAGGGGTGAAATTACGCGTGTTGCGTGTTCGTTTTGTTGATTGAAACGTCGTCGGCAAGTGCCGCGGTTGCTCGTGAAATTCTGATTCATTGTTTGCCGGAATACGGTGTGTGCCGCCGGCTGTTGTGTCCAACGTTGTGTGATCGTTGGATTTGTGGGTGAAATTGTTCTTCCTTGTTTCTTGTTCTTCAAAGAATCAGTTTTTCAGATTTGATTTCTTTGTTCTTCAGAATTTCTTCAGTTTCTTGGTGGTTTCCAGTGTTTCTTGATAGCAGCTGCAGTCGGCGATCGCAGCCCTTCTACGCCCTGTTTGTCGTTGATCGTCCCTAATTGATCTGATGTTTGATCGTCTGCTGTGTCGGAGTCGCCGGCTTCAGCAGAATCATCACCAGCGTCAGCAGAATCTTTCTAGATCGCCATTGTTCTCCCTTCATACCGGAACAGAGTCTCCGACAACCACATCTCCCTTCGTACCGGATTCCGCTCTTCGAATTCAGGCTCACCAGACATCTGACGACCGAATCTCCATTGTTACGTGATCATCGTCCGCCTCTGCTCTGTTTTGGTCGTCTGTGATCGTGCATGTTTGTTGTCCGCTTCTGCACCGACGAGTCCGTGATCATCGTCAGCCTCTGCTCTGTTGTGGCCTGCTCGTCGGTGCTCATCAGTTCTCTCGCTCGTCGGTGGTCTGCTCATCCGGTCTCTCGCTCATCAGTTCTCTCGCTCATCAGTTCTCTCTCAATAATTGGTAAAGAGAGGTAAAGAGAGGTAAAGAGAGAGAGAATTATTGTTTTGTTTTCGCATACTGTGGAGTAGTGTTTGCAATGTCAGGAGTTTCTTCTACGGGTATAGAGTCACGTTCGACTGTCTCCGGCGGACAGAATGTTCCACGTCGTACCATCAACCCGTATGATCTTACTTCGAGTGATAATCCCGGGTGTACGTTGTCTCATGTCTTACTCAACGAACATAACTATGTTGAGTGGACACGGGAACTTCGCACGGCGTTGAGATCGCGTAAGAAGTTCGGATTTGTTGATGGGAGTATTTGTAAACCGTCAGAAGGTTCAGAAGAATTGGAGGATTGGTGGGCCAATAACTCACTTATTGTCTCTTGGATTTGTAACTCGATGGAGCCTCGTATTAGGGTCAATGTATCTCATTTTGAGATAGCAAAGGATTTGTGGGATGACGTTAAAGCACAATATTCTGTAACGAATGGACCACGTATTCTCAAGTTAAAAGCTGAATTGTACTCGTGCAAGCAAAATGGAATGTCGGTGTCTGCCTACTACAGTACTCTTAAACGTCTTTGGGAGTCTTTGACTGCGTGTGATCCGATGCCCAAGTGTGAATGTGCTGGTTGCACATGTGGAGGTTGTGTGTGCAAGTTAAGTGCACGATATGATAAGAAGCAAGAGGATGATTGAGTTCATCTTTTTCTTCTAGGTCTTGACAACGTCCGGTATGGAACAGTTCGTTCCAACCTTCTTGCATTAGATCCGCTGCCTAGTCTTCAGAGAGTCTACAATCTTGTGTTACAAGATGAAGACTCTCGTTTGGTTCGATGTATGAAGGACGACAAGACTGCAGATTTGATGGTTCTTTCGGTGCATACTGGTGCTCGGTCACGGCCACGTGATGCGGCACGAGATTCTGTTTCTGTGTGCTCGCATTGTGGTCGACGAGGACATTCTGTTGATCGATGTTTTAAGATTGTTGGCTTCCCAGATTGGTTTACTGAACGGAGGGATCGACAGACCAATGTGTCTTCGGCAGGTGGAGGACGTGGCTCTTCACGATCGGGGTCTGGTCGAGGTCGTGGGTCAGGTGTTGTCCGTGCTAATGTGGCTCAGATTCTCCCTCCGTCTGACTCATCGTCGGGATCACATGACTCGTTGAATGTAGAAGGCCTCAGCGGCTTTTCTACCGAACAATTGAAGCAACTCCTCGATGTATTGTCCAACAAGATAGGAGCTAATGAAACAAAAACGGGTAAGACACTTATTGAGCCGTGGATCATGGATTCGGGAGCTGGAAATCATATGACTGGACGTTTTGAGCTTCTATACAACGTCACTTCGATGCCGACGTGTTGTGTAGGGCTTCCTAATGGTCGCTCGACCTTTGCTATCCAAAAAGGCTTTGTACGCCTTTGCGGACATTTTGTGTTACATGATGTTTTTTTTGTTCCTGACCTTCATTGTAATTTGATGTCTCTGTCACAGTTCCTCAGTGATTCAAACTATGTAATACAGCTTACTGATCGGTTGTGCGTGATTCAGGACCGCACTACGAGGACGCTGATTGGAGCGGGTGAACAAAGTGGGGGGCTCTACTATTTTAAGGGTGTTGTGACCGCGGCCGCTGTATGTGCTCAGAATTCTTCGGTGGACCTTTGGCATGCTCGGTTGGGACATCCTTCGTTTCAGTTGCTTTCTTCTTTGCCGGGAGTCCAGCTTAGTTCCAGTGTTAGGGGAGATTCTCGTACACCTTGTGACACATGTTTGCATGCCAAACAAACTCGTGATATTTTTCCCCTTAGTGATAATAAAACTACTCATACCTTTCAGCTTGTTCACTGTGATGTTTGGGGTCCGTATCGAGTTGCTTCTTACTCTGGTGCTCGATATTTCTTAACCGTTGTTGATGATTTTTCACGCGCAGTTTGGTTGTATCTTCTACGATCTAAGTCTGATGTGAGATCATACCTCAGTGGTTTTTGTTGCATGGTTGAACGACAATACCGAACAAAAGTGCAAAAGATTCGTAGTGACAATGGGACTGAGTTCACTTCTATGCGCGATTTCTTTCTTCGCACAGGAATTCTGCATGAAACTTCTTGTGTAGGGACACCGCAACAAAATGGACGTGCGGAAAGAAAACATCGCCACATTTTGAATGTGGGACGAGCACTACTCTTTCAGGCTTCTCTCCCAGTGGATTTTTGGGGCGAATGTATTCTCACTGCTGGATATCTCATCAACCGTACACCGTCTGTGACACTTGGAAACAAGACACCTTACGAGATTCTTCATGGGCAAGTTCCTTCCTTGGCAAATCTTCGTGTATTTGGTAGTCTCTGTTATGCTCATAATCTTCATCATGGTGGTGATAAGTTTGCCTCTCGGAGTCGTCGATGCATCTTTGTAGGGTACCCCTTTGGACAGAAAGGATGGCGTCTCTTTGATCTTGATCGTGGAGTCTTCTTTGTTTCTCGAGATGTGTTGTTCTTCGAGGATCAGTTTTCGTACAAGGTCTCGGTTCCTCAACAATCTCTTCCGTCTTCGACCAATCCGCTGCCATCTGGACCGTCAATGGTCTCGTCAGACGATATCTCCACTCCGGCGGAAGTTGATTCGCAAACAGCCACTATGCCTTTGCCGATTGTTTCTACCGTCTTGGAGGACAGGGGGGGCTTGAATTTTGAGACGTCTCATTCCCCGGATCCGGCTCCTATAGTTGATCCATCTGATGTTCAGTTGCCAGTTGACAGTGGTACAGATTCTTGTAATGGTTTGGATTCGTCTCTTCCACTTTTAGGCCGCGGTCACAGAACTAAAATCCCTTCTACGCACCTGCGTGATTTTGTTACCAATACGGTCTGTATTTTGAGCCCCTCACCAGTCACCTTGCCTCAGTCCTCGTCCTCAGGTACGTATCATCCTATCTCTAGATATCATTCATGTGAGAATTTCTCTGTTCGTCACAGGAAATTCATTGCGGCTCTGACTACACATTCTGAGCCGCGATCTCTTGCGGAGTCATTGCGGGATCCACGCTGGAAGTCTGCCATGCAAAGTGAGATTGATGCCTTGCAACGGAACCATACATGGAGTTTGCAGTCACTTCCTCCAGGAAAAAAGGCTATTGGGTGTAAATGGATATTCAAGATCAAATATCTTTCCGATGGCTCTGTTGAACGATACAAGGCTCGATTAGTTGTGATGGGGAATAAGCAGGTTGAAGGCATTGATTATGGCGAGACGTTTGCTCCTGTCGCTAAAATGACTACTGTTCGTACTTACTTGAGCGTTATTGCGGCTCTTGATTGGGAAGTTCATCAGATGGACGTTCATAATGCTTTCTTGCATGGGGACTTACGCGACGAAGTCTATATGAAATTTCTGCCCGGTTTTGGCGTTGTTGGTGATTCTCGGGTGTGTCGACTTCACAAATCACTCTACGGTCTAAAGCAGGCTCCTCGTTGCTGGTTTGCTAAGCTCACTGCGGCTTTACTCCGTTTTGGTTTTGTGCAGTCTTATGCTGATTACTCTCTTTTTACATATTCTAACAATCACATTCGGATGGGTATATTGGTGTATGTTGATGATTTGATTATTTCAGGGAACTCATCTACGGAGATACAACGTTTTAAGGAGTATTTGAGCTCCTGCTTTCATATGAAAGATCTTGGTGTCTTGAAATATTTTTTGGGCATCGAGGTTGCACGTAGTTCCGCGGGCATCTATCTTTGTCAACAGATGTATGCACTGGATATCATTTCTGAAGTCGGGATGCTTGGTTCTCGTCCGGCTCTATTCCCGATTGAACAGAACCATCGCCTTGCACTGTCCGTTGCCCCGTTGTTCGAGGATCCTGAGCGTTATCGTCGGCTTGTCGGTCGGTTGGTATATCTTGGTGTCACTCGTCCTGATCTTACTTATAGTATTCATCTTTTATCGCAGTTTCTCAACCAACCTACGGTGGAGCACTGGGAGGCCGCTTTGAGAGTTGTTCGTTATCTGAAGTCTAGTCCAGGACAAGGCATTCTGCTCAAGGCTGGTGTTGATTTGACTTTGACAGCTTGGAGCGACTCTGATTGGGCAGGGTGTCCACGCACAAGGAAGTCACTTACCGGTTGGTTCATTACTCTCGGTGGCTCCCCGATCTCATGGAAGACGAAGAAACAAGACACTCTCTCCTGTTCGTCTGCAGAAGCGGAGTACCGAGCCATGGCCATGACAATCCGTGAGGTTAAATGGCTCAAGTATCTCTTGGACAGCCTTGGTATCTCTCATTCTCGACCTGTCCGCTTGTACTGTGACAGCCAGGCTGCTTTACATATTGCGGCAAATCCTGTTTTCCATGAACGTACGAAGCATATTGAAGTGGACTGTCATTTCGTCCGAAACGAGTTGATTGCGGGAACATTGGTCACACATCATGTTTCTACTCATGATCAACTTGCTGATATTTTCACCAAATCTCTCGGGCGAAAGGAGTTCGATGCATTTATATCCAAGTTGGGCTTACAAAACTTGTACGCACCAACTTGAGGGGGTATTAAAAGGTATATTGGTAAATAAGTGTTGCCGTTTGTGTATATAATGGGGTTGAGACTCAAAGTTAAGATATACAAAAATAATAAAGATTTCAAAGGTTTCATTGTTTTTAGCATAAATATATAAAATTAAAATTTTCATAATATGTTATTATATTTAGAAATAAAAAAAACTAATCTATTTGGTGATATATTATGATAAAATTTTGGCTAAAAATAGAAAAATGATATTTTTATTGATAAAAAACGTTAATATATGTTATATTAAATTCTGATTTAATAATTTAAAAGTTTTAAAATAAAAAATATCTTCGAGAGTTTTGAGGACGAAGGTTAAAACAATAAATAAGGCAAATAAAGTGATAAGCGAATAAATTAAGGGGGAGGCAAAAATTAAAAGAGAAATAAATGCGAGAGACATTAATGGCTTAGAAATACAAGTAGGCATAACATATCAAGACAACAATCACACTTTGGCTTCTTCTTAATTTATAAATTATATACATATATATCATTTATATAAATTATGCATTATTTTCGGATTATCTCGTGATTTGATTAATCAAGTCGGGGGTTAATTAATTACGGGCATTAATTATATAATAAATGTTATTTAATGTTGTATTGTGTGCTTTGGTTACGTCAAAGTATTTAATGAAGTAGGTATTGGTAGAAGTATAAATCTCTCGTAAATTATTTTATGTCTTCACTTATAAATAACAAATAAAAATATAAATATTTTCACTTTTCGAATTGGATTTGATTTTTTGCTAATTTAAACTTAAAAAATTTCAATTATACCTTTATAATAATAATACCACCCAAATATTTAATGAATATATTGGTAATTAAATAACAAATATATATATTGAAGTAGGTATGGCTGAAGGTATCATATATTTTTTCACTTCTGAAAAAATATGCTTCTTTTTTTCTCTTTCAGAATTTATTTGTTTTTACCAATTCCGACTCATATTCTTTTATTATATGTTAATTACGTGTGGATAATATATATTACAAATTCTTTTTTCGAATATATATATATATATTGTATATATTAAAAGATATTACACATCCTAAAAATAAATATAAAATCATCTCAATTTTTTCCAATTATAAAGATTTTTTATGTATTGAAAGATATATTAGACATTTTAAAAATTAAAAAGAATATTTCAAAATTTTCAATCATACCTGTAATAATTAGAAGAGTCAAATATATAATAAATGTATTGATAATGGATCAAAGACATAAAGTGTGTGTGATTTTATTTCTATTTATTTATATTGGCACGTTGCCTAACAAATCTTATTTATGTATTTGTTATTCATTTGCAGATGTCGAAAATATTATTGATACGCAATAATAACCGATGTGGAATAAAAGCTCGCGCATGGACACGTGTCATTGTTGCTCGAGGCTAGGGACACGTCAGCATCTGTTTCCTACTCTCTTTTGGTAGAAAAACGGATAAACGAACTAGTTTCATTTTCAAAATAAATAATAATAACTTTGAATTTATTTTAAAAATACCTTAGATTCTTATACATTTATTATTCACATGATTTATATTAATAACTATATACGTTACTTTAGACCATCTTCAATGACTTTAATAATCAATCGTATATATTAGTTATAATTTTATAAGAAACGAGATCTAGATATATGGAGAATAATTATTATTTACTAACTTGTATCTAAAACATTAAATTATATGTATGATTCATATTAAAAATTAATTTGGATGATTTTGTTTTATTCATTTCAAAAATTTTGATTGTATATTTAAAATTATGATATTTTATAATAAATTAAGCTGTGAAATTTGAACAAAATGATAACTTTTTAACTTTTCACTTATATTTTTAGTAAAAAATTAATTATTACACATTGAATCAAAATGAATTCTACTATAGACTCACGTGCACTTATATAAATGTAGTGTTTTTATAGTATTTTATGTTATCCGATAATATTAAATTAATTTAAGATATAACATTAATAGAAATTAATTATTTAGGGACGGAAAATAGTGGTTCGCACGCTACAAAAAAACGCGCTATTTCCAACGGACGGGGCAACGGATCCGTCCGTTGGAAGAAAATAGCAACGGATTGCAACGAATATGTTAATGCTTTCAACGGGAGCATATCCGTTGCAATCCGTTACAAATTCCAACGGATTGCAACGGAATAATGCCGTTGTCAAATCCGTTACAAATCCGTTGACAATTTGCGACGGATTGTAACAGATAAGTTCCGTTGGTCATGTCCGTTGGAAGACCGTTAGAATCCGGGGAAAATACTGACGGTCATCCGTTGACAATTGTAACGGTAATCCGTTACCATGTGTAACGGATAGCCGTTGATATTGGTAATTTCGAGGTTCACCCGTCGAAATAAATTCTTGAACACCAAACAAATCCAGAATTCTAAAACATTAATCCGTTACCATGTGTAACGGATAACCGTTGATATTGGTATATATATGTTGCGACGGATTTGTTCTTATTTCAACACCAAACAAAACCAGAATTCTAAAACATTACAAAAATGAGGCCTAGACGATTTATGGGAATGGGGGGAATGTTGGCTGGTTCTGCGGGAGCGCCTTCCCCGCCGCCGCCACCACCATATCGTCCTCCGTCTCCAGTATCGGCACCGCCAATATTTGTTGACGAGGACGATATGGTTGATATCGATGCCTTGATCGATGATTTCGATGGGCGTCCAACCCTTCCGATCATCGATCCCGAACTTTCTTCTGGAACGTTATGGTAATTATAAATATAATTGTTATGAATTTTATTTAAATTTCGTAAATATGATCTAACTTTGTATTTTGCTATGCAGGTTTGATGAGGATGATGTGTTAAGACATACAAATAATAACATCATCCAAGGATCGTTACAGGACGATCTGTACTATTCCTGGCAAGTTACGCCAGAAGTTGTGCGTCAGCGATGGTGGCGCACTTTTGTGGTAAGTTTTTTTAATTATATTTCAATTTTATAATTACATATATATATTTGAAAATTACTAATAATATAACTTTGTTTCCAGCGTTCGTACAGATGGCGCCGAATTCATACAACGTGCATCTTCACTGCATGGATGCGCGACATGCAGATTCGGATGCGCATCATGAT
>CM071869.1:39246812-39268615 GCA_036759665.1 Gynandropsis gynandra
GAGGAATGACATAGACGGAGAACTCATACGCGATTATGAAGACGCTGAACCAGAAGATGCTGAAGATGAAAACGGCGATGAATTCAATGAACAAGCGAAAGACGACTCGCCCATCGATGAATCTACTGAAGAAGAAATGTAAATATAATAATGTTTACTATGTGTAATACATGTAGATGATGTGTAAATGTAAATGACGTATACCGTCAATCAACGATGTTTCACGTTTGATGTATGATGTGTAATCGAATATTCGAAATGTTAATATAATCGAACATGTTATATAAATGATGTTTGATGTATAACAAATTAAAATAATCTAATACCAATGTTGACGGTTGCCCGTTGAAAATATTAACGGTTGTTGAACCACAAATTCGCACCCGACACTTAGAAAAAATTTATAAATTTTCAACTATCCCAACGGTCATCCGTTGCCCCTTCCAAGGATGACCGTTGGCATGTTATAGAGATACATTCGCACCCGACACTTAGAAAAAATTTCTGGATTTTCAACACTACCAACGGTCATCCGTTGGAGGGGGCAACGGATGTCCGTTGAAAAGTTGTAATGGTAAATTGACGCCACGTGTTTACGCTTGACGCCACGTGTTGAGGCCACGTGTGTTGTTCCAACGGACATCCTTTAGAATTCCAACGGATGACCGTTGGAAAACGTAATGATGCCTGCAGAAATTGCAGCTTTTCCCAACCGTTTTTCAGGTTTCCAACGGTCGTCCGTTGCAAATTGCGACGGATGACCGTTGGAAAGGCAGACGAGCTGCCATTTAGCCGTCCGTCACCTCGGGAACACGCATTCCCAACGGTCGTCCGTTGGGAAAGCGAAACGTCGCGTCAATTTAATCACTCCATTGCGATGACGTATTTTCCAACGGTCATCCGTTTGAAATTCTAATGGACGACCGTTGGAAAATCCGATATATATATTGCGATGAAACTGTTCTTATTTCAACACCAAACCAAATCCAAATTTTCAAAAACATTAGAAAAACTTAGAAAAAATGAAGTCTAGACGATTTATAGGATCGGGAGGCATGTTGGCCAGTTCCGCGGGAGCGCCTCCCCCGCCAACACCACCACCATATCGTCCTTCGTCTCCAGTATCGGCACCGCCGATATTTGTCGACGAGGATGATATGGTAGACATCGACGCATTGATCGATGATTTCGATGGGCGTCCAACCCTTCCGATCATCGATCTCGAACGTTCTCCTGGAACATTATGGTAAATTTTTTATAATTGTATTGAATTTTGTTTAAATTTCGTAACTATTATCTAACTTTTTATTTTTGATATGCAGGTTTGATGAGGATGATGTGTTAAAACACACCAATAATACCATCATCCAAGGGTCGTTACAGGACGAACTCTTCTACTCCTGGCAAGTGACGCCAGAAGTTATGCGCCAACGATGGTGGCGCACTTTTATTGTAAGTGTGTATATAAAATTTAATTTTATATTTATTAATATATTTGAAAACTAATAATTTTTTAAATTTATTTGCAGCGTTCATACAGATGGCGTCGAACCCACACGTTGCGCATCTACACAGCGTGGATGCGCGACATGCACGTTCGATTGCGCCTAATGATGAACGGTGCAAAGCGTAACTACTACGCTAACAATAGCAAACCGCGATGGGCAACCGAAGCGGTGTTCAACAAAATGATTGAGCACTGGGAGTCTCCGGCATTCAAGGCTAAGAGCGATAAAGAAAAAAAAAATCGCTACGGTGAGAAGGTTCCCGGAGATGGTCCGCATCGCCATACTTCGGGATCAAAATCCTTTACGAAGAGAAAAAAAGAATTGGTAAAGTTTTAATTATTTAGATTTTTTAATTACTTAAATATTTATCTAACAATTTTTTTATATTGTAGATGCAACGGATGGGAAGAGAATCGACTCTTCTTGAAGTGGTATTAGAAACCCAAGCAAAGAAGAAGTCGGTTGTCGGGGAAGAGGCCGCCGAACCCAAACTCATCGATCTTCGAGCGGCCCGAACCGTGAGAGCTGTGACGGAGAAGATCACACAACAATCTCAGGCTTACGGTTCAAGCCCCGACGACCTCACTCCTTCATAAAAGGACCAAATTTATTTAGAGGTAAAATATTATTATTTTAATTGTCAATTATTAATCAAATAATTTATTAAAATCTAACATTACTCTTATTTATCTGGTAGTCGATGAGACCGTATAAGGGACGTCTATACGGTCTCGGAGCGCTTCAAAAGGATATAATCGAGGACGTCACGACGATACCTCCATCGGTGCAAGAGAATTTTTCACAACAACGACGGATCGAAGATCTCGAATCACAACTTCGAGAAACTCGAGCCAAAGTGCAACACCTTGAGAGCGTCACGAGTTGATGTCGGGGCAAGGGAGGGGATCAGCGTCGCAGCAAGAACCGGTTCCCGATTCAGATGCAACGCCCTCTAGACGTGATGGCGATCACGGAGACGATAACGACCCCGCCGATTTAAACGATATGTAATATGGTAGAGTAACGTAGTTTTAGTTTTAGGTTTTTGTGAACAATTTAATATTTTAGTTAAAAACTTTTTATTTATTTTTAAAATATTTTTAATATAATTTTAATATTTTTAATAAAAACCTTTTAGTTTTAAAAATATTTTTATTTTTTTTATTTTTTTTCAAATTTTCCAACGGGCATCCGTTGGTAATTCTAACGGTCATCCGTTGCACCGTGTTTCCCGCCAAATCGTTTCCCACCAGTTTGCAACGAACATTCGTTGGCCTAGCTAACGGGCTTCCGTTGGAAACCTTTTCTCGCCAAATCTTTCCCGCCAGTTTGCAACGGCCATCCGTTGCAGTCTCCCGCCAGATAGCAACGGATATCCGTTGCAAAAATGTTTTTCCCCGTCTGATTTTGCAACGGACAGCCATTGCTTTCCAACGACCGTCCGTTGAAAGTTTGTAACGATGATCCGTCACAACGTCTGCCAACGGGCGTCCGTTACAAGTATTCCAACGGATTAATCCGTTGCCCTTCCGTTGCAAATTCGTAACGGATATTATCCGTTGACACGCCATCGCGAATTGCAACGGATCGGCATTTGCAACGAATATTTCGCAACGGAACGAAATCCGTTGGCGTCCGTTGGAAACGGCTGTTTCTAACGGAATTTGGGCGCTTTCCAACGGATATGTCAGTTGGAAAGCTGCTGTTTTTTTGTAGTGCACCATGCGTCGTTTTCACGACTCTGATAGTGTATGCATTTCCTCATCCATTGAAATAATTTCTTCCATCGTTGGTTCGTGATACATCTGAGGCTCGTAATACATCATTGGCTCGACCGATGGTGACATTTGCTGATAATAAGGATACACATATATTGTGTTGATCCAATACTCAGAAATAAATTCGTATTCATATAATAAAAAACAATAAGAAGATATATAGTGAAATATATGAGAATTGCGTGTGAGAAATTAATGAAAGTAGGAGGGGTGAAATAGATAATTTCTAGACTGATGAAGGACGGATTACAGACTAATATAAATATTTACCGACGAACTGTTCCGAAAATATCTCGAGATCCAAACAGGTACCATCCTTAAACCGTCTTTACAATTTTCGAACGAAAACAGGAATCATCCGCAAATTGCGGACGACCTTTGATACCGTCCCTAATCCGCACTGTCCACCAAATCTGTCTTCAATCCGTCTGCAAATACGGATGACACCAAGACTGTTTTTTGGTCCCGAAATTTGCAGATAGATTACATACGGATTTATTTTCCCGTCCCAAATCCGTCTGCAAATTCCGTTCGGAAATGTTAAATTCTAATACTATAGAGCTCAAATCCGTGTAAGAATTTTTACGTAACTTCTTCAGTTATGAGATATTTTCTTCTATACATCTGCTATCTCGATCTGCATATATTTCTATTTGAAGAACAAGATATTGTTTGAAAATATATTTTGTGTTGATACCTTTAGGGTAAACACTTTGTGTTTGATGTATAAATAATGCATATTCCAACGGTCATCCGTTGAAAATATCAACTGATCAAAGTTAAAAATATCAATGGATTCTCGTTGAAAAACATGTTGGATTATTCTAACGGAAGCCTCAAAATTCTAAATTTCCCAACGTGCATCCATTATAAGTATCAACGGATGACCGTAGTCATTTCCAAACGGTCATGTGTTGCCCTTTTTCTCTCGTTATCAATGAACTATCAACGAATCCATTAACAAATTTGCAACGGATATTATCCGTTGACAATCCGTTAAAAATATCAACTATTTATATGCGTATCTCGATCTGTATATATTTCTATTTGAAGAACAAGATATTGTTTGAAAATATATTTTGTGTTGATACCTTTAGGGTAAACACTTTGTGTTTGATGTATAAATAATGCATATTCCAACGGTCATCCGTTGAAAATATCAACTGATCAAAGTTAAAAATATCAATGGATTCTCGTTGGAAAACATGTTGGATTATTCTAACGGAAGCCTCAATATTCTAAATTTCCCAACGTGCATCCATTATAAGTATCAATGGATGACCGTAGCCATTTCCAAACGGTCATGTGGTGCCCTTTTTCTCTCGTTATCAATGAACTATCAACGAATCCATTAACAAATTTGCAACGGATATTATCCGTTGACAATCCGTTAAAAATATCAACTGTTTTTTATTGTTGTATAAGTATTTTAACAAATTTTAGAGAATACAAATATTTTCTTATGAATACATAAGATAAGTTATATTCTAAGTCATCTATTTATCGGTTAAAATAATGTATATTGTATATCATCATCTAATATTAATTTAAGTACAAATTTTTTATAACTTTATATGCGTATCTAGAAAAAAATTCTATATGCAAAATACATTTATAAGATTGTATTTCCAGTAACTTTGCGGAATAAATAAACCGATGTTACGTTACAACTTGTTTGTAATTATAAATGGACTAATAAATTCAATAATTTATTATCAACGGATATTATATTTATATATATATATTCAATAATTCATTATCAATGATAGAGAAGCGACGTATTACTTGTCTTAATGAAATTCTAAAGGAGTTTCAATAAAAATTTTACACGGACTTATACCTAAATTTTAGTGTCTGACCATAAAATATATAAGTTTTATGTATTTTATGGTCAGACACTAGTTTGAAATCGGCTATACATTTTTCAGTATTAAAATATAATTGAATTGATTTTTATCTATCAAATCAATATAAAAAATTTCATAAAAATAATTAAATTGATGATGTTATAATGTTTCAAATTTTTTTGTATTTGTTAATCGTTTGTGAATTGTGAGATGTTATTATTAATTTTATTAATATATTTTAATTCATTTATAAAAAATATATGTACAATTATTATTGAATATTAAATATGTGTACCATTATAAAAATTAATGGTTACTTTTATTTAATATTCAATATTACATGATGTTCATAAAAAAATAAAATAAATTGTAAAAATCATATGTCACACATATTATTCATTATAATTTGTATTTTATTATTAAATTATACTTTCAAATGTTTTTCAAATGAAATTATTTAAAATAATTCAATTGATTTAATTTTAAATTTTTTATGTAATTTTATTTAATTTTATCACAATTGTTTTCCGATTTTTTACATTTTTCAATTAAATTAAATTTGTATTTACAATGTTTATTGAATTTTTTAGTACAATTATTTGTTTATAATAAAATATTATAGACATAAATTATAACATAATTTATATTTATTACGTTTTTTATAAATTAAATTTCAAGATTTTAAATATTAACTAATATATACTAACTACAATGTGAATTGCTACTTAAAATAAATATATATATATATTTTATAACTTTTTGCTAATAAATGAAAACCTAAAAAATTTATATAAAAAGTTATATTTGACTGCATGTAATAATAATTAAAATACCTAAATTACTATTTTAAACCTATTAACTATGTAATCCTATCTCTTTTTCCATCTCTCTGCCGTTCTTCTCTACCCTTCATCTCTCTATCCATTTCAATGTTCTATTTTTTCATGTTCTTTGAATTTTATGCCTATAAATTTCTCATTCTTCGTCTTCCTCTCTACCCTTTGTCTTTGCTTGCATGTTCTTCCTCACCGGCTCGGTTTCTTCATCCTCTTCTCTTCGTCCTCTTCGCCTCGTCGGTCGGTCGGTCTTCGTCGTCCAACACATCGTGGTGCCTCATTGGTCTGTCAGCAGCGAACGCCGGTGGGAGATGCTATGAGCGATAACTTCGTCTATTTCTCTTCGTCCTTCTCGCCTCGTCGGTCTCCTCTCGCCGTCGAATCTGATGTGCGGCGTTCACAATTTCAAAATCAATCTCTAGTATTCTAATCGTCACGCCAATCATAGACTGACATTCGACGTGCAGATGAGGAGAAACGAAGAGGAAAGGCGGAGAAGACGATCAAAGTGATGGTAAACGGACAATCAAAGAAAAATCAAAGAGATGGTGAAAGGAACGTTTAGGTGAAGAAGAATTGTATTTAAGGCTACTTTTTTTTTTTAAATCGACGACTACAATGAGTTTAGAGTATCAGAAAAAAAATACTTATCATCCGACGGTTAAGAAAATGACAACAAAGCTAAAATTTGATTTAAACAAATAAAAAGATTACACGTGTCTTTTAATACTATTCACAACACCTTCTACTTTATTAGTATTTAGATTATTTTCGTCATATATACACGTATATACACTGATACGCACATATATATATATAATATTTGTGTAATATCATAAACATATGAATAATAAATAGTGGTATTGAAGGTACGTCCTAATAAAACGGCGAGCCCTAAATGTACAAAAGGACCATGAAATAGAATTAAATATGATATATTTATTAATGACAGTGCGACTGGTCTTCGAATTTGAATGCATTTTAATGTGAAAGTGGTGGGGTTTTTAATAATTGAATTAAATGACCATTTTTATTTATTTATTTTTAATTATTAACTTCTAAAAGCATATGATATAACCTTAAATTCCGAGAATTCAAGGAAGGTGCAGTCCATTGTAATTTGTAACTATCCCATTGCCTATTCTTTAAATAAAAAATTTGTATGCGACATTTATTAAATGTTTGTGGTTATTAAAATCTTCTCATCAGTACTTGATCGCATAAATTATCTATAGATTCATGAAATTTTAATTACATATATCCAAATATATTTTAAAAATATTTTAGTATAATTAATAAATGTAATTATGGGTCGAAGCCTCGACTCTACATCGTATATTTAATCTAACAAAGGTTTACTGTAAATATATTCGATTTATGTAGTTTATATGTTATTATATAAATTTCGAGATTTATCTAATTATATAGTTTGTATGCTATTATAAATTATATTTATATGAATGGTATTTCTTTTGAATTATTGCGATTATAAAAAATATTTAAAATTATGTAATAAAGAATATAATAATCTATAAATATAAACTATTATGAGTATATTTATCATAACCTTGATTTTGAACTGACATAGATCAAATACAAATGCAATCAATCATAAATAATAAGGTAATTTTATATGATATTTTATTCAACTACGAGTAAGGATATAATATGTAACACAAATAAATGCTTAGTGGTCATAGGGTAGACAATTTGAGGTCCAAAATAGCAAAGCCCATGTATTATATGCATTCAGCCCATAGTTATAACTTTTATATATAACTTATATTTTTTAAATACAACATACAAAATATCTAACTATTTTATTTTAATATATAAAACATGAATTATTATCTTCAACATAAAAAATCTTAAATTTATTTTTTGTTTTAAAACTACTAAGGAATATAACGTAAAAGATATCAAATTTTTTAATTTTTGTCTTTAAAATAAAATTATTACTTTTAACCTAAAAATTTTGAATTTTTAAATTTTGTCTAAAAAATACAAACTTATCAAATGAATCATATCCATACATAAACACTACTTCTTGGTAAACTTCCATTAGTGTTTACGATATAGAATTATTTTTCACCAGATTTCCAACCGGTTTCAAAATAAAATCCGAATTTCACCCGATTTCAATAAAAATTTCAACCCGATTTCAACCCAAAATCCAAATTCAACAAAAAAAACAACCTGAATTTCAACCTAATTTTCATCGAAAATTCGAATTCCACCCAAATTTAGAAAGAATTTCAGCCCAATTTCAATTTTAGTAAGAAATCCAAATTCGTACCAATTTCAACCGGAAATTCAAATTCAACCCAAATTTAACCCGATTTCAACCGAAAATCATAATTTTACCCAATTTCAACCGAAAATTCAAATTTCACCAAATTTTAGTTAGTATTTCAATAACATTTCAACCCGAAATCCAAATTCAATCAGATTTTCGGTTGAAATCGGGTTAAAATTATGTTAATTCAAATTTTGAGTTGAAATTGATTCAAATTTGGATTTTTTTATTGAAATGATTACTAAAATTTGATGGAATTCGGATATTCGATTGAAATTGGATTTTGAGTTGAAATTGGGTTGAAATTCTTGTTCAAATTGGGTGAAATTTGGATTTTCGGTTGCAATTGGTTTGAAATTGAGTTAAATCCAAATTTTAAATTGAAATTTGTTCAAATTTGGAATTTTTTTAATTCAGTTTCGGATTGAAATCGGGTTAAAATTAAGTTTACCAAGAGTTAGTGTTTGTGCATGGATATGATTAATTTGATGAATTTGTGTTTTTTAGACAACACTTAAAAATTCGAAGATTTAAAATATGAGTTAGTGTTTGTGTTTGTGTATGGATATGATTAATTTGATGAGTTTATGTTTTTTAGACAAAATTTAAAAATTCAAAATTTTTAGATTCAAAATAATAATTTGTGTTTTAGAGGCAAAAATTAAAAAGTTTGGTATTTTCTACACTATATTCCTAAAATTTGGGTTTTTAAATTGAGAATAATAATTCATATTTTATAATCTAAAATAAAATGGTTTGATATTTTTTACTATATTTCCATAATTTTTAATGGATGATGCAACTATAATGAAATAAAATTGTATTAAGTGAATATATATATATATATATATAAATTATATATGAAGAAATGCAGATTTTTTAAATGCATTCGTTGTACCAGTACCACTTTAACTTTTAAAATTTATTATCAAATAAAATATAAATTTTTAAAATTGTTTGAATAGTATTCTATTTATATATAGTGCATTAGCCGTGCGTCATGCACATGCAATAAGCTAGTTTTCTAAAAATATTTTTGTTATATATATTTTTTTAATGTTTTTATACATGCTTTTACTTTATAATTATTTGCTTTTCTCTTGGACCTTATGAGTGATTAGTTAGGTAGTCATGAAAACAAAAGTCATAATCATTAAACAAGTTTTCTACCAACCCACGAATATATATAATTTCTTTTTAAAACATTCATTTTTAAAAAACTATAAAATTTCAAGATTAGGTGCCCTATTCGGTAAACTTTATTCTAACATCAGTTTCTATTTCGATGACTTTCTCAAGTGGAGTATTGATTAGGTCATATTTTTGCCTTGTATTTTATGTATATTTTTTTATTATTGTAACAATACATTTCAGATATATATTATCTAAATCTTCGAATTCTTATAACAGCTTTAAAATTATATGAATTAGATAAAGACTTTCAATATATTTTTATGCAATTTCGATAGGAATTTACAATCAAATGTAAATCAATTTAATATTGGAGACAAAGAGTTTTAATTTATAAGTTCATATATATAATTAATTTAATTTATTCATCTACAAATTTTAAAATCATACGAGTTATCATGATGATGTAAGTTCTAAAATTTTATTTTTATAATCTTCATATATGCAAATTTACATGATTCAGTTATAAACCTATTTACATTGTGATAAAGTTTTCATACACTAATGAAAGTACTTTGGACATAGAAAGTTATACATAAATACAATATCTAACTAGTTATATATATATATATATATATATAATATAGAGACATCAAATTTTAATTAACAATAATCCGACAGTAATGCGAATTTTATACTCAAAAATATTATTAATTATATTGTTATTTATTTTATTAGGGTGATCATTTGAGGAAAATGGACTATTTGAAGGCTACTCACATACGAGTCAAACGATAATAAATATATGTTGAAAATAGCTTTATTGTTCTAATATATGCGGACAACCCTTAATACTGTTAAAATATTTTCATATAAATTTTCAAGTTTTATATATTATTTGAATTTAAGTTTCGATAAAATGATAATTCATATTTAAAATAAAAATATTTTATATCGTTAAGTCAACATTTGAACTAATCATAACAAATATATAATACTTTTTATTTATTAAAACAATTATTCAAAATACTTCAGTAAGGTAAAATATATATACTCCTCGTATAATCTGATTTTGATGTCGAATTGGGACACGTTATCTTTTTGTCCTGTGCAAAATTGAACCAAAAATAACTTAATTTAGTTGTCAATAAAAAAATTAGTTTAAAACGAATTTTTTTTTTTGCACGGGATATGATTTTAGTACAATAACTTGAAATAATGTCTTATATTCTTCTTATTTGATTGGATTTTTTTCTTCAGAAAAAAATCAGGAAGGATCAATTATTGGAAATATTATTTGAAGCATTCATATATATATATATATATATTATATTATATTATATTATATTATATATCCAATTGGGATGGTGAACTAATTCGTAAGACTAAAAGACGTACCATTAGCACCACGTGTGCTATCGTCATGCAACTCCCAACTTTTATTTTTTATTTCTTTATTGTACTTTGTTAAAATATTTTTTTATAGTAAATTGGAATTGATCGTGATATTGCAACCCTATCGTCACCTTAATTTTTCTCAATTTGAAAATATTATATTATTTAGTCGCTATTCGTTCACCAACCCTCTTCTTATTAGATATTTGTTTTTTTAATAAACACATTGGTAAATATATTTCTAAAATAGGTTTTTTTCACCATTTATTCACTATTTGTGTAATGACAAAGTATAATATTATTATTATTTAATTTTAGTGTTTGAGAGAAGAAAATAAATAAATATTTCGTGAATTATATTGGTTTTATTTAGGTTATTGTTTTTTTAAAGTTATGTATCTTGTTATATATTTTGTTTGGTGTTGACTCCTCGTACATGTAATTCCATTGTCATCGTCAACCTGGGATCTTGAATCTCTTTCATGTCAATTATATATATATATATATTTATATTTATTTTTATGAAAAACATTCAAACTAAAACCGAAATTCGAAAAACTTGAACCGAATTCCGGATTGATAATCCTATCTTATATAGGATATAAAAACAATAAATGCCACCAAATATTTAAAGTCAAAGACGTAACTCTTGACTCACTGACATATCTTTCTAATGTTCGGTGAATTTGTTGTATACATTACAATTTTTTTGGTACTTTCGCATATTGAAATATAATATAATCTAATAACTTTATAAATACAAAAAATATTTGACAGAAAAATTACCCAAAAGTAATGTGAAAATCATATATTTTACTACTAATGTCGACTCCATTTTGCAAAATATATGTCTTGTAAAATATTCTCTTCAATTTTGAACAAATTTGTATTCTCTTTATATATTTTGAATACATTTATACTCTTAACATAAACATCTTTGATTTGTAATTTTAGAAGAATTGCAAGAATTTTGTAATTCTATATCACCAACTTGTGTGTATATATATATATATATGTCAACATAGTAACTATTATATAACTTATAAAACGTAAACACAAATTAACTCAATCAATACTTACTGATTCTTGCAAAATTATCACATAAATACACCTTATTCTACTAGTCCTAAATTCGTTATTCAAAATATAAATAATTTAAATTTCACAGAAAAGTAAATACAAATAAAATAACTATGACCAAAAATGTTTGCAACTACAAATTGGAGAATATTATAAGTTTATGTATTTTCTTTAGTATTGAGTTCGTCTATATACAAGTGTAAGATATGTTATATTTGTTTGATGATCGAAAAAACCATTTAATTTTGTAAATACGTTAGTCAAATTATAGAATAATAGGTCTTAAAATCGGTAGGTATATAATTAGCATAATTAATTACAATTCAATGAATTACCAACCAATCGTATATTGCAAAATATGTGGTTAGATACACAATGACGAACGTCTATTTATTCAATCAGATAATAATTACATATTCGATGTAATATGAATCAGTTAAAGGGATAAACAGACGATATAAAAAAATTATCTGATCTTGATCTTGTATTTAAATATTTCTTTTAAAAATATATTCACATTATATAATGATGCAAATTCTAAATTTAGAAAAATATAAAATAAATTATTATGCATGGAGTATATCTAATATAAGGACCAGACGATGATTTGACTCGGAGAGACTTCGTGATCACATTAACTAATTAATTAAATATCAATGTAAACAAAATTAAGCAAATTAAGTAAAAAAAGAATATATATATATATGTATATTCTTAGTCAAAAGACTACCTAATGAGAGCCTACCGGAGAAATTAACTTGGTGGTATGAATTAGTCCAAAACTGTTTGTGTTGATTACATCATAAAACACTTAATAAATTTTCTTACTCCATACTTTTATAGTTTATAACATAATATTCTACGTAAAAATTTATATGCATGGAAATGCAAACATTATGATTTAATGACATTATTTTATATCTATCGTTCAACTATAGTTTTATAAATTATAAGGTTCCTACACATATATTAAATATATATTATGATTCTTTTTACCCATTTTTTTGCAGTTGGAAATTTTTATTAACGTTTCTTAAAAACGTTGTATTAATTGACTCACGAATATATAAATATAACGTTGTATCTAAGAAAAATGGGCAATATTTGCAACTCCTACGAGATGATTAATATATTTGTTTTTCCATTTATTTATAATGGAACTAATAAATGTATATATATATTTAACATATAATTGTTATTACAGGGTTATAATAGTAAATATAAACAATATTCAAGTATTATACAAGAGTTAATTTTCTCTCTCTAAAGTTCCATATATTTATGATTACTTATTGTGTTTTTAAAGCATAGTAGATCAAATTATTAGTTAATTTTTTTTATAAAATAAAATCAGCCAAATTAAGACAAGTTTTTTTTTTCACACATCAAATCTGATTTGACATTTATTATTGGGTTTTTATTATAGCATGTTTCTCATGGAAAAAATCCTCTTCCTTTCTATATAACTATATATATATATAGAGAGAGAGATACAGACAGACATTCATACACACTCAATCAAGAGGGATCATTAAATTTGGTAAAAGGAATATCAATCGAGAGAGAGAGAGAGAGAGAGAGAGAGAGAGAGAGAGAGAGAGAATGGGGAAAGGAAGAGCACCATGTTGTGACAAGACCAAAGTGAAGAGAGGACCATGGAGCCCAGATGAAGACATGAAACTCATCTCTTTCATTCACACTCATGGACATGAAAATTGGAGATCTCTTCCCAAACAAGCTGGTATGTATGTATGTATGTATATATATACACTTTCCAAGAACAATATATAGTACCAGCTCTTGCACTTTCACTCTGAAAAAATAGGAAAAAAAACATCTTAAATTATACTATTCGAACACGAATCATATGTTTATATAAACGAAATGGGCAATGCTAAACTTTTGATGAGTTCAATTAGGTCAAAACATTCTAAGCTTAAATCTTACTGTGTCTTATGTGTGTGTAAATGCATTGAAGGGCTGTTGAGATGTGGTAAGAGTTGCCGTTTAAGATGGATTAATTACCTGAGACCAGACGTAAAGCGAGGGAATTTCACTACAGAGGAAGAAGAAACAATCATTAAGCTACATCAAAGCTTGGGGAACAAGTAAAAAAAAAATCGTCATCTTTTTGAATTCGCGCAACTTGTGAAATTGATTTATTGACATTAGCTTTTGACATTTTGATCAGGTGGTCTAAGATTGCTTCTTACTTGCCAGGAAGAACTGATAATGAGATTAAGAATGTGTGGCATACCCATTTAAAGAAAAGACTGATTCAGAACCTTAACGCAGATGAATCAGCTTCATCATGTTCAAGTGATTCAGTTTTTCCTGAAAAACCAGAAGGTGGAAAAGAGATTAAGCCTCAAGAAGAAGATCCAGAAGGTTCTTTGATCGTTTCAAGTTCATCAACTTCATCTAATCATTCCAACATTATAAACCCAGAAGATGATCTACAGATAGGTGACTTAATTGGGTATATAGAAGATCATAACAGAAGTATTGACATGTTTCAAGAGGTAGACAAACCAGATCTGTTGGAGATCCCTTTTGATTCAGATTCGAACATTTGGAGCTTATTAGATGGTTTAGATGATCCCCAACAAGCTGCTACACATGATGAGAACAATTTGGCTTCAAGGGTCGAAGAATCTGATGAGGATGAAGTTAAATCTTGGTTTAAGTACCTGGAAATCGAACTTTTATCAGAAGAGGATGATAACCAGATGCATAAACCAGGAACCAGTAGAGAAGAAGAATCATCACTCTTGAAAACTTATGAACTAGTGATAGACTAAAATGAAACTAAAAGGGTTTAATTATCATCTAAAACCCTTTAAATACAGCTATATATACTACTACTATTGGATGTATGTATGTATAACAAAGAACATTGGATTATTAAACTATAGTTTCCTTAACATATGTAAAGGGGAAGGCATTAGATACCCTTTAGAGAAAAAACAGAACCAAGTGTAAGCCTATACACTTTGAAAGATTATTATTCTGAATCGCAAAGGATTCGATCTTGATTCGATCTTGTTGTTGTGTATTGAAGTTATATCAAATGGAAAATGTGAAAGGTGAGATTAGTTTGATAATCTCAATCAGCTAACAGCCATCTGTAATTATAAGAACTAACAAGAGGTAAGGAATAGATGTTATTTCAATCTCAAGATGGATTCACCTGTTCTAACCATTGAATACGAGCCATGAACAAATCAAGAAAGTTAAATCCTTTTCACCATAGATGAACCATTCTCAAGAGCATGGCATTTCCATAAGCATTGCCAAGCTTTCATGATATTTCAATGGACACAAACTTAGATTGCATAACACTACATATGAGATAGGTACCTTAGTTTTTGTCTAATTGTGTCATCATCAAAGACGCCAGCCATCAATCTCCATGGCCTATTTGAGATCCTACGGCTATCCAACAGGCTAGACGAAAGATACGGAAGGATTTTCGCTGCAAAATTCGAAGAACAACCCGAAATAAGGTGTTTTTACAGAAGAACTTTGATTCAATTATGCCCAAATTCTGAACAGTGTCGTGAGATTTAGGGTTCGAGTTGAAATGCGAGGTTGAAGAAGAGTAATACCTGAAGAAGACATTTAAATATCACTTCTATCTATCTTTTGTTATCTGCATTGTCTTGCATCCACGACGAATCCTAAGATTTTGACGCGAAATCAGGGGCTCTTGAATGCTAAAACCCTAAATCTTGCTGCCATTTGCAGGCATTGACCGGGTATGGTTTGACGGGTCGGGTCAATTCGGTGAGCTTGCATTAGAGTCGGATCCTGTTAGATCTGATTATCCAATTTCTGTTTCTTAGCTGATCAGATTCTATGGAGAATTCCGTCGGAGTATGCGGTGGCTTCATCGGAAGCAATGCAGCGAACAGAGCAGAGAAACGTTTTCGCACAACTGAAGTTGGACTGTGATGTGGTTATTTAAAACTGTGGGGTCAAAACCTAAACAATTACAAATAATGGGTACCTTTCAGAAGTTTCTACTTTGAGACCCGACGTAGGAAGGCTTGAAATGGCGGTCCACATATCTCTCTCTCTCTCCTCAAAATCTCAGTCGATCGGAAAACCATGGGAAGCGAACGGAGTCCGAAGGAGAAGAAAAGAAGCAGGAGACGGAGCATCGATTCTGTTTCCTCCGATGGTATGTGATTTTCCTTTGTGAATATTTTTCTTTTTCCTGTTTGTTTCCCGAGAAAATCTCTCGATTCTTCTGTCATTGCCTATTGTTTCGAGTATGTACATGGATGCTTCGAATCGAATCGAATCTTCTTCGTTCGTGTTTCAAATTGAAATAATCTTGTTCGAGAGTTCAGAAATTAGGTTTACACACACGAATGTTAGTAAAGTAAGTTCATGTCTACAAGATATACACGACAAAATACAGTGGCTCAAACTATTATATATATATATATATATACTGCCCCAATTGAATGAATTTCAGAATTTAGTTTCTTGTGTGGATGACATTATCCGTATGCCAAAATTGTGGATGAACAGATGAAGAAAGAGGTAAGAGGCGTCGAGGAACTGAAAAAGATGAGGAAAAGAGAAGTAGGAGGACTGATAAGGAGAAGAAGAAGCATCGTTCTGATAAAGGTTCATGCTTTTGGTTTTTCGCACATTTTAATTTTATTCGGGTATGTTTTATTGGCGAAACATTAGATTATCGCATCATTTGCTAAATTAATGGTTGATTATAGCTTCATCCAAATTCCCTGGATTTTTCTTGTCTTGTTGTCCATTAATGGCGATAAGTTTGGATTGTCTGAACTTGACCTTTAAGACAAGGAAGAATTTCTTTTGGGATTCAGTTGATTAAGGTTGGCTTTTGTCGCAGTTGCTGATGTTTTTTTCTTACGGGTTCATGTGTATCGATGTCGCTATTGATGTCATTTTCACCGGACAATCGGAATTCATAGGCATGAAATGGATATAATTTTCATAATGTTCTCCTTATTGATTATGACTAGATACCTGTTTTTGATGCATTGTCTTAAGACGTCCGAATTTGCAGAAAGACTATTTCGTATATATATATATATATATATATATGTTGGAAAACTAAAGCTGGTTTAGCACCTCATTCTGTTAGCTGTTCCTTGCTGACATTGTTTTGTTTGATCAGAGAAGAAGTCGAAGGATAAACACAAAAAGAAACATCAGAAAGGGGACGGCCACACGGTGAGTTGTTACCGTAGCATTTTTCTCATTATCTTGCAATGTTTTCGATGTAGTAATCAAAATTTCTGATATATGAACATGTCTATGTCTATGTTCGTCCAGAAACATGGTATTACAGAGCTTTCGAGTGAGGACTATTTCGCGAAGAACAATGAGTTTGCGGCGTGGCTGAAAGAAGAAAAGGGAACTTACTTTGCGGATCTTACATCTGAATCTGCAAGGGAACTGTTTGTAGGATTTGTAAAGGCATGGAATAAGGGGAAGCTTGAGTCTCGATACTACGAGGGAATTGCTAATGGCCCACGAACAGCTCACAACTGGAAGATCAAGCGGTAATCACAGCTTAACCCTACAGTCTGATGATACCATGTTGTTCTATTCTCAGAATTTAGTTTGTTTTTTTAGGAAGAAATGGAATCACCAAATGTTGTTATGTATTGTCCACATCGGTCTTGGTCTTATATATATAATATTGGGTAGCCATAAACTTTTGAGTTAGTTTTTGAATTAATTAAGTTCAACTCATATTTGATATGGTAGTTTTTGGAATTAATCAAGTTCAATCATATTTGATATGATATTAGTCTGTTCGTTCTGATTGTCTTCGATTGTGTTCACGTTCTAGCATCGAGTCTGAATGTGAAGGGAATGTTGTGATGTATTGTCTTACATCGACTAAGACATGAATCTTGGTCTTATATATTATATATATATATATAAGCTGTGATGGTACTAACCAAAACCAAAAGAGTAAAAAGACAAATATTTTCTGCGAATAAAACTTCTCTACTTTATTTTGATTGCTTATGTTCTTTAAATAGAACAATGAAAAAGATAACCCATCCTTAACGTGATCATGAAGATATGGAAAATAGAAATTAAATTCTGAAACAAATACAAAGAAAAAGTTATTCCAAAGGAAGGTCCACTCTTCCAATTATTTAGGAAACTAGTTAAATTTGTCATCTTCTCATTCAGCACGTGCACCACTTCTCATATGCCTATCAACATACAAGAACCTTATCCTCAAGGTTCATGTGTTGGTCGTCGTTCTTCTTCCCGATCGCTCATACCCTCCATTAAAAGGAGTTGTGGTTGGCGACACTTGTGACCCGGGGTGTAACACTCATCGCAACTAAAACATAGACCGAGGCTCAGCTTTGTTTTTACTTCATCCCAACTTAACTTCTTCTGCGTAATTCTCGTTCCTCTTGTTGGAGAGTTCAAAATGTTCTTTGAGGTATTCGATTGGTTTCGATCTTTTCATTGCATCAACGCATCTCGCATCTGAGCCAATGATATAATGTTTTTGAGGGTTTTGGGTCGAAACATACATATCCCATCGGCTATGGAAGCTTGCAGGCCTCCAATATATGTCTCGATCAACGCATTTTGAATCCACCCCCGAACCTTGTTTTGAAGGCGCTCGAACTCTCCTTGGTACTCTTGAAGGCTATCGGTTTGTTGGATTTTGGAGAGAGCCTCATTGAAGTCTTCACAGTCTGATGATACCATGTTGTTATGTTCTCAGAATTTAGTTTGGCTCTTTTAGGAAGAAATGGAATCACCAAATATTGTGATGTATGTCTTATATATACGGTTTTGGTAAACTCTTGAGCTTGTTTTTGGAACTAATCAAGCCCAACTCGTATTTGATATAGTATCAAAATTTGGTT
This sequence comes from Gynandropsis gynandra, assembly GCA_036759665.1. NCBI lineage: Eukaryota > Viridiplantae > Streptophyta > Magnoliopsida > Brassicales > Cleomaceae > Gynandropsis > Gynandropsis gynandra. Next base: position 39,265,583 of record CM071869.1, read on the forward strand.
CATACTAATTTGAATATATCGATGTTGTGCTTCAGATTGTGTTCACGTTCCAGGATCAAGTCTGGATGTGAGGATAGTGTTGTGATGTATTGTCTCGTATCGATTAAGACATGAACTTTGGTCTTATATATATGTGGTTTTGGACATGCATACACTTTCTCCTTTAAATACTAAGTTCATTTTCAAAATGTTCATTGATTCACTTTCCGTAGAATTGCTAAGTTGTGTGATTTTTTCTTTTTAGAATATTTTCAAATGTCTTGTAAATATTGTCAATTCTACAAATATCTAATACAATTGGAACATCAATAAATATGAAAAATGTGCATAATGAAAATATCACAATATTAAATGTCAATAAAAATAAAAAGGAAAAAAACCTATTCCTCCTAAAGTACCCCACTTTAATCATATTCCCCCTAAACTTTCTATATCCTATTCCACATGAACTATCACTATTCATCATATTCCCTCCTAAATTTTAAAGATTAATCATATTTCTCCTCCGTTAACTTTTTTGTTAATTTTTCTGTTAAATAATTTTAAAACAACCTATTCACCCTAAACTATAGCACTTTAATCATATTCCCTCTAAACTATAACACTTTAATCCTATTCCCCCTGAATTTCTTTTTCTCATTCGATTCCCTCCTAAACTATCGTAACTAATCCTATTCCCCCTTAAACTTTAAACATTTATCATATTTCCCCCCGAACTATATGACTTCTAACATATTCCTCCCTAAAAACAAATTGTACATTCAACGTATTTTCAAAATATTGGTTATTATAAACATAACATATTTTCTTTAATAGTAACGTATTTTTAAATTTTGGTTATTATAAACGTAATATATTTTCTTTAATAGTAACATAATTTTAAATTTTGGTTATTATAAACGTAACATATTTTTTTTAATAGTAACCCTATTTTTAAATTTTGGTTATTATAATCATAATATATTTCTTTAATAGTAACATAATTTTAAATTTTGATTATTATAAATGTATCATATTTTCTTTAATATTAATGTATTATTAAATTTTTGTTCTTATATCTATATTTTTATGATTGATAAAAAATATTAAAATAAAAATACTTTAAATTAAAATAAAAATACTAAAATATCTGCAACATGAATAAAAAATACTTATTGAATTTCTCTAGTTTCCACGGCTAGAAATAAAATCGGGCTCGTTATAACTTGAAAGGTATGAAACATTTGGTTTGGAACATTGCTTCGATAAAACATTTGGTTTTTATTTTATTTAAAGTATTTTTGTTTTAATATTTTTTATCAATCATAAAAAAATATACATATAATAACCAAAATTTAATAGTACATTGATATTAAAGAAAATATGATACATTTATAATAACCAAAATTTAAAATTATATTACTATTAAAGAAAATATATTACATTTATAATAATCAAATTACTATTAATATATTACATTTATAATAATCAAAATTTAAAAATACGCTACTATTAAAGAAATATGTTACGTTTATAATAAACAAAATTTAAAATTATGTTACTATTAAAGAAAATATATTACATTTATAATAACCAAAATTTCAAAATACGTTACTATTAAAGAAAATATGTTACATTTATAATAACCAAAATTTTGAAAATACGTTGAATGTACAATTTGTTTTTAGGGGGAAATAGGTTATAAGTAATATAGTTCGGGGGAAAATAGGCTAGAGGTTATATAGTTCGGGGGGAAATATGATGATTGTTTAAAGTTTAGGAGGGAATAGGATTAGTAACAATAGTTTAGGGGGAATCGGATGAGAAAAAAAAGTTCAGGGGGAAATAGGATTAAAATGTTATAGTTTCGGGGGAATAGACTATTTTAAAAATATTTAACAGAAAAAATAACAGAGGGGGAAATATGATGAATTTTTAAAGTTTAGGGGGTAATAAGATGAATAATGATAGTTCAAGTGAGACTAAGATGAGAGAGAAAATTCAGGGGGGAAATATGATTAAAGTGTGATAATTTAGAGGGGAATAGACATTTTTCCAAAGTAAAACTATGCATTATCACAAATAAAATAAATCTTCATAAAATGGAAATTTCGAAGAAATATAAATCTTCATGCACTAACAATAATAAAATCTTTTGGAGAACTTTTTGTTTGAGTTTAAATTTAGAGTTTAAGTCTCAATTCGAATCGAATTTAAAATTATTCATTTAAATTTAAGTTTGTTTTTTTAAAACTTAGAATTCGATTTTGAAATTTTAGAAAATGACCAAGATATACATTTTACTTATAAATTATATTTATTCATCAGTTTTATTAATTTCGCATGAAATAATAATAATAATAATAATAATAATAATAATAATAATAATAATAATAATAATAATAATTATTATTATTATTATTATTATTATTATTCTTGTTGTTGTTGTTGTTGTTACTAGGAAAAGCCCTGCGCGATGCGCGAGATGATGATTTGTTTTCGTGTAATTAATTTAAAATATTCACTACTAGAAAATTTAATTTTAGGGACGGAATTTGGGGACCGACACTTCCGTCCCTAAAATTAAAAACGGATTATACACAGATTAGGGACGAAAAATGAAATTCGTCACTAATCCGTCCCCAAATTTTGGTACAAAAGAGTCGTGCCTAATCCGTTTCTAAATGCGGATCAATTAGGGACGGCAGGTCATCCGTCTCCAAATTTGGAGACGGGCACGTCGTCCGTCTCAGAATTTGGAGACGGGTAGGTCGTTCGTCTCCAAATTTGGAGACGGATTTGGCACCGTCCCTAAATTTAGGACTTCAAAAAACGTTTTAGGGACGGTTTGGGGACGATTTTTCGGAAAATTAATCTCTTAGTCCCTAATCTGTTCCTAATTCGTGTATAAATAATATATTTAACCCCTCAACCATTGATACGTTTTTCATAAGCAACTCTCATATTTTTCACCCTATATCTTCTATTGTGTTTGCGATATAATGGCATCTTCATCAAGATCGAACATTTTCGATTCTAGACAATGGATGTACA
>CM071869.1:39269322-39297003 GCA_036759665.1 Gynandropsis gynandra
CTTTGTACCGATGGTTTTAATCCATTTGGGATGTCTGGAAAGAATTATTCATTGTGGCCAGTTATAGTGACACCTTACAACTTACCACCGGATATGTGCATGAAACGAGAATATTTGTTCTTAACAATAATGATTCCCGGGTCTAATCATCCGAAAAGAAGTTTGGATATATTTCTTCAACCACTTATTGAAGAATTAAAAGAATTATTGAATGGAGTTCAAGCGTACGATGTCTCGAGTAGACAAAATTTTATGTTACGAGGTTCTGATAGAGCAGGATACGGGATAAGCGTGCACACGGTAAGATCTCGTTCTTTTGCGGAAGTATACAAAGATCTGGTAAGTTTTATTCAACTTTAGCATTTATATAAAATTAACATTTTATTAAACTATGTCTTTTTTATTTTTTTCAGGCGAAAGAGAAGGGATACGAACCATCGTATATTGAATTGTTGGAACGTACACACGTGAAGAAGTCAAATGGTTCGTGGCTGGATCCTAATGCGAAAAGCATTCACGATGAAATTGAAAACATGGCAGCGAAACGAGTATCGCAAATTCCCCCAAGAGAAGACGGCTCACAAACTACTCTTAGTCAGGAAGAGTACAACGAGTTGTATCTCGAGGTAATAATGAAATTCTACTATAATCTAATTTTATTATTTATAAATGTTATTAATTCTCGATATTTGTTTTACAGCAAGTTACGCCATACAAAGGTCGTATTTTCGGACTTGGAACAATGGCCTCAAAACATTCAACCTCATCCAAAGGTAAAGAAAAAGTATCGGATTACGAGCTCCGACATCAAATGGACGAAAGGTTCCAAGAATCCGATAGGCGCGTTGAACAAGCTCTAAAGGAGGCTGAACTATAAAGAAAGCATGCCGAACGATCAGATAGGCGAATGGAAAATCTTCTGCGCATGATGAAAGTGCAAATGCCTAACATCGATTGGGATGCAGTTCAGAACAGTGATTCCGACCACGACTAATCGGAACGGCTTAGGATTATATGTAATCCGAACGTTGGTTATATGTATGGTTTGTAATGTTTTATGTACTAATATGTAATCAGAACGGCTTAGTTTATGAACGTTGGTTATATGTATCTTTTAATGTAATCGAACTTTTTAAAATTTTAATTTTTTTATTTAAAAAAAAATATTGGAGACGGAATAGTGTCGTCTTGGAGACGGATTGTGTGGTCCATCTCCAAACTTTAGAGACCGAAAACAACCGTCCCCAATCCAGGGGATTGTTTGGGGACTACATTTTCTGTCCCTAATTGGGGACAGATTGGGGACTAAAATTTCCGTCCCTAATTAGAAATGGATTGGGGACGGAAAGAATTTGGAGTCGCGCGATTGGATGCTACTCCTGGTCGTTCCTAATCCGTCTCTAAACAGGTTTAGGGACGGATTAGGAACCGATTTTTCGGTCCCTAAAATTAAATTTTCTAGTAGTGATTAGGTATAATAAGTAGGAAAAATTATATTAAAATAAACAATATCTAAGTTTAAAGTAATTATTGAAATGAATATAATAGATTAGATGTTTAGTGATAAAACAATAGGTCTGATTTTTAAAAAATTTTGATAGAAAAGTGGTTACCAAAGTTTGTATGTCAATAGTCTTGGTTAACGTTTTTTTTTTCAAAATCAAATTTTGTCTTCATATGTGCAGTTGTAAAACAAATATATTTAAAATCATATTAAAATAACAAATATATTATTGAAATTGTTGAGGGTTCTACGTTGAAGAAAATTTTATCGAAATAGTAAATGAAGACATATATCATTGCAATGTTTAATTGTTTCTTCTCCATGAATTTGATTGTTTCCAACATAGAAACACAGAAAATTAGTATGGTACAATCATTTGTAGCATTGAAAACGTTAAACCCTATATAAAGGAATAGATAGATTTAGGCTAGACAGTAAATGCCTAATTTTTCATATGTATAGAGTGGTAATAAAAGATGTGTTTAATAAAATTGTGTTTTAATGTCAGAGACAATATTAAAGAGGATATTGTTTGTAAAATAAAAACGAAAGAATGATCTATAGATGAGCAGTTCTATGATAAATGAAACCGAGGAAAATGGACATGATCTATATAGTGGTTCTAGCTATGTAATAGTGCCTGAAATATTATAAAGTAAGGAAATGTTAGATCTAACTAAACGAATAATAATATATTAATTAAAGGGGGATTAGAACAAACCGCAAGTAAGAAGTGTGTGAGGCAAATGCGATTTTTCTTTGTAAGACGTCAACCTGCATAAAAAAACGACCTTGATCAATGGGATTTGTCATGGATAAAAATTTACTTTTGACGATAGCCAATGTGTATTTTTAATTTTTTTTTTTGCGAAGATACCTTGTGATTTTGGGAGACCATTAAAAATTTCTTGATAGACAACATTTGTCACCGCTGGAAGATTAGTCGATTTATCTGTTAAATCTAGTACCTTTAGTCCATTTGCTGATTCGAGAGCGCAACATAAAGCTGACCGTGGCTAAAAAGTGGTTTTGGAAGGTATAGAACAATTTGCTTAAGACTCTGCCCGTGACTTTTGTTGATTGTCATTGCATAGCACAACCTGACTGGTAACTACCTTCTTCTGAGTGTAAATGGAAGACCTGAATCAGTATGTGATAAAATAACCCTAGGTATTAGGACTTTGTTACCAACATGAGTTCCACTGAGAATTTCTCCTTCTAAGACACGTGTTGCCAGATGAGTTACAACCAAGCACGTGTCATTACATAGCCCTTCTTTTTGGTTTATGTTACGTAACAACATTATTGGAGCACCGATCTTCAAGCAAATTTTGTGTTTCCGAATACCAGGGAACTCCAAAGAATTGAGGTATTCCATGGGGTAGAAGGAATGCCAGTCATTATTAGGAGAGCTATCGATTCCAATCATGTATGAACTAAAGTACTCCATCATGTCTCTAGGAAGTTGTGATAAAATTATATCATTGACTTCATCAATATATGCATTAGTCGGCGTAAGAATTGCTCTCTCTCTCAGATAGTCACGATCCATGTAACATTGAGAGAAACATGGATATGTTGCGTCTGCAAAATTCTGTAACAGATTGTTAGAGATTTCAATCATCAATTTCTTGTCGATCACAATCTTATGCTTCCCATTGTGATAGTCAGATTGTGTTCTTATTTGAGTTGCGTTTCCATCGCCAACATCTAATAGCCATTTGGAAAAATCAACTTCGCTTTGATTTAATCGCATGTTTTGTGTCAACGTGTAGATGCAACATGTTTGCCACATAGGGGAGCGGCTAATTATTGCCTGAATTGTCTCAACGCGCCCACCTTGTGTGACTGGAAGAATGTATCTGAAATCACCCCAAGTAAAACCGTTTTACCACCAAATGGCTTCCCACATGCTTCGTCGCTGATACCACACATAATATCTTGTAAAGTCCTTGCAACAGCTTCGATGGTATGTCGGTGTGCCATTGGCACTTCATCCCATATAATTAGATCTGATTTTGCCAATAAATCGGCGAGCATACTCCTTTTTTTAATATCACATGTTTATTCGTCAGTAATGGAAATATGGATTTTGAACCGAGAATGGGCGGTTCTACCACCAGGAAGTAGCAGCGATGCTATACCAGAAGAGGCCACTGGAATAACTATTTTACCTTCTGATCTCAACCATGAAATCAACAGTCTATACAAATAGGTTTTTCTTGTTCCACATGGTCCATATACGAAAATAAATTTCCCTTGCTTTTTCTCGATTGAATCTATAACAGCAGAATAGATCATTAGCTGGTCATCATTTATGGTCTAAAATAATTTCAAATTCTCTGTCCTTTCGAATGCTTGGTCAAACTGCATTTCTTGTCGTAGAATAGTGTGAGAAATTCCTTGCAAAATGCTTTCATTTGGTTTTGGCATGTCTGGAAAGTCTGTCAGTGATTTATTTTCCTCGGCCAACAACATTTTGATCTCCATTAACGCATATTTTTCAAGTTCCTTGTCGGACAATTGCAGGCCAGCAAAACTAAATTCTTTTTTTTTAGAATGTCATCAAAGAGATATTTCCAACATTTATTCCATAGATCGCCAGGTTTGCTAACTTCACAGTATAATAACAATGTCACAAATAAACGGCGCAATTGTGATGGCATTGCCCATTGTGCAGCCTCATTCATAGCTATGTTCCATTCTTTATCACCATCAAGCAATCCTCTAGCAACACACGTTTCTTTGAATGTGGGATATCTGATAGAAGCAAAAGTTTTTAAGTCGTTGTAGCTGCAAGGGCCTTTGACAACATTTAGTAACATCCCGAGATAATACAATTCACCTACAGCTGGGTGTATGTTAACGTTTCTGCCCAAACTGAAACCTCTTTTTCTTGGAGACAAAAATTTATCCATATTGTGCCAAACAAACAGCGTTGGAAACTGAACATATGTTAAATCCTTTGCAGTTTCATATGTTTTGTTCGTCTTCAACCATTTTGTAAACATTGTTTGTCCTGCGCCTGGTTTTGCCAAGACTGTCTCCAAATCATTAGAATCCTCAAATGTCAAGAAATGTTCATTTTCGAAGTGCACCGATAGCCTCATGACAGATGGTTGTTGTTTATGTATATGGAAGGCAAGGATTCTCCAAAAAGCTTCACATGAAGATAGATACCTACACTCAAGGTAATTGGCTATTTCATTAATTTTTTTTACCTGTGTTTTATCCAAAGCTTGTTGATCTTCAGAAGTTACTCCCTTTTCGATTAACAATGATGCTTTATCCATACCTTTTGTGATGTACTTGAAGAGATACTGAATTGCATGAGATCTGTTGCACCACTCGACATTTATATGTGCTCTATACTTCTTAAGAATTGACAAGTTATGAGGAACAACATGACGATTATCCAATTTAATATGTCCCTTTCATCACAAATGTCGAAGTGTTGTGAGCTCGCTTGTATGTGACATGTCCCGATTGGCTAACATTAGTGTATTCCATGTATGATCTTGGATATTTCTTTGTGCACAAACCATTTTCCATACACGGTGAATGTGGTCTATCGATCCCACACGACCCATGCATCATATGTTGTTCCACCAAAAGGAATCCTTCAGCATCACGTTCTTTATTTGGTAATTCTGCCTGGATGTACTTGTCAATGTTTGCCGCAGTAGGATTTTTGAACGATGGTTCTAGCCATAATAAGATATGGACATGTGGTAAACCATGCTTCTAGAACTCAATTGTATATATGACTACAAATATAGGATATTTAAACAAATTAGTTAATCGTTTGTGATAATTTATAATTTATAATGTATATTTAAGATGAAAAATGTTGTAGACCAGATTAAGTTGGAAATAAGCAATACCTGCTATAGGGTTGGGGAAAAAAACTCCATCATTGATGTCGACCAAGAGCGAATCCAATTTCAGTTTAAATACTCGACTTTCAATGTCTGGTCTATCACTTGGAGTTCCTCCACCGTACAATTCAAGATGAGTAGAGATTTCCTTCCACTTTGGATTAGCTGTCATAGTTACAAACAAATCAGGATTACCATACCATCTACATATAGCCATCGCATCATGGTAATTTTCAATCATGTATCGTGGTTCGCCTGTAAAAGATGGTGGAAATATAATCCTTTTGCCAATTAACTTTCCACTGTGATCCCCTTTTCCCACTTAGAGATGTCAATGGGTTGGGTTGTGCCCAACCCATTAAAATTAAATGGGTTATATAGTATATTTGGGTTGGGTTCAACCCGACCCATTTAATAATGGGTTATATAGATCGAGTTAAACGGGCTTAACAGGTTTATTCATATAATTAACATTTTGTATATATATTTTTATCATTTATCATGTATGATATATACTTATATACAATAGTATTATAATTAATGTTTCAATATTTAAAACAATAATTTATGAAACCGATTTAACCCCATTTTAACTCGATTTCATCTACTTTCGCCGAATTTTAACCTGATTTCATCCAATTTTAACTTGATTTCACCCAATTTTACCAAAATTTAACCTGATGATTTCACCGAATTTCAACCAATTTTATCCAATTTTGACTCGATTTCATCCAATTTTAACCCTATTTCACCCAATTTAACCTGATTTCACATAATTTGAACTCGATTTCACTTAATGTCACCGAATTTCAGCCCAAGTTCACCTAATGTCATTGAACTTCAACTCCGTAAAATGGGGTGAAATCGAGTTAAAATTGGGTGAAATTGAGTCAAAATTGGATGAAATCAGGTTGAGATTCGGTGAAATTAGATGAAATTGAGATAAAATTGGCTGAAATTGCGTCAAAATTGGATGAAATCAGGTAGAAATTCGGTGAAATGTGATGAAATCAAGTTAAAATCAAGTTAAAATCAAGTTAAGATTGAGTGAAATAAATTTGAAATCCGATGAAATTGGATAAAATTGAGTTAAAATTGTGTGAAATTGGGTGAAACTATGCCAAAATTGGATGAAATTGGGTTGAAATTCGTGAAATATGATGAAATCGAGTTAAAATCGGTAAAAATTAGGTAAAATAAATTTGAAATCCTATGAAATTGGATGAAATCGAGTTAAATTGGGTGAAATTGAGTCAAAATTGGATGAAAACTGGATGAGATCGAGTTGAAATTCGGTGAAATGTGATAAAATCGAGTTAAAATCAGGTTAAATTGGGTGAAATAAATTTGAAATCCGGTGAAATTGGATGAAAGCGAGTTAAAATTAGGTGAAATTGAATCAAAATTGGATGGAATCGGGATGAAATTCGGTGAAATGTGATGAAATCGAATTAAAATCGGGTTAAAATTAGATGAAATAAATTTGAAAGCCTATGAAATTAGATGTAATCGAGTTAAATTGGGTGAAATTGAGTCAAAATTGGATGAAATCGGGTTGAAATTCAGTGAAATGTGATGGAATCGAGTTAAAATCGGGTTAAATTGGGTGAAATAAATTTGAAATCCGGTGAAATTGGATGAAAATGAAATCGAATTAGGTAAAATTGAATCAAAATTGGATGAAATCAGATTGAAATTCGGCAAAACGAGTTAAAATTAGGTAAAATTGAATCAAAATTGGATGAAATCAGATTGAAATTCGGCAAAATATGATGAAATCGAGTTAAATCGAGCTAAAATTGGGTGAAATCATATTAAAATTGGGTTGAGATTCGGTGAAATTGAGTTAAAATGAGGTGAAGTAGGGTTAAAATATGTTGAAATCAAGTTAAAATTGGGTGAAATAGGGTTGAAAGTAGGTGACAATTTGAAATTCGATGAAATTAGATGAAATCGAATTAAAATTCAGAAAAATATCGGATAACTCATAAATGGGCTAATGGGTTAAATGGGCATAACTCATTAAAATGAATATAAATGGGTTTATAACCCATTAAACCCATATAATTTTAAACCCATTTGTTCAAAACCCATTTTCATTTTAGATGGGTTGGGTTGGGTTAACCACTAAACCCAACCCAGTTTGACATTTATATTCCCACTGCATCAAAAACATTATTGTAGAGATCAGAACACAACATTTTTTGGTTATTTTTGGCCCAACGTATCCTTTCTTGTTCAACTGCAGTGTATGCATCCACAACATATTGTTGAAAAAGACGACCTCCTTTGATGATTGTCAGTCCTTCTGATAAACATGTCTGTATCTAGTAAGCATAATACTCGCGCATCGTTACAAATAACTGTTTGATCTTTGTGACAAAATCATTATATGGGATATCTTCGTGGAATCTATATTCACCATAAGGGAACAACAACGGGTACTGAAGACTCAAATTGACCTAAATCAAGACACACATATGTATATACATGTGAATTGGTGGAGATAATCCGAGAGGCCGATGTGGTGAACGGACCAGCATACGATTTAGGAGAAGCGAGAAGGGAGAGGGGAAGACATACCTAAGGCGGACGACGAGAGGTGCTGCAATAGAAGGTCGGTGTTAACGAAAAAGGAAGCGGTGTCGGCTGAAAGCGATGTGACAGCAGCTCTGTGCGACGGAAACAGTAGCCTCTAAACTTAATGGTTCAAGTCCCCGAAAAAATGCCTCACTGTAAAACTATCCCCCAGCCATTGAATCTCCTTGTACTGACCACCCGTTCCTAATCTACGCCTCACTTAGTAATCCTTAGATTCGATCAAGATAGAACTTGGGAATAGCTTACCATTTAATGACTCAAATCCAATCAAGTTCTTCAGAAGTAAATCAGCTAGGTGCTTCTCATTCTTGCTTAAATCAGCTAGATGCTTCTCATCAAGATAGAACTTGGTGCGCGGACCCAACAATGCTGCCTAAAATGGAAACCACAAATTGACCCAAATCAAGACACGCATATGTATATACATGTGAATTGATGGAGATAATCCGAGAGGCCGATTTGGTAAACGGACCAGTAGCCGATTTAGGAGAAGCGATAAGGGAGAAGGAAAGACATACCTAAGGCGGAGATAATCCGAGAGGCCGATGTGGTGAACGGACCAGCAGCCGATTTAGGAGAAGCGATAATGGAGAGGGAAGGACATACCTAAGGCGGCCGGCGCGAGGCGCTGGAATAGAAGGTCGGTGTTACCGGAAAAGGAAGCGGTGGCGGCTGAAAGCGATGTGACAGTAGCACTGCGCGACGGAAACAGTAGCCCCAAACGGCTCCATGGAGTAAGAGATGGCGTAAAAAAAGATGGAGTTTTCTGGTGTATTTACTGGTGGGGGAGTGGGGGAGTGGGGAGAGTACAGGTTAAAGGGGAAGGGGGAGAGTGAAGATGGTAGCAACCGTTATATGAAACTAAATTAAGGAAGAGGGTAAATGAAATTAAATTAAAATGCCGAGGTGGAGTATAAGATGGAAAAAAGAAAAAAAAGATGGAATTTCCTAAACTAAATTAAATATATAAAATTTGTTGCTGATGTGGAGGGCTGAGAAGCCTTCTTCTCCAACAACTTTTATATATATAATTTATATACATTCAAAATAATTTAATATATTTAAATAAATATAAATTAATTATATATAGTATTAATTATACAATTAATAAGAATTATATAATTTTGAGATTTTTAAAGGTATTTTAGTAATTTGAATCTTTTGAATTCGAAAAATCCGAGTTAAAACATTGAAAATTTCAACATCCAATAAATCGCGATTCAAATTTTGTGTCTAGACTCTGAATTTGAATTTCAAAATAAAATCTATCAAACGAACATAAAATTTGACTATGAATTTAAACTCCAATTCAGAGTTTCGCAAAATAATATGCCCATAAATTTTAAATTTAAAATTTAAAAGTTTAAATTTTCTGAAAGATGACTGGATAACATTAAAAAAATAGATTTGTTGAAAAATTAATAATAATATTATAATCGTAAAATGATATATATTCAAATTAATAATTTATTTTTTATCTAAAAAGTAGACGGAGCAAATAACGAATATTTACGAATATCCGACTATTTGTATTTGTATTTATATTTAGCGAATATCTAAATTCATTATTTGTATTTGTATTTGAAAATTCTGATATTTGTAAATGCGAATATTTTAGAAAATATATGGATATTCGTCGGATATACGAATATCCGTATTCGAACCAAAATTTTTTTGACGTAAAAAATATATAAAACAAAGAATTTTAATAAAAAAAGAATAATTATCAAAAATAATTTAAAACTAAAATTCAAATCACACAAAGATGCAAATATACATAATATAAATAAAACAAAATATCAAATCTTCAGAGTCATCTTCACATCAGTCATTTAAATTTAATTTCGTCGATGATTCTACGAATATCGTCAATTTATCTAAAAAATGAAACAAATTGTTAGATTATATACTAAAATAAAACTCGTAAAAAAATTTATATATGTAGTGAGTTCTATTTTTTTCATATATTATAATGTATCTATAACATTATCCAATTCATTTAAATTAGAATCAGTTTTGAGTGTAAATTAAATCTTCAACAATATTAGTTATTTTAACGTATTTGATATTTTAGTTCTCCAATCATAAATATATTGTATATTTGTCTATATATTTATATAATAAATGTTTAAATAAAATTAATAATGTTTTTATTTCTAACTTGATCATTGAAATAAATTTTGTTATATATGTATCTACATATTAACTAAATTTTGTTTTTATTTTCAACTTGATCATTGAAATAAATAAGAATTGGTATTCAATTATCCGTCTACACAAATATAAATATTAGAAATCAAATATTCGACAAATATAAATATAAATATAAAAATAGTTCGGATAATTGATGCTACTTTATTCAAGTTCTAGATACGTATGGCCTGGAGTGGGACCCTCCATAGCATCGGCTGACCAAGTATGCGATCCTATCTGTGCAGATTTCCCAACAGTACCAGAGACGAGATAGATCTTCCAAAGAACAAGGCTTTTTTAGAATAAGCCAATTCATTTGGGACCCTGCAGTCTTGTGTCCTCTCTAGGCCTTGCTTTTTGGGCAACTTTCACTCTAATGAAGAGTTTGGCGCTCTGTTGATCAATTCGAGTGACACACTATGGCAACGACAAGCAGTCGCCGTCGTGTGTCACTCTGGATTCAGCTCTTGGTCCCCCAGGGAATGAACAACCGGAGAGATCGACTGAAAGGATTTCATGTCTCAAATGAGGAATATGATAGAGGTCCTGCAAACCTGAATGTTTGCAATGTCCGAACTCCCTGTGTTAAGCCCCCCTAAGAGCTGATTCGAGAACTGCAAGATGGATTAGGATGGCTCTTCGGAATATTAAGCCCCGCAAGTCTTAGGTGAGGCCAAGTTAGAGATGCGTCTTTAGAATAGCTCATCTTTTTTGCTTTCACCAATTCAAGGTGAAAAAAGGGGGAAAGAAGAGAGCTTTTGGATTTGCTCTGGGAGAAGGAATAGAACTACATCGGGTTATTCAATGATTTCCCTCTTGAACTTCTCATTGAATCGAGAATGAATAAATTCCTTGAAATCCCGGGTCCGTTCCCGACAGTTCCGACACGCTTCGCCTGCTCCCTCCCCGTGTCCACTAGTGAACTACTAGTCGTAGGGCACAAACGGAATAAGACGACCCCCTACAGATACAGAGACAGGGCTTCCTTCACTGATCCAATATAATAGGGGACGAGCCCCGAATTCCCTTTTCCCCTTTATTCGGGGACTTCAACGAGCCAGAAAGAGAAAGGACGACTCTATCTCTTAGTTAGCCAGGATTGAAACCACTCCCCATCCCTTTCTCTTCCCATAGATCAAAGGCATGAATAAGCTCTCCTTTTTCCTTCTCGCGAACCACGGGAGCTAGCATGATTGACATAGGTGCTTCCCACAACCTCATGCCTCTGTCATGCGGAAGCGTCGCGAGCAGATTCTGACAATCCAGTCTATGAGAAGTCGGGATCGGCTGATCCGAAAGAATTCTGCTTTCATTTCCCCCATATGGAGCTCTCAACTCGTGACTCCTCATTTTTACCGATGGGAGACCCTCTGAAACAAAAAAGCATTCGAACGAACAAGTAAAGTAGTCCTATTTCCATTTTCATCTTATTGTAGGTCGGTCATATGTTCCATTTTGAAGCCGCTTACACGACTTCCACCCCCCTTTCCATTTCAATCTCAACAAACGAAGAAGAGATGCTGGTGATTCAACTGCCCGAGAGGGAAGGTTATCCAGGGGCTGCTCTGCAGAATACTATGACTCTGACCAAACGGAGCTCTGATAGTTACACGAGGCCGTCACCCGGACAGCAACGGGTTCTCCGCCCCAGCGGGAAATAGCCAATCGAAGTTATCAATAAGGTTGGGAATCTTGCGGCTCAAATGCTCAAGGAAAAAAGGGATCTTCTTCCCTTACCGTTCCAAAGGCCCACCGCATCGCATGTTTGACTGACATAGAAGTCCCGAGCTAGCTCTTCTTAGCTGCCATTGCCGTGAGTTCGTCCGCCGTCTTTACCACATATGAAAGTCAGGTTTGACGGTAGGGTGGGGAGTCATTATTACCACTTGTGCCCTTTCAAGTCAAACGAAGATTACCGGTTCCGGAGGGACCAACCATTGTACTTCTAGGGTCAGGTCTATCTTGTCCGAGAGAAAGGCCTATGGATCCGTTGGTCTGATCACTCCGTCATGCAGCCGTGATCAACTATACAATATCAAAAAAAAAGGCAAAGAGAAAGTCTTTTGAACAACCAACCTGACATAAGGATTCTAGCCATCAAAATTCGGGGCTTAGGCGAACAAACACCGGAACAAGCAATCAAAGGGCTGCGCGTCCGTTAGCTTCTCTCGGCTATCAAAGTGAGTTGGCATTCTTAAGCCAAGCCGGAGAAAGCCTTCGTCTCTGTTCGACCAATCGGTCTCACAGTCAGGCAGGCTTATACCATTACGCTCACGAGCAGAATCTTAGATCCGGCTCGGTTATTGATAGAGTGAATAGATCTGCCATTTCTTTAAATCTAATCAGAGCGAGGAACTCCTTAAAACGGGCTGCACTTCACGTTGATGTCGGCTATGCGCCTCCCGGTCCTATTCCTGTTCAGAGAGATCTTCATTCAGGAAAGGTAAGGACTCAGAATCCTTAGCGCAAGCGCTAAGTAAGCAAGCTACCCAAGTTGATGAATGGCCGTTACGTCTCGCTGTCTATGACATACCGCGAAAGCGGAAGCTGGAAGCTACTTAAAGGGCCCCTTTATTAGTAAGGTTGCTTGCTTGTCACACAGGTCGTCTTTGGCTCGTCTCCTTCCGCGATACGCACCTGGTAGTATCCCGACCGTAGATCCAACTTCGAGAAGTATCTCGCGCTGGGTTGGGCGAAGAAGTCTGCAATAAAAGTGGATACTTGTTTTTGATAGTTAGGTTACCTTGTTGAGCTCCGCTTTTTAACAGCGCGGCTAGTCCAGATGGGCCGAAATGGCCACTTAACTTGTTTGACGAATTGACCGCCGCCATTCCCGCTCCTCCCCACATTGAGAATCTCCAGGTCGGTCAGAAACCATGGTCAGAATGAAAGATGCTATAAAATGGGCAAAAGAGCAAGAAATAGCACCTATAGTGGACCGGGTTTACCGAGCAGGGATTCATTCGGAAGGTTGTATGAGACGAGCCAAGTTATTCGGCATTTCATTCTTTCCAGAAAGGAAAAAAAAGAAATACCCCATCATGGTAACGTGTGTTACTCTGGATTCGACTCTTGGTCCGTGTCGAATTGGGTGAGGGATATATAATCCAAATCGAGAGTGGAGTTACAGGAACAACCGTCCGTCTGATGATTTCTAATATTTATATTTATTTAGATGGATAATCGAATACGAATTCTTAGAATATTTTGCTCTAATCCAGTAGTAAAACATTATTAAAATAAATTTAAGGCCAACGTGAGTCATTTGAAAAAACTGTGATCTTTGAGCCCTTAGAAAACTCGCACTCGTTCGTTCCTCGTTTCCGGCCGCCATTTCATTGTTACAACGCTTTCACAGTGTGTTCGGAGATTTTGGCCGAGTGATCGTTGAACTCCGGTGAGTCACCAGCATAATATCCGACGGACAGGCTGGCCAGTTTGCGCTACGCAATCGCATTCAGGCGTAGTCCTCGTCTGCTAAATTATCTGTCATCTCGCCATTGCAGGACACAACGCATCTCGACAATACAATGCTTGAGACGAGCGGGAGAAGAAGGAGAAGAATTTCCCACGTGGAATGCCTATCCTTCGCTCTCAAACCATTGGAACTCGGAAATCTCGTGTTTTTATCAGAAAGGTTTCTCCCAAATCACCCGAGAAATCACCGGAAGAGCCGTCCATGCGCTTTGCGTCAAGGGTTTAGTTCGTCTGAGTGTGTTGTACACAAATACTTTGATTCATATGTACGCGAGGTTTAGTCGTCTTGAGCTTGCGCGTTACCTGTTTGATGAAATGTCTGAAAGAAACGAAGCTTCGTGGAATACCATGATGTCGGGGTTCGTGGCTGTCAGATTCTACCGGGAAGGGATGAAATTTCTCCGGGAAATGTGCAATCTCGGTGTTAAGCCAAGTGGGTCTGTGATTTCGAGTTTGGTAAAGGCCTGTGATCGGTCAGGATATATGTTCACCGAAGGGGTTCAAATTCATGGCCTTGTTGTTAAGTACGGTTTGCTCTGCGACGTTTACGTTGGTACTGCAATTTTGCATTTCTACGGAGCATACGGTTTAGTTTCGTGTTCAAGAAAGCTCTTTGACGAAATGCCTGACCGAAATGTGGCATCTTGGACTTCATTGATGGTTGGTTACAAGGATACAGATGAACCGGACAAGGTTATGGATATCTATAAAGGTATGAGACAAGAAGGGGTTGGTTGTAATGAAAACACCATGGCTTTGGTAATCCGTTCTTGCGGGTTGCTTAAGGATGAAGTCTTGGGCAATCAAGTCATTGGAAAATTGATCAAATCGGGACTGGAGAATAAGCTTGTCGTTGAGAATTCGCTTATATCTATGTTTGGTAGTTTTGGAAATATAGATTATGCAAGGTATATCTTTGACCACATGCCTGAATGTGACACGATTTCGTGGAATTCCATTGTTGCAGCCTATGCACAAAATGGTATTTGCTTGGAATCATTGAGGGTTTTTCATTTGATGCGTCATATTCATGATGAAGTGAATTCCACCACGCTATCGACTTTGTTATCAGCCTTGGGTCATGTGGATCATCTGAAATGGGGTCGAGGAATTCATGGCCTGGTTATCAAGATGGGATTTGATTCAGTTGCTTGTGTATGCAATACACTTCTCGATATGTATTCTAGTGCTGGAAGATCAGCAGAGGCAGAGTTGGTTTTCCGACAAATGCCCGTGAGAGATTTGATCTCATGGAACTCTTTGATCGCATGTTATGCTGAGGATGGTCGGAGCGTTGATGCTTTAGAGATTCTCAGTCTAATGCTTCGAACGGGGCAAACAGTGAACTATGTGACTTTTACGAGCGCGTTGAGTGCCTGCTCGAGTCCTGAAATTCCTGAAAAGGGTAAGATCCTTCATGGTCTTATAATGGTGTCGGGATTATTTGACAATCAGATTATCGGAAATGCATTGGTTTCCATGTACGCAAAGACTGGCATGACGAAAGAAGCTGAACAGGTCTTGCTAAAATTGCCCATACGAGATGAAATAGCTTGGAATGCACTTATCGGCGGTCACGCTGAGAATGTAGAACCAAACGACGCGCTAAAGGCTTTTCGAATGATGCGAAAGGAAGGCATATCTGCAAATTATATCACAATCGTCGGCATTCTAGGTGCTTGTCTAATGCCCAGTGATTTGCTTGAATGTGGAATGCCCTTGCATGCTTATGTAGTATCGGCTGGATTTGAATCCGATGAACACGTTCAAAATTCGCTCATCACTATGTATGCAAAGTGTGGTGATCTAAGTTTGAGTCAGCTCGTATTTGATGCATTACCGTATAAGAATACCGTCGCTTGGAATGCGTTGATTGCCGCAAATGCACGACATGGTCTTGGAGAAGAAGTGCTAAAACTTATAGCAAAAATGAGAGATATTGGTTTGAATCTCGACCAATTTAGTTTCTCTGAAGGTCTTTCAGCCGCAGCAAAGCTAGCTCTTTTGGAAGAGGGTCAGCAACTCCATGGATTGACCGTAAAACTCGGGTTTGAGAAAGACTGTTATATCATGAATGCAGCTGCGGATATGTATAACAAATGTGGCGAAATTCACGACGTGATGAAAATGCTTCCTCCAACGGCCAATCACTCACTCCTAACGTGGAACATACGAATATCGGCTCTTGCTAGGCACGGGTGCTTCCAAGAAGCTTGTGAAACTTTTCACGAAATGCTCGAAATGGGAATCAAACCTGGTCATGTAACATTTGTTTCGCTCCTTTCCGCGTGCAGCCATGGGGGTCTAGTTGAAGAGGGCCTATCATTCTACAATATGATGACTAAAGAATTCGGTGTAGCTCCTGCAATAGAACATTGTGTATGTGTAATCGATCTCCTTGGACGATCAGGGAGACTAGCTGAGGCTGAAACCTTTATTTCTCAGATGCCCGTGAAGCCAAACGACTTGGTGTGGCGCAGTTTGTTAGCGTCTTGCAAAATCCACGGGGATTTGGATCGCGGGAGAAAAGCTGCCAAGAACCTCTTGAAACTGGAACCAGAAGATGATTCAGTCTATGTTCTGTCCTCAAATATGTTTGCAACAACGGGTAGATGGGATGACGTCGAGGACGTGAGAAGGCAAATGGGTTCGAAGAATATAAAGAAGAAACCTGCAGTCAGTTGGGTGAAATTAAATGATGAAATAAGTTGTTTCGGTATTGGAGACAGAACTCATCCTAAAACAAATGAGATTTATGCTAAGTTAGAAGATATCAAGAAGATGATCAAAGAAGCTGGATATGTTGCAGACACAAGCCATGCTTTACAAGACACAGATGAAGAACAAAAAGAACACAATCTTTGGAACCATAGTGAAAGACTTGCACTTACTTACTCATTGATGAAAGCCACAGAAGGGTCGACGCTTAGAATCTTCAAGAACCTTCGCGTCTGCAGAGACTGTCACTCTGTGTATAAATTCGTCAGTAAAGTGTTTGGCCGTAAGATTGTGTTGAGAGATCCTTTCCGGTTTCACCATTTTGATGGTGGTGAGTGTTCTTGCAATGACTATTGGTGATGAATATACTCTTTTAAAAGACCTTTACAATACTGTTAGGTCTTTGACACAAAACATTTCGCACCCAATTAGCAATGAGCGAGTGAAGAACAGACTTGTTCTTGAATAATAAGAGTGAGTACATTGAAATCCTTCACAAAGAGATTGATATTCTTACAGAAACTCGATTCCACTGTCGATAAAGATGATACTCGGATTCAAATCCCATTATGACCAAAGTAAAACGCAAGTTCCAGTACCTCAATACCGATAGAGGTTAAACCACGCCATTGCTAGACTATGTGAAGGTTACTCAACTTCAGCCAAGTAATCGTCGATTTCTGCTGGTGTCAGTACCCTGCATAGTTCCAAGAACCGACACAAGAGGAAGAATAATTCTTACTTTAGTAAATTGCAGTCAAGATAGTGTAACAGAATTGGCAGAAAACAAGGCGCCAGGGTACGTTACCTGAAAACTTTGTCCGCTCCGATTTTGCCAATCTCAATGTTTTTGCTTGAAATCTCTCCCTCAAAACTACATGATATTCAAATAAAAAAACAGACCAAAAACAAAGAAAAGGTGAGGCATGCAAAGCCAAAACCATGGTTGTTGTGTATGCATTTTCATCACTAGTTATCACAAATGCTACTACTTGTAATCCTATGTTTTCATTTAAATAGGAAGGATATGGTATCATTCAAATTATCCAAAAGCAATGAGATTTGTATCTTTTACCATAAGAGCAAATCAATGGAATTCTTACCCTTCCTTCAATGTCAATATTGCCGTGTGAATGGCATCATCAAGCTCCATGTCTTCTGTGTACCTGCAAGGAATACTCAATAACATCAGTCTCTATGAAAAAATCTATTCAAATTTACATTTTACAAGACATGTCACGGCACTCAAATGCAAACTACTCGAGTTCTCCATGTCGGTATTACCCTTTTCAGCACAAAAGCAAATTCAAGCAGAAACTATGGGGTAAATTGGACCCAGATCAGATATAATTGTTTCAATATTGCTATCTAAATGAACGATATACTGTTGAGGATGTACAAATTCTTTTGGAAGAATTACAAAAAAGTTAACCTAAGAAATATTTAAGAGCTTATGTCCTCACAAAGGTTTCGGAGGAAGACGCAGGCATTCGTGCATGTACAAACACATTCTGTATACAATGCCATGATATCCAAATCATTGCCAATAGATGCCATGACATCAAAATCAATGCCAATAGATGACATGACACTCTTTGAGTTGAATGGAACACATATCATCTCAAAGAAAAAGTCAAGCGATATTACTTACCTCTTCTCAAGAAATGTCTTTGCATTGGAAACATTTTTACCCATTGCCGAAGCTTTCCAGGAGAAATAAGAGCCAGATGGATCCACCTAGCGAGACACAAAACACAAGGTGTCTTAAAACGTGGAAATGAAAAAAACTGATAAAATTCTAGGGTTTGAGTTTATTTCTAAACCTCAACTATAAACATGTAAAAACAAAATTACTGGATAGTGAAGAAGATAAATTCATTGGCAAGTGGTTTCTGCTCTTCCAGTATTCTATTCCAATAGTGTTTTTTTTCCAATCGATATGGAAAAATAGTAGAAAACAGAGAGGAAATTTGTGCAAAATACCTGATACAGTTGTGGACCCTTGTCATCATAGCCGGCCACCAGTAGAGAAACCCCAAAAGGTCTAACACCGCTGTGTACAAGAAGGAAAACAATTGAAACGAGAAACAGCAATCTAAGTTAAGAAATGGGTTTTTTGAAACCATGTATTTTTATGATAATGCAATGCTAAACCATCTAATTATAAATGAAAAGATACAATTTAAAGTCACATTCTTTTAGCGGTCAAAATAATTTCAATCTATGGGGATAAGGAGGGAGGAACAATATGAAATTAAAGAACCTTCAATTTTACGACAGACATTGCACTTACCCCGATTGAGTGAACTCCTGCATTACAGTAGCAGTTTCCCTTACGAGTTGAGTAACAGGGATGGGTTCCTGCGAATGATAAAATCTCATTACTTGCCAAATCATTTGAACTAACTAAATAACTTAAAAGTTATATTCACACAAACAGGACAAACCAAAAGGAAAACATCACTTGGTATTCTGCAAACCAGTGAACTTTTTAATCACTTATATATGCATAACCAAGGACAACGTCCAGATCGAAATACATAGATACTTGGAAGGGTGATCAAAGATTACTTTGTACAAGCCCAGATACTGCTCAGCCTGCTTCCTACTCTTCCGAACCAGAACTCGAAAATCAGGACCCATGCCGCTTCATTGAAAGAAACATGAAAAGTAAGCACCGGATGAAGGGAACTAGAGCTAAAAAAGGTTCTTATACACAACAGCAGCTCCCTCTGAGGAGTACTAATTGCCCACATATTTTAAAGGATATGTGATAAAAATATTGTATTGAATTCTTCAGATGCCCCTCAATTGTTAACAGGGATACACTATCAAAAAACACTCTCAGGTAGTGGACGGGAATAACCTGTAGACGACTCCAATGTTGGGGGTCAAATGCTGAATCTTTTGAACCTGAAAAAGAGAAAGAGACAAACTAATTTCTTGAGAAATCTTTGAGCAATGTAACTTGGAAGCACCCCAAGCAAGGATAAAGAACAATAATACAAAGATCTTATTATTGGAAGAAAAACAATTAAGATCTCTGCCTTCTCTGAGTGGATATATTCTACAGCACACACATAAAATATGAAAATCTCAAGAATGTATCCAACATTGTAGCTACAGGATAAGCATACACAAAGGAGGAGAGGTAGGGTGATCTACTTACAGATGCTTCATCGACCAAAATTGACGGCAGTTTCTTTTCCGTTGCAATGACAACTCCATTGGCGGCTGCAGCAAGATAACTCAGTCATAATTTAGAACAGTGGAAGCAAATGACTGGAAAATCCATACAAAACCAGAAGAAACCTTTTTTTTGTTATTGATATTTTCGTACTCATTCGGCCATTAACAAACCTTTAATTCCCAGGGATGTTTGGCCTGATCCAACAGCTGTTAGAGCATGTTCTATCTGAACCAGCTTTCCTGATGGACTGTCCCGTGGTCAACACACATATTAGCCCCCAGTAGAGACGGCATAAGAAACTGAAATGCTCAGAAGGTATGTCCTTTTATAATTGACAAGTTCATACCTGAAAGTGGTGAGCGAAAACGAATACTGACTGTCCCCCATTGCACCTTAAACGAATCCGGAAAGAACTGTGAACATGTGAAACAAAATCATTCTAAATAACTAAATTCAGGAAGAATGATACCATGAATGTAATAAATCTGCTAAAATAAACACGACTGATACCCAAAAAAGAACAACCTCAATTTAAAGATTATCATAAAACGAAATCATTATAAAGTAAGTGTATCTTTGAACCATTAAAACTAGCAAGAGCCCAGACGAAAAACGACGAGAGAATTAAGGAACAGGTGAAAACAAAGTAAGAATCCGAACATGACACAAAATCGAATCAACTCAAAATGCCGATTGAATGCAATGATCAGCCCTAGTTTAGATTCGGATACGCAAATCGACAACTCTTCAACAAAATAAATATCCTTATTTGCATGAGATTGAGCAAAAAAGTAGCTCAATATCATCTAATCATCGTCTACAAAGATAGATAAAAATCATACCTGAAAAATCGAGATCGAACAATAGATGAACGCAACAAGAGAGAGAGAATGGACGAAGTGCAGAAATGGCCTTTAGGTTTCTTGCAGAATGGGTCGAAGTGAATGAAACTAGACTCTACAAGAGAACCTTTCTTTCTGAAAAGAAAAAATAAATAAAAACGACGGCGTTTACGAGATATGAGATTGGTTGATAAATAGTTATGTAAATCACGAAAAACTCCCGAAATTATTGTTTATTTACATTTTTAGACCAAGATAAACCAAATTGCTCTACTCGGTTCGCTCTAACTCCAACTAAGTTTGTCTGATGTAATTGTCCGCACTTTAACACATTGCTGGTGCAAGTTTGAAGGTTCTTCATTTGGTGATTTGAAATTTATCTGATAAAGTTCTTTGTTTCATCTGAAATCTATGGTGGTGGTGACTACTTTTTTAGTGAATAAAGAACTCGAATCCGCAGTGTTTCAGCCGGAAATTGTTGTGTAAAGTTATTATGAGAAACTCATCGCTCATAATATAAGACCTTCATGACAAGATCAAACATGTGATTGAGTTTTACAGAGGATTGGGGTTTAGCTGAGAGGGTTTGATCCAAATTTGGATTGGGCATATTGACTTCAAATCTTTCATCGATTGTATATTATCTTTCGTTTTACCCGTCACATTCAAAACAGTATTTATGATGTTATCGAAAAAGTTCTTCTCGATATGCATAACATCTAAATTATGACGTAATATCAATGATTTCCAGTATGGTAGTTCCCAAAGATACTACGTTTATACCAGTTATGTCATTCACCTTGACCATTTGGTTTACGATGCCCACGATCTCCACCGCATTCTACTGATTCTTGTAAATCCTCCATTGTGTTCAATCTTTCGTAAAGGATTTGTGTTCCGGTTTGCATGCACGGTGCCTCTTTTTTTTGAACCACGTTCTTCCGAAAATGTTTTTTATCTCTCCTGAAAACATGACCACGAGGAAGAAATCTTCTATGACAATCAAACCAACATGGTTTCTTACCATGTACTAGTCGAAATGAATCTGTATCCTCCATACAATAAGGACATGCTAATCTTCCGTGCGTGCTCCATCCTGATAACATTCCATACGCAGGAAAATCGCTAATTGTCCACAACAAGACCGCTTTCAATCTGAAATTTTGCTTAGCACTGACGTCATAAGCAATGATTCCTTCATTCCATAACTGTCGTAATTCATGAATTAAGGGCTGCAAAAATACATCGAAACTTTTCTTCGGATGTTCTGGTCCTGGAATAAGCAACGTCAGAAACATTACCTCTCTTTTCAAACACATCTCGGGAGGTAAATTATAAGGAGACAAAATCACCGGCCAGAGGGAATATTGACTTCCCGATTGTCCATAGGGACTAAAACCATCCGTGCACAGGCAAAGATAAACATTTCTCGTTTCACGTGCAAACTCGGGAAATATTACATTGAAATCTTTCCAAACCTGACCATCCGATGGATGTTGCATTACACCTTCGGTCGTGGAGTGTTCGGCGTGCCATCTCATTGCTGCAGCGGTTTTTTTTATTCATATAACCTTCTCAACCTGTTTGCTACAGGCATATAAAACATTTTCTTGTATGGTACGTATTCCCGTGAAGATGGTTTTTTAGGCCGAAATCTGCTTGCACCGCAAAACTTGCATTCCAACAAGTCTTTATCATTTCCCCAAAACAACATGCAACTGTTTCTACAAACATCAATTTTCTCATGTGGCATTCCCAAGTCTTTTAACACATTCTTTGTTTCGCAGTATGTCTCGGGAGCTTGGTTATTTTCCGGTAAATATTCCCGCATTGTTTTACAAAATGAATCCATGCAATTTTCAGCCACATTGTAGTCTGTTTTAATACTCATCAATCTTGAAGATAAAGATAAACGAGACTGACCTTCACGACAACCTTCATATATAGGTTGTTTCGCCGAATCCAATAGGTTGAAGAATCGACGTGCATCGATGTTCGGCATCTCTTCATGCGTTTGTTCATTAACAACTCCAGGAAAAGCATCTGACACCATTTCCACATATGGATTGGTCGTTGATTCTTCATAAATAACTTCTTCATTTCGTTGTACTTGTGCATCTTGCACACTATCTCTAACACCGCAATCTTCGCCGTGAAAAAACCAAATTTCGTAATTTTCAACGAAACCCACCTTATACAGATGTTTGCAAACAATTTCTTGACTTCGAAACTTCATGTTTTTGCATCTTTTGCATGGACATAACATTGTCCCCCGTTCTTGACACAAAGGCTGCATCGATGCAAAACTCATGAATTGCTCTAATCCGTGTAAGAATTCTTGCGTAATCTCTTCGGTTACAGGATCTTTTCTTCTATACATCCACTCCCTTGATCTATATATATTTCGATTCGAAGACGACGACATTTTTTCGAAAATGTTTTTGTTATTGATGGTTTGACGCACTCGTTGGTAAGATCTAAATAGCTAATGTTCCAACGGACATCCGTTGCACATTGCAACGGACGCCCGTTGCAGAGTCACGTGTACTTATTTCGACCCGTGAACCTCGAAATTCAAAATATCAACGGTAATCCATTGCTATTTCTAACGGCCGTCCGTTACCAATTTCAACGGATGCCCGTTGGAACGCTTTTCCCCGGTTTTTTACGATCTATAACGATCAATATCCTTTCCCGTTGTAAATGCTTACAAATTCGTTATAATTCGTTATTTTTTGGATATTACAATAGTTTAAGTTTTGATAATTATGATATTAATGATGTAAGTGGAACTTATTTCATATCGAACTCAATCAATACGCAAAAAACCGAAATATAGAGTCTAAAATTTCATTTATATATCTCTTTTTACATGATTAACATAAGATAACAATAATAATTAAATAAAAAAATAACTTTAACATAGAATTCTATCGATCCGACAGCTACCTCCGTCACCAAAACCAATCATAATCGAATCCAAAACCACCTTAATAAACCTCCTCGCCACTCGGTGAGAAAGTTTATAAAAGTGGTTTTAGATTCAACCATGAATACAATACTTGATATCGGTGGTTTGTTTGATTCATATCCGTCAACAAAACCAGTATCTTTATCTCAATAATCGAATCCGTTACAATCCGTCGCAAAGTGTCAACGGATTTTTAACGGATTTTGTAACGGCAATATTCTGTTAAAATCCGTTAAAAATCCAACGGATTGCAACGGATTCTCTCCCGTTGAAAGCATTAACATATCTGTTGCTATCCGTTAGAATTTGTTTCCAACGGACGGATCCGTTGCCCCGTCCGTTGGAATTAGCGTGTTTTTTTGTAGTGAAATGTTGGTATCGTGAACCACCTTGATCCCAAGGATTGTTGATATGGTGACCCACGTTGCTCCCAAGGATCGTGACATTCCAGATTAAGATCATTGTTGTGTTGTTGTGGTGTTTGAAGAGTATATAAAGATTTTAGTTGATTATTTGTGAGAACAAGGTGTGTATGGCAAGTCGTCAACTCTTTAAAACTTTCTAGATGTGACCACTACTAGAAATTTGAAAATTGCAAAAGGATTTTGTAGACTGACCAGTCCGTCCTTAAATTTACGGACGGAATAGGGATGGGAAAAAATATCGGTCCCTAATCGGTCCCTAAATTTGCAGACGGACAAGCAGTCCCTAAGCGGTCCGCAATTGCGGACGGATTGGAAACGGACACCTAGGGTGTCCCGATTTAGGGATGGGGATCGAGTGTCGTCCGCAATTTACGGACGTCACTGGGTCGCAATCCCTAATACGGGACTTCCACATATCCTCTTGGGGATGGCTTCGGGACGACTTATCGACATTCATAGCTTCCTTGCACTTGTTTGTATGTCCTTGGCTCAATTTCCTTATCTATTTTACTAAAGAACGCTTGATTACAAGGTGAAAGACTCAAAACATCTATATGTTTATGAATGAGATATACAATGAGAATGTTTAGTATGACTCGACATTACCGATCTCGTGATTTATATACGTTAATCCCTTTGTCCTTGATTTCTAGATTGAACATGAGTCATGGAACGTATCATACTCATCTAGTTCCTTATCTCAATCAAACAACATACTATAAATTGCATACCCAATCATTATCTTGTTTGTCAATCCATTTACGAGTGACGTTTGATAGTGTCAAAGCATGTAATTACTTATGTTAAGATCTCTAGAGATCTTAAATCATAAAATTACATATACCATAATCATTATGAGAATTATGATACTCATATAACAATCTATGTAGCCATCTCATGGCAGATCGATCCAGTACATTGTTTTCTAACATGTAGCTATGTGTTAAATTGATATCTTATATCAATTTACACATACCAATCTTCATGCAACATTGATATCGTTTGTTCTCAGTGATGCTCGACTATTACTGTTAGATCCCATTATTTACGATGATAGATATTTGCATTGTATTCTGATTAACCGAGAATCAATAGATACTGCCTTAGGGTTTTAACAGCCGCTAGCATACGGCGATCCCGCTAGCCGGTTAGCAGGCGGGGGTCAATGGGAGGTCGCCCCTTGCGGGGTGCGGGGCAGCGCCCTGTCAGCAAAACATCATCGACCATCAATCATATCGATTTTATGCGATTTTCCACATTTCTTACTTTTCCGATTTGATTTTATGTGATTTTCCACGTTTCTTACTTTCACAAATCATGCATAATCATAGATCTTGAATATCACAGATGTTCCACGTTTCCTACTTTCCCGATTCTTCACGCATATCATAGATTCACAAATCATGCATATACACAGATTCACAAATCATGCATATCATCTCTCCATCCCGAGCCTTCTCCATCCGTGACCTGACACCGTCTGTCCGTCCCAACGCTCGGGTCACAGACGGAGAAGGCTCGGGACACACAGACGGTATCGGGTCATGGATGGAGAAAGCTCGGGACGGATGGTCTGCACATTTACGGACGGCCAAGCGATCCGCAAATGCAGACACCGAGCGGTCCACAAATTTGCAGACGACCAAGCGGTCCGCAATTGCAAAGGCCGAGCTATCCGTCCAAAAAATTTGCGGACGGCCAAGGGTGGTCCACAATTGCGGACGGTCGAGCTATCCGTCCGTAAAATTTGCGGACGGCCACGAGTGCTCCGCAATTGCAGACGACCATTTTCTTTCCGTCTGTAATTGCGGACGACCATTTTCTTTCCGTCCGTAATTACGAATGAACGTTTCCTTTCTGTCTGTAATTGCGGACGATCATTTTCTTTCCGTCTGTAATTGTGGACGGTTTATAGACGGTTTTTCTGCATCGTCCGGAAATAAAAATCTATAAATTTCATCCCATCCCATTGTTCATTTCATTCAATCTTCTCTCCATTCCTTTCTTTTCCGATTTCCGGCGGTCGTCTCGAGTTCCACCACCCGTCCCGAGTTCCACCACCATCCCGAGTTCCGACGATCGTCCCGAATACCACCGTCCGTCCCGAGTTCCGGCGGCCATTCTAAGTTCTGATAACGACGATTCCGATTCCGATAACGATGAAACTGAGTTCCGATGGCCCCCAAGTCTAATTAATTATTGTTATTTATAAAAACATTTAAAATTAAATTAAATTAAATTTCAATTTTTTTTAATGTTATTAAAAATTACATACGAGCGGCCCGTCTGCATTTGTGGATGCCCAAGTTCGTCCCCAAATTTAAGGACGGACGAAAGGGCCGTCCGTAAATTTGGGAACGAACTTGGGTGTCCGCAAATGCAGACAAGCCACCCGTCCGTAATTTTAAAAAAAATTCTCCGACATTTCCTATCGATTTGCGAACGGCTTGGTGGTCTGCATTTACGGACGGTTTGCGGACTGAAATTTTCGTCCTTATTTGCAGACAGATTAGGGACGAATATCATTTTGCGACGCTCGTTTGCCGATGCCTCTTGACCGTCCCTAATCTGCCCCTAAACACGTTTAGGGATGGATTTTGCAGTTCCTAAATCGTAATTTTCTTGTAGTGGACATCTGCAAGTGAGAAAAGGTCGGGACGTTACAAAGATACATTTTAACAAAAGGAGATGGATTACAACCTCGCTCGTTGGTATCTTTAGGATGGAAATCATCCAAGAGAAATGTTCAAATTTGTAGAAGTTGGATTTCTCTAAAGGTTTGGTAAATCCCTTGCTTTAAATTTATCATTTGATAAGGTCTAAAGAAATATGCCTACATCATACGAATGAAGAAATTCTCTTCTCACTCTTTGCTTTATCACCCTTTCTTGCTCTTCTACAAAATGAAATTTCATCTAAAAATTGTTGTGCATCTCTCGTACAATATTGAAGAAATGGGTCATAGACCAGAAATAACTAAAAAAAGACTGAGAAGTGTGTATAACACAATTTGTTGTATTTAAGAATTTGATAGGAAGATTTGATGAGAAATCGACAAAGGTTCGAGGAATAGTCTTTGTCGAGATGTATAAGAAAGCAAATGAGAGGAATAAGAGATAATGGGAGAAACATATTATTTTTATTAATTAATAAAAAATACATTGTTCATATATATACATACTGTCAACTAGACCAAAATAAAAAGATAAATAAAAATAAAAAAAAATACAAGAAACTTATAAAATAAAATACACTAAACAATAAAAGAATAATAATAACAAAATATACTCTAATGCCCCTTTCAAAAGGGAGAATATCAAAAATGCCCCTTTAGGGCTAAAACACTTCAAAACTTCCTTCCTAAATCTGATGAAAAAAAAATTGGAGAAAAGACATATGTGCCCTTAATGAAAAACACATACAAAGGAGGGAAAGGCAAATATGAGAAGAGGGAAAACGAAAATTGAGAGGAGGGAAACAAAGTAGAGAGCTATTTCCTTTCATTTTCGAGTGTTTCTCTTCTATTTTCGAACGATTTCCTTCAACTTTTGAGTGATTTCTTTCCATTCTCGAGTGATTTCCTTCTATTTTGAGCGGTTTGCAGCAATTTTCGAGCGATTTCCAACAATATTTCAGTTTGCAGCAATTTTCGAGCGATTTCCAACAATGTTTCAGTCTTTTTCAGTGATTTCTGGCAGTTTCTGGCGATTTTCTGGCAGTTTCCGGCGATTTCTGGCAGTTTCCGGCGATTTCTGGCAGTTCTGGTGGTCGCACTGGGTCACACGGTCGAACAGGGTCGGACTGGGTCGCTGGGTCGGAAGGGTCGGACTGGGTCGCAGGGTCGGATAGGGTCGTTGGGTCGCAGGGTCGGCTGGGTCGGAC